>JAJJWX010000020.1:0-323536 GCA_023529315.1 Papaver bracteatum
TCTAGCATTAATGTAACATGAAGGATGTTTCTCCTGTATGTTTGTTGAAATGAGCCGTCTGCGAGTTTGTAGCATAATATTAAACTCGAGAATATTTGTACTGCGCGGAACTTTAACAATGGAGTTATCGATTAGCTAATGAAAGATACTTTGGATGCCAAAACTCTCATGACTTCCCCAATCATTTCATTCTAATAAAATCCGCAAATCCATCCTCATCCGTTCACCCGCGCGTATATATTATGCCAGACAGGTAATGGACATGTCCACTGCTTTGAATGATTGCCCCGATCTGTTGAGATAACAACCTGACAATCAAGCATATTTACTAGCAATATAAACCAAACACTAACATTTGAAGTTCATGAAATGCTAACTCAACGTCAGAAGATAATAAACCCAAACTAAGTACTTACAACATAATGGATGTCATTTCTGATTTTCTTGGACATACATGAGAAACAGTAATCCTAATATCATGGTTAGAGCTTCACTTATACGAGGAAGACCATGTGCTGGCTAAAAATTTAGACCACCGAGCTACAAACATAGTCAAACATGACCCTTAGACCAGATATGCAATGGCTGGCCATTAAAAAGGTAGGTAAGGGGGGAAATAAAGTAACAACACAAAGGAATGCAAATTTACTTTTGCGTTAATTTTTAGAAAGATGATTCGTTGTTGGAGGGATACACTGCGTACCAATTCCTGCTTGATTAAATCATTTTTTTTTAAACCAAGGTCCTGCATAACAAAAAAAAATAAACAAAACACATTAACCAAAGACCAATTTAGAAGTATTTAATGTTAAAAGTGAGTATCAAACCATAAATATCATATTTCTTTTGATTCTTCTTCATATCTAGATGAATACTAGATCACCTAGTTGTCTTTGTATCTTGCTAAATATCATTCTATTGTCTTTAGCAGGAGGAAACCAAAACGCTAATCTTACTTCATTATAAATGATATCAACTCTTTGGAAACAAGAAAGGTCCTTGTTTTCCTGATCTTTATCAGCACTCAACAGTGGTTGTTCCATAATCTGAATGAAACAGAACATGAACAAAATAAACCATAAAAGCGTTAACCTAAGAAATCAAAAGTTATGAAACTTACAAATCCATTTTATTTGGCATAATCACTAAGCAGATCAACAACCTTCTTAGCGTTGCAATCAATTTTTTATTTTTTTATAATCGCCCATTCATTAATTGGAACAGGTTTTAACGGCTTCTGATAACATAAATTACTATCAGTTTCTTTTAAAATATAATAACTAACATAACCAATAAAACGGGACAAAACTTAATTATTTAACCTCCCATGGTAGTTCCATGCACCATCAGTAGCGGGGCAAGCTAAGTCATTTCCAAACATTAACTGCAATTACATTGAAATAGAATACAATTTTAATGAATAATTTTAAGCTCAGGTGTCCAATCTAGAATAATCTTTACTATATGTTACATGCAAAAGCTCAATAGCTTTATTTCATTAGAGTTATTTCCCGAAATATGACTCGACTTATAAGTGAGCACCCACTCTATTGAACACAAAGTAATAGTCAAGGAAATATAATACATTTTTTTATTGTACTATCATTTCAATTAGTGACTTAATTTCAACAGTATTGGACAATGAATACAAGCATATGTCTTAAAATATATAGTATCTATAAAAACTTCAAGAAAATAAAGTAAAATGCAGTAGCCTATAAAGGCATGGTTAGGAAAGTGTGTCATGAACAGTGTAGTCAATTTCGTTTGTACCGGCCGAAATATCGGCGATATTTCGGGTACCGGTGTTTCACCGAGATGCCGATATTACCGGTATTGGCCGGTATTCCGCCGATATTGGCCGATATTTCACCGGTATTGGCCGAAATATCGTGTCTCGCTGCTCGACCGGTATGCCGATATTTCCGATATTGACTACATTGGTCATGAAGAAACATTTGTAGTAAAATTATGTGTTCTATAGAAGAAATAGTTACGACATCCCAATTGTTGAGTAAGTTATTTACAAACGCAAGGGGCTTTATACTGTTAAATTTTTTTCTTCATATAATTTTGATAATTACATAAACACATTTTCGCTACTTTCTAAATCTTATAAAAAGCTAACAAATTTTAAGGTATTGAAACAACTACTATACCATGCAAGCATATTTGAAGGATATCACAATATTAAAACTCACCTCTGCTGCACCAAAGACACGACTCTTAATTGAAATCATCTTTTTTCGATGGACACCTCACAAAGATGAATCGAGGCTTTCTTGAACGTGTTGTGAATTATCTGAAACAATGAAATAAATAATTGGATAACTCTTGAGATATAAACACCAATGTAAGGGAGAAAAATGAGATATAAACACTAAAGTAATGCTTCCTTACTTTAGTAGGGAGTGTTCAATGTTGCAGAGGTTCAAGACTTGATTTTAAACATTTGTTAGTCAATCAAATAAATAATCAAAAACTAAAATAACAATGAAATTCTAGTTTCCCACCAACGGTATCATCTAGATGCTTCTTGATCCCACAGAAGTACTTAAACTAGTGGACATATGAGATTTCGTGTAATTAGGTTACACTCCTCTCCAAGATAGTATTGCAATAAAACATATCAGGAACGAGATTATCAGATTAATTATTCCCTCAGTTTCCACAACCACTCTCCTTGAAAACCGAAAATGAATCTCAAAAACCGGAAGCAAATTAAGGAGCTATCAAATCGGACAAGCAATGCAATCTCAACTATCAAAAGAATGACAAAATATTTAAAATAAAGACATAATCATTTATATTTATTAATAGTCCAAATAAACTTTACATAAACATTGACATGAAAGAACAATTGATTAGTTTATTCATAGGACTAGGATTTCCTAATTAAATCTCTTCATAGTGTTGTGATCTTTTTCTTTTAATATGAAAAAATCTTTCGAATTCCTTTAAGAGATCCTTGATCAAAATATACCTCCTCAACTTTGAGCTCATTTGGTTCTCCTCCATTTATTTTTTTCAGAAGAATTCTTGTTATTTGACAAGGTGTTCTTGAACTAGAATATCTTATCGAGAGAGTATTTCAACATCATGATTTCTAATTTAGTTTCTGTACAATCATGAGCTATCTTTCGAAACTCCTTTTCATAATCAATCAAAGGATAAAGATAACCAAAATTATCACATTAGGAAACTCTGTTTCCATAGAGATTAAAAGAACCAGAGTCGAATGGATTTTCTCCAGTTTCATTTGAGATTCTTTATGCCTTCTTTAGTTTGAGATATCAGTTCTTCTTGAATCAGAGTTATGATCAAACTTACATATACAAGGTTTTTTTTATAATAACATTTTTTAGGTGTTATTTTATTCGAGCTTGAACAACTAAAAAGATTCTTAGTTAGTTGTTTACATTAATATTGTCTATAATATGACCTTTAATTCCTCGATAAAAACATCTTTTGTGATGAGACATATGTTTTTTTGTAACACTCTGATGCTTAGAGTAGTTGTTGCTTTTCTTGATAAGAACAAGTAGAGCTCGAATTTTTTCTGAATGTGAGCATCTTTTTCTCGGAGTGTTTATGTCAATATTTTTCCTTACTGAAGATAAAATCATATTATCAATTTTTTCTTCTTTCAAGTAAATCTTAGGTTTATTTGGAAGGGATGATTCCAAAAGATTTTTTTGATATAAGCATTCGATTTTAATCTTCCAACCTTTTGACATGTGTAGAAAAAGTCTTGATTTCAGATTCTGATTAGATTATTAAGGTCTTGTATTTATCAGTTACTAAGATTCTCAAACGATCAGTCTCTCTTTCCCGATGAATACTTTTTCTCAGTTTTTCTTCAAGGAAGAAACATTCTTGTGAGAAAGAAGCTTTGCTTTTAAGGAGGCTAGATCAAGAACGAGTTCATCCTTTTTTTACTTACTTTGAATCTAGGAAGCTTAAATTTTTTACTTTCTTTTTTTAGTGCAAGGTTAACTGTTAGAGCACTGCTCGAACTCGCATGCGTTTCTATCTCAAGCATGTTTGTCAATGTTAGTGATCAAAACTATAAGTCTTAATTTCTAACCTATTTATAGATGTCTCGAACTATGACATAGATTGTGTAGTTGAGCTTAGACTTCATGGTGCTCATCATTTGAAGACGAAGAACTACTAAGGGGATCTTGTGCAAATTCATCAACAAAAGGTATGTGGAGACTTTAAACTCATCTATCACTTGGAAAGTCTATTTATACTATCTCCTATATTGAGACATAAGTCATGTTACGATACCGCTTTCTATATACACATTTGAGATTTCGAGCTGAGTATATCTCGCTTACATATTTCTCAAAATATGTGTTGTTAAGCTTTCGCTTCGACCAATTTCATCTTATATCATGAGAAAATTTACGAGAAACATCTTACATGGTTTGTGTGATACAATCATTCAGTGTAGACTTGGAATGTTTAGATAATGATTATTTCAATATCTTGAAAATTTCTTTGATGCTAATAGTGTGTGAAAACGGCTATTGTCATCCTCTAAGAATTTTTCAATGATTGAAATAAATATTTTAGAATCTTGTAACCATCTTTGGATATAAGCATTGTGTGTTCGCACATTAGTGTATAAGTCCGAAACTGGGAACCAAAAGTATGCATACTCGTGTGTTTAAAAAATGGTTGAAGGAGACCGGGTACACATATTGGTGGAAGTTCACGTCCTTAAATTTCTACTGAGTTTGAAAACCAAACCAAACTCATTCGGTTACCTAAAATATGCGTACTTGTATGCATACTGGTGGAAAGTTCACCTCCGTGAATTTCTGCTGAGTTTGAAAACCAAACCAAACTCAAATCCGGTTACTTAAATACGCATACTTAAGTGTGTTACTTTCTAAAAATGGTTGTCCATGAACTTAAACATTTATTAATAAGGAATGAAATCTTTGCAAACCGTGGGAGTGAATCAAAATGATTTTTCTTCAGTTGTGTACACGTTTAAGGTACGGTTACATAAACCTAAATGAGGGTACATTTCATTTGTGTGTAACAAGCTAAGTTCGATCTAACGGTTGAAAGATATTAGCTTGGTTGAATCAGGGTTTTCATCTAACGGTGAATATTGAATGCTTTGTTACCAAGGTAACTTGGATTGCAAACCGTGGTTTGAAAACTATATAAATTAAGGAGAACTCTAGAAACTGGGAAAACTAATCCCCACACCTCGTGTGTGTCACTGTTTGCATAAGTAGAGTCGATTCTCATTTAACCTTAGGTTTCTTCTCGATACCCTGTAGGTTAACGACTTGAAGACTTCACTGGGTTTGTGAAGCTAGACCTAACTATTCTCTTTGTAGTTACGTGATGTGATTTTGCTATTTCTATCGTGATTGAGTACAATCATAAGATTGGATTGAGGTTTATTTCTCTGATAGGAAAGATAGAAAAGTAGTCACAAAAACCTTCATCTCATCGTTTGTGATTCTAGAATATCTTATTTTGCTAGTCGATTAAGATTATTGTGAGGTGATTGATAATACTAGATTGTTCTTCGGGAATATAAGTACGGTATATCCATTGGTTCATGTTTACCTTGATTTATCAAAATACTGTACAAAAACTCTTGGGTATTTCTGTGGGAGACAGATTATTCAATCCTATATACTTTTCTGTGTGAGACAAATTTTTTTTATCAAGTCTTCGACTTTGGGTCGTAGCAACTCTTAGTTGCGGGTGAAATCAACTAAGGAAATCAAGTGCGCAGTATCCTTCTGGGATCAGAGACGTAAGGAATACAACTGTACCTTGAATCGGTGTCATATTGATTAGGGTTAAACTACAGTCCAGTCTGAAGTTAATTTGTAGTAGACTAAAGTCTGTAGCGGCTTAATACATTATAGTGTTCAATCTGGACTAGGTTCCGAGGTTTGTTTTCATTTGCGGTTTCCTCGTTAACAAAATTCTGGTGTCTATGTTATTTATTTTCCGCATTATATTTTGTTATATAATTGAAATATCACATGGTGTGCCTTACGATCAATAAACTAGAATATCCAACTTTTGGTTATTGCTTTACATTGATTGACACTTGAACATTGGTCTTTAGTACCGTTCAAGTTGTTTCACATAATAATCAGGCTCGCGGATTTCTATCTGTTTGATTTGCTGATTACGTTGTGAAACATAGATATTAAATATTTTGATATACTTTACTCTGGATTGAGTCTGTCTGTCTAGTTGGTTCTCTATAAAGTGTATTTGAGTAAGTCTTATAAGATTTCCAAACGAATTTTGGGGCGTGGTTGTTAAACCCCCGCATTTTCAATTGGTATCAGAGCAGGCAAACACGTTGAAGCACTTGTAAGTTCGTGTTTATAGCGATCTGATGATGGAAAGTATAGTCTGTGAAAACGCTTCACTAGAAATAGATAAACCCAATATTGAACGTATTCTAGAAACCAACAATAAGGTTGAGAATCCTGATTTAAAAAAATCTCATTAATTTTCTCTGTGTCAAAATACATCGTTTGACAAGAAAAATATTGATGATCTTCATTACGAAGTATATATAAAATAAAATATATAGTTTTTTATAATTATAGTCTTTATCCAAAAATAAAATAAAATGATTTACCAAAAAAAAAAAAAAAAGGAACATCTATGCTTGTGTTGTGATATAGAAGACAAAGAATAAGAGACACAAAGTAGAGGGAAGGAGAAGGAGAGAAATTCTATTCATTAGTATCTTAGACAAACATTAGAGCCTCTATTTATAGGGCTAGACACAAGGGCATCCCAATAATAAATGAGATTCACCCTAGATATTCTTAACATAATTACACGTTTATAACACTCTCCCCATGATGACATTGTGTCTAAGCTAATTTCCTCGTTAAAACCTTGTCAGGAAATTCCAAAAGGATAAAACCCGATCGAAGGGAAAAGAGTACAATTAACAAAACTTAGAAAAAATTTGGACACGAAAATGTTGCTCACTAAAACCTTGACAAGGAAAACCCAGTGGGAAAAACCTTGATGAAGGAAAAATAGTACAACACAATAAGTCCAACAGAATGCACCTTATGCGATGGTGCTCCCCCCGATGAGTACTTCAGTAAATTCTTGGCTTGCAAATCTTTGAGACGAGACTTCCCAATTTCGGTGAACGAATTTCTTAAATGCTGAATATAGTAATGCGTTCGTTAGAATCTTCCAGATGATGAAGTCTTCGTTTGTGTTAGTCTTCTAATGGTAGTGTTCTCGAGTCTTCATGCTTCTTTCAGATACATTAAGTACTTGTGTCTTGGATTGCTGATTTCTTGGAGATGATTTGCAGAAATAGTTGATGTGGTTTCTTCAACAAAGTGCCAAGATATGAATACCTTATCATACGTGAACAAAAATCGTATTTGTTAGAAGGAAATCCAAATTCTTAGGAGATGATTAAGTTGATTTGGTTTAATCAAATGTGGGCATCCACTAAACAACCAAAATATATACAACTCCCCCTTGGATGACCATCATGTTGAATTAAATTGCCTCACTAAAACCTTGCCAGTAAAACCCAATGGGAAAAAAATATGGACGAAGGAAAAAGAGCACAAATATCAACATTAAAAGAAATTTAAACGTCAGAGATGTTGCCTCGCTAAAACCTTGTCAGGAAAACCATAGGGGACAAAACTTGAAATGAAGGGAAAAGAGCACAACTTTTGACATATTTATCGATGCTAACTCAACTACATGCGTTTTTCAAGAAATAAGCATCAAAACAATAACTCTAGTCTATCTTAAAGAAGAGTTTAAGATAGCATAATTCCAACTGCAGATTTAAGAAAGAGAAAGAAAAAAATAAATAGAATTTATGCTACTAAGGCGTGGATTTCTGTGTTTTTAAGGACTCCTCAAGAGACCTATATAGTTGATAGCATCAACTAATTAATCCGGATTCTTGGCTTTGTATCGAATTTCTAAAAAACACTTAGAGGATTGTTCAACCTGACATAATCAAATTACGTGGCTACCAGAATATAATTTGAATCCTACACGGATTACAAATTTGAATATGTTCTCCTACCAAATACGAGTCCTTCAAGGACTACCACGCTAAATGTGTCTTATAAGAAGAACAATTGTTGAACCAATCCTAGGGTCTGATCAAAAAGAAAACCCTCAATTCGTTTTCACAACGAACGTATTTCTCGTATAACGCATTACGATTACACTAGCCTGTAATTAATAGGAACATTCTTAAAGTGTTAAGTCTTGGATCCAAAAAATGCGTTAATTGATAAACTAATCCAATTTGTATTGTTTGCCAACCAATCACATATGTCGATATTTCTCTGCAGAGGGGTTAACAACCACCATCTTTATTATTTTAGTAGCTACTGTAATATTCGACAACAAAATTAGCTTACTACGAGCTTACACAATTCTCTTCTCTAATGTATGCATATATTGAAAAATTCAAAAGAATTACTGGTACCAGCACCCGCGGGCATTATAATCTCCTTATCATTCAAATGATGAGATATGAATTTTGAGAATGTGAATCGTATTATGATAGTCTCTGTTGGAGCACTATTTGTAGCTTATATAAAAAAAATGATACTTGCTTGATATATGTGATTGAATTTTCTTTTCAAACGGCACAAGCTTATATTAAAGCTATATGAGATATTTTCACGCCTAGTAGGCAGCCTTTTTCGATTTGATTAAAATGGGAGGGAAACGTCTAGTAATGTATAGCCTCCCCCTGATTATGGCGGAAATATAATCGTCTTATATACGAAAACAAGTTCGCAGAGTATTACCCGATTAAATCGTGGACATATACTCGTAATAACATCTGGACTTTAACAACACCAGTTGGACCGTAGATAATGACTTTAAAATCCATAAAAGAAATGTCCAAATAAATAAATAAAATTGTAGTGACATACAAATTTAAAATCAACCATGGATTCGTTGGTTAGTGCAAGAAAACATAAATCTCCAATGACCTATAGGGCCGACAAGATATTCATTCGCATAAGAATGAAATTATAGACACTTTATTTCATCAAAAGAAATTAATTTCAATACCAATATAGTCACTACAAGGACTAATGATTTTGGCTAACAAGCCGGGTGCGCACCCTTTGATCTTTAGTGTCCAATTCCAACTACAAGTGGAAATATTAATTTTGGAGAATATTAAGATGAAGAAATAAAAAGATTGCTCAATATCCCTAGGGAACGCAAAAATTCTTAGTTTCATCGGTGTTTGCAATTTTGAATACCGTAATAACGGTATCTCATTCCGAAGTCGATAGAGAAAACCAAATTCAATTGGCTTATATGATTCTTTTTAAGAAAACAAAGAAATCTTGTCTTTACCAACTTTGAGAAAGAAATCAATTATGTGGATGAAATAGTCACTCTATTTTGGCAAAAATATTAGAAAAATATGCCAATGGAAACGACCGAGAAAACTGGCACCAATTAGCTTATACGATTTATCAAAATCTCGTATCGACAAAATTTAAAATATTGTCTTTTTAGTCATCGCAATGGAAAAATTCACTTTCGTGGTCGATGTATGAATTCTTGTAAAGATATAGAAATCATGAGTAAATCAAATGATCTTTGTCTATAGGATAAAGATACCAACTTAGTTGGACGTAGGTTTTTCAACCATGCATGTGATTAGATACACCGTAAAGGTATCTAAATCGCGATAACACCAAACTTTAGTAATTATAGTTTTAATGAGGAATAAAAACTGCAAACCATCTTTCGATGGTTTTTTTTTTTTTTGTCTATAAAATATAAATTAGAGAAGAAAGGAGATTAACTTATTCGAAATAACTAATCACCCATATATACATAGCGAGAAAAGATAATTATATAATAATATAATAATCAATCGAATAACATAAAAAGGAACAATTAAAACTCCCGGCACGACAAAGTGAGACCAACACTTCCTTAAGCCTCCACCGTCCATCAGCATATGGATATAGCTTTGGTGCGTTCACACCACCCCACAATTGAGTTACTAAGCAAGTTGGTGGTCTATGGAATCTTCCAAGATCATTCATGCAAGCGATAAAAACAGATGTCATTAGAATAGAACACACAATCCAATATATATTGATTAGACAACTAACTCAATAAAAATAATAAACAAAAAAAGAGAGAGATGGAAATCAATTTTCTTCTGGCTGCCTTGTTGTTGTCGGTTTAAGAGAAAAAAAAGTCCCACAAACTCTAGAGACGGTCAATAATCATATAGCTCGATCGGGAGCATGCTGATCACGTGTTGTGATATAGAAGACAAAGAATAAGAGACACAAAGTAGAGGGAAGAAGAAGGAGAGAAATTCTATTCATTAGTATCTTAAACAAACATTAGAGCATCTATTTATAGGGCTAGACACAAGGACATCCCAATAATAAACGAGATTTACTCTAAATATTCTTAACATAATTACATGTTTATAACAGCTTGATTATTTTGTACTGATAATACAGTTTCGAGAATTTTCAACAAATGTGTGGGTGTCGTTAATGAGCAAAGTCTCAGTTGGCAGGCGCATGGCGCGTATGGTTGCACTAACAGTAATAAAAGTTTGACTACATTATATTTTCACCAATAATGATTTCACACCTAAGTTAACCGGTCTATTGCTCGCTTTGGCTTGGCATGTACTGATTTACGGATTTCTCAAGAGACCATGGATATTGGACTTTTTGCCAATAAAAATGCGGTACACCTAAAGTCTATTTTCCGAACAAGCTTGGTAAAGGGGCGTCATGAATTGGTAGAGGGGCGTCAAGTGTGATAGCAATGTCCCTTTTATTGGTTAGGGGGTGTCCTATAGGGGTGTAGAATGACTAGATTACCCCTTTCACCTTAAATTAACCAAAATCAAATCATTTTTTTTAATTAACCAAAATCAAATCAATTAACCAAAATCAAATCAGTTTTTTTTCTTCATCTTCTCTTCTCCTCCATCTACCCTAACCTCCATTAAAACCGAAAATGTCATCGTCTTCGATTAATCGGTGATTTAAAAAATGTTTGGAAAAACCCAGTTAGGGTTTAGTTTATTGTGTTGGATTTAAGTTAATTTTGTATCAAAAATTAGGGTTTTGAATGAAAATTGAAATTGAAATTTCTGGGTTTATGCTAGTTACGGTTGGTTATAACTCAAATACGAACCGTAACTGTAGATTGGGTTGATGTTACGGTTGGTTTAAACTCAAATACCAACCGTAAGTTCTTAGTTTTGGGAATATGTTCAGTTACGGTTTTTTATTTGCATCATATTTATCAACCGTAATTGAGTTACGGTTTGAAACTCAATTAAACTTACCAACCGTAAATCATCCTGAATGTTAACAACTTATCAAATAGTTATATACGGTTCAAAAGTTAAGATGACTTACCAACCGTAGGTTAGTTACGGTTGGTTTCTATTACAAACCGTAAATGGGTTTACGATTGGTAACTAAATTAAATTACAAACCGTAAATGGGTTTACGATTGGGTTTTGGATCTTCCCCAAATTTAACCGATTGGATCTTCCCCAAATTTAACGGTTGGTATTCGATAACTTACTTAACAGTAACTAAGAGTTACGGTTGATCACGAGCAAAATTGCAACCGTAAGTTCTTCTGAAAATTCAAAATTTTGATTTTGTTATGTAATTTAGATAATTTTGAGCGATAAAAAGCTAATTGGAACTAATTTAGAAGTATATCGGGTCACTGGAATCACTCATTTTGGTGGAGTGAATCAAAATCTAGTGTTTCACAAATATCACATAAGTTTTCTTCTCCTCAATTTTTTTTTATAACTCTAAAAATCTGATTTTAGAGTTATAATACACTAATCTTGATTATCAATACTAATCTTGATAATCAACACTAATCTTAATTATCATTACTAATCTTGATTATTAACAATAAGGGCTAATTAGTCATTTACAGATTTTTATTGATAAGGGGCACTTGAATTTACTTTTAATGACCTTTTTTGTCTTATTAGTTTGACGCCCCTCTACCAATTCATGACGCCCCTTTACCAAGCTTGTTTCCGAAAATGTATACACAATTCTGTACATACCACCATTTTAAATAACAAAAAAACAACCACCTCACATAAGATGGGCCTCGCCGTCTTTGGAGAAAATACGGGTTCGCTTTTGGGCTCTTTATAATTGAAAGTTACGTCGAGGGTCGTTTTTGCGTCGTCAAAATAGGCAGTATGTTTAGAATGTTTGAAATATATATACACTAGTCAGTGCCAGAAAAGAAACAAAAGTCAAAAATGAAAATGATTTTTTTTTATGGCAGAGGAACCATAAATCAAAATAATAATAGTAATATTTATGGCAATCATGTAAGCATGAGCCCAATACTCCAGCTAGTGACTGCTTATATTACAGGGAGGATGCTTTCTTTGTAAACGTAATAAACAAACGATAAAGGTGTAGGTTTGGAGAATTTCCTTCTTTTTATGAAAAACTCAGCATCCTTGCTAAAAATCTTCTTCCTCCAATCATATAAGTAGAAAGACGAACCAGCCTCTCCTTCAGATCTCATGAATAACAAGTCTGTATCTGGAACAGCTAGAATGGAATCAAACTCTTTCCCGTCCCAATCAAAAGGCGGCATCATGAAGCTTTCTTCTATCCAATACCAATCACTACTAGTACTGCTTATACTGCCCTCCAATTTCTTGTCTTGATCATCACCGTTATTATAGTATAACACACACATCTTCATTGATGTTTTGTTATTTTTTGTAGTATCAGGATGATGACTTCTAAGCATCTTCTTAGCTAACACAGCTAAACGACCATCGATTTGGATCAACTGACTAACATAAGGATAACGAACATCTTCAATTATGAAATTGGGAATTGTAATTATTCTAAACTTTTCACTCCCAACATTAAATTCGATAACCAATGGTTCCATAGCAGAGTTTGAGCCAGTACGCAGCCAATAAATGGAACCATCTGCGTAACGGGACGAAGAGAAGTCGAATGGGCAAATTGTTGGTGGGAGTGAGAACTCATTGTCAATCTTTCTCCACAATAGATTGTTTTGGTGTCTGCCACCAACTGTCATGACCTCACATATGTTTTCAACTCCTAAAATTCGACGCCCTTTGGAAGTTACCTTCCACCAAAGAAAAACTACTTTGTGTTCCAAGGTGGCAGGATCATAACCAAAGTAATGCCAACTGCAATGAATATATCGAATCAGATGAGTTACATAACCACCACCATCTTCATCCATCACTTGTATTTCCTCGCGTAGATCTTCATGTTGTTGCTTAATTATGGATTTTATCCAAGGTGTTGACTGTCCCGTGCTCAGATTAAATACACAAATAGAATATGAACTGTTTATTAAAGAAACTAACCCATTGACAACTCCAAAAACACCTGCAAGTGAAGCTCCTGATATAGGTACTTCCCTTTGAACAGTCGCCACTCCTCCTTCAGAGAGTAGTAGTTCAGTTGACAAGTAAATATTAGGTCCAAGAACATCTTTTGGCCACCTCATAAAAAGAGAGATACCACAACCCCCATCAACAAAACTACACTTTTTTGATCCCGTGAAGTGTAAATCAATGAAGTTTCGGTCTTTATGAATTAAAGACTGCCAACGTTTGCATACACACTTGAACCTCATGAGTGATTTTACAGGAAGTCTACTCAGTATCTCGCAAAGTAATAACTCAATACCCATAACAACATCACTGCTATCACCAAACTGCTTCATTCTTCAACTTTATTTCTTCCTAGCTATAGCTATAGCTTAGGTGTTGTAGGACAATAAATATATAGAGTTTTCTAATGAGATCTGTTAGAATTACCTCTAAACATGTTCTAAACATGTAGATTATTCTAGAAACAAAGAATATAAGGTAAGCCTCCATATGCATAGTTGTTAGCCTCCAAAGGCATAGTTGTTAGCCTCCATAAGCATAGTTGTTAGCCTCCATAGGCATAGTTCTCTTCTTCTCTTTGTAAGCCTATAAATAAGCATTTGTAGTATCATTTGTAATCATCCAAAAATATCAAAAACATTGTATTCTTGTTATCTAAACACTCAATCAATGAATCTCTATTTTGGTTCAATCTTGAT
The DNA here is from genome assembly GCA_023529315.1 of Papaver bracteatum. Lineage (NCBI taxonomy): Eukaryota > Viridiplantae > Streptophyta > Magnoliopsida > Ranunculales > Papaveraceae > Papaver > Papaver bracteatum. Next base: position 14,158 of record JAJJWX010000020.1, read on the forward strand.
ATGGTATCGAGCAAGGTTAAGGATCCTTGTATCTAGTATTGAACCATGGGAGATTCAGATCATGAAAAATTCTAAAACCACAAAACCTTCCGACACAATTATTTTTCAATCCGATGGGTCATCGTTCAAGGCAGGAATTACTTTGGATGAATCAAATTATGATCTGTGGTCTCAAATCATTGAGATGCATATTCTTTGAGAAGGAGAAGATCTCCTTTATTCGCAGACGTCTCCGAGTTCCATCTAAAAATGATGACAAGTATGATAAATGGTACGAGAAAATCAAAAGGTCAAGAGATGGCTATTAATGTCTATGTCACCAGAAATAATGAAACGATATATTCGTTTACCTACCGCTCGTGAGATCCGGATCTTGTTTCTAAGGCTTTCTATGATGGAGCAGATGAACTACAAATTTATATCTTAAATCAAAGGGCTTTCTCTGCCAGGGCAAAATGGTAGACCACTCCGGTCTATTATGGGGAATTAGTAGAAATCTTGATGAGCTAGATCACCGTGATAAGGTGATTATGGAAAATGAAAAAGATGTTGAACTATATCGAAAATCAGTTCAACGTATGAGGGTGCATATTTTTCTTGCTGGTTTAGACAGTGAATTTGAACAAACACATTAGGAAATTCTAAGGAAGGATCCCATACTTGAATTAGAACCTTGTTATGCTTTGAATGACGTGAATCTGTAGAGCATACTACAATGAACAAAGGAACTGAAGTTGATACTTTACAGCAATGGCAACCCGTCGTCAATACAACATTAAAGATAAGTCCTCCACCTACACTCATTGTAATAAACGTGGTCATACCAAAGACAACTTGCTTTGAGATTGTCGGGTATCCAGATTGGTGGGATAAGCGCGATCCCAAGAAAAAGAACTAGGAAAGGCGGCACATGTGGTTAGCAATCTAACATCCGCTATGGAAACAACCAATGGTAAGGTTTTTAATGTTTCGCAAGTTGTTCCTAATAACTCATGGATAATTGATTCGGGTTACGTCGTAGACCATATGACTTTTGATTCCAGACAGGTTTCTCCTCTTAAAACATCCATACACAACTCAGTTTGCAATGCAGATGGATCTTTGGCTCCGATGGTGGAGAACAATCATTAAATCTTATCGATACATTGAGTCTAGATTAGGTTTAGTCGTTCCCTCTCTAAGTTATAATCTATTATCAGTTTCCCAAATTACTAAAGTCTTACATTGTGTTGTTATTTTTTGGCCTAATTCTTGTGTGTTTAAGGACATCGAACACCTAAACGATTGATCTGGGGTTAGAAGAGGAAAGCTCAACTATCTAGATTTGGCGTCAAAAATTTCAGAAAGATTATCTAATGCTTTAGCTGTGAATGGTACTCAGGGGGGAGAAGGAGAAATCGCAAATTTGGTTATGGCATAGACGGTTAGGGCATGCTTCTTTTGGCTACTTAAAAAGGCTATTTCCTAGTCTATTTTCAAAGGTTGATGTTTCTAGTTTTCAATGTGAAGAATGTGAACTAGCTAAAAGCCATCGTACTTTGTTTCCATCAATTTTAAATAAAAGTCCTATTCCATTCATGATTATTCATTCTGATGTTTGGGGGCCGTCTAAAGTTAACACTCTTGGAAGCGCACGATGGTTCGTCACCTTTATTGATGATTGCACTAGGATGACATGGGTTTGCTTGATGAAATCAAAAGATGAAGTGAATAATTTATTTTAGAGGTTTCACAAATTAGTCAACACACAAAAGACAATAAAAAGATTCAAGTTCTTGAAGTGACAACGGAGGCGAATATTTAAGTACTGATTTTCAACATTATTTAAGAGAATGTGGTATTGTTCATCGACAACTTGTCCTAATACCTCAATTTAATGGGGTAGCTGAAAGAAAAACCGTCACTTGCTTGAAGTTCAGCGTGCTTCATTAATATCAGCTCATATGCCGTTAACTTATTGGGGTGAAGCTCTTACCTCTGCAAAGATATGTGATCAACCGCACACCTTCCAGCACTATCATTTTTGAGACACCATTTCAAGCTCTCATGGAGGCAACAGTTTCACCACCACCAAACTTGCCACCACGCATATTTGGTTGTGTAGCATTTGTGCACTTACACAAGAACCAACGAGCAAGTTATCTCCGAGCTTTAAAATGTGTCTTCGTGGGATATGCTTGCAAGTCGAAAAAGGTATAGGTGCTACCATCCTCCAACAAAACGAATGTACATCACATTGGATGTTAAGTTTCACGAACACGTGATGTATTACTCAAGTCCGAACTTCAGGGGAGTATGAAAAAGAACTTCGGACTTTGACTATGAAGAAGACATAATCGAAGAAGATGTTGTTCTTCATATTCCAAAAGAATGAAGTTAAGTGGGGGAAGAAATTAACACAGATGGTGAAATTGAAGCTATAAATGAAGTTGAAGAAGATAATGCAGATGGATCAGAAGATAATGCAGATGAAGTTGAAGAAGATAATGATACATCACCAACCCCAATCCAACGTCAAGATGTTCTTGAACCACAAAGAAACAATTGCCAACGTCGGAATAGAGGTATCCTAAAACTATGTATGAATCTGATATTTCATCAAAAGCTAAATAATGAGTAATTATGTCTCTAATCACCGTCTGATTTAATCAAATAAGTCATTTGTGAATCAATTATCTCTGTAGTTATTCCTAACAAAATCAGAAGCATTATCTGATCCGAAATGGAGGGAAGCTATGATCGATGAGATGAAATCTTACAAGAAAATAATACTTGGGACATGGTTGAATTTCCGAAGGAAAGAAAGTCGGGATGTCGCTGGGTTTTTACAGATCAAATACAAGGCAAATGGTGAAATTGAACGCTTTAAGGCAAGATTGGTTGCTAAAGGGTATAGCCAGACTTATGGTGTAGATTATAATGAGACATTCGCACTCGTAGATAAAATGAATACAATGCGAGTCTTGTTGTTCTTCTGCAAATTTGGGTTGGCCATTGCAACATTTGATGTCAAGAACGCTTTTTTTACATGGAGATTTGTCTCAAGAAGTGTATATGCAGCTTCCACCAGGAATGATGGAGTCGAGTTGCATAACGGAAAAGTTTGTAGGTTAAACAAGTCATTGTATGGTCTCAAACAATCTCCCAGAGCGTGGTTTGGAAGATTTACCAAGTCTATGAGAGCATTTGGTTATCGCCAGGCAAATTCAGATCATACTTTATTCTTAAAAGAAATCGAGGTAAGATTACGCTTTAATCATATATGTAGATGACATGATAGTTACAGGAGATGATCCAGAAGAAAGAAAGGCTCTCAAAATTATCTATCAAGTGAATTTCGATGAAGGATCTTGCTTCTTTAAAATACTTCCTTGAATTGAAGTATCTCGATCAATGAAGGAATATTCTTGTCACAAAGAAAATATGCCTTGATTTGTTGGAGGAAACAGTATGACAAAGATGTCAACCTCAGATACACCAAAAGAGAGCCAGGTTTGAAATTATGTTCGAATGGAAACCAAGTACCCGTTGATAAAGGAAGATACCAAAGGCTCGTGGGTAGACTAATGTACTTGGCACATACAAGACCCGATCTTGCATATGCATTGAGTATTGTTAGTCAATTCATGCATAATCCGGAGAACCACATATGAATGCGGTAATGCGAATCCTAAGATAATTAAGTCTGCTCCAGGAAAAGGGATCTTGTTTAAGAAAGGTCAAGACTTCAAAAGTATGGAGGCATATACCGATTCTCCGACTATGGTGGGTCATGATGATGATATGAGGTCTAACGGGATATTTTACCTTCGTTGGGGGTAATCTTGTTACATGGAGAAGCAAAAACAAGGAGTTGTTTCACGATCAAGTGCAAGAGGTTGAATGGCGTTAGGTATGGCTACAGGTATCCGCGAAGTTATGTGGTTAAAACGTCGCTTAACCGAATTGGGGTATCCTCATAGGAAACCAATAGTTTGTAATCGCGATAACAAAGCGTGTGATATTGCACACAATCCAGTTCATCATGATCGCACAAAACATGTGGATATAGATAGGTTCTTCATTAAAGAAGTTGGATAATGGGATCATGGAGTTACCTAGAATTAGATCGAAGAACAGGAAGTCGATATTCTAACTAAAGCGTCCAAGTAAAATATTTCAAGTTTGTTGGCAAGCTAGGCATGAGCGACATATATGCACAAAATTGAGGGGAGTGTTAGAATTACCTCTAAACATGTTCTAAACATGTAGATTATTCTAGAAACAAAGAATATAAGGTAAGCCTCCATAGGCATAGTTGTTAGCCTCCAAAGGCATAGTTGTTAGCCTCCATAAGCATAGTTGTTAGCCTCCAAAGGCATAGTTGTTAGCCTCCATAAGCATAGTTGTTAGCCTCCAAAGGCATAGTTGTTAGCCTCCATAGGCATAGTTCTCTTCTTCTCTTTGTAAGCCTATAAATAGGCATTTGTAGTATCATTTGTAATCATCCAAAAAATATCAAAAACATTGTATTCTTGTTATCTAAACACTCAATCAATGAATCTCTCTATTTTGGTTCAATCTTGATATAGCTATAGCTTAGGTGTTGTAGGAAAATAAATATATAGAGTTTTCTAATGAGATCTGTTAACAACATCACTGCTATCACCAAACTGATATAATTGTCAAAGCTTCATATCTTCTTAAACTTCATATCTTCTCAAAGTAATAACTCAATACCCATAACAACATCAATGCTATCACCAAACTGCTTCATTCTTCAACTTTATTTCTTCCTAGCTATAGCTATAGCTTAGGTGTTGTAGGACAATAAATATATAGAGTTTTCTAATGAGATCTTTAGCGACATACAACTATATATATATATATAGATAAACAAGTCCTGTACCAACTTCTAAAACACGGAAAGATACAAAAAGGAAGTTTGTATACCGACAAGGCTCGGCTCAAAGCCAAGCTAGGATACGGATTCATCCTTCCATTGGAATGACCCCTCACTGCTATCACCAAACTGCTTCATTCTTCAACTTTATTTCTTCCTAGCTATAGCTTAGGTGTTGTAGGGTCACAAATAAAAGAGTTTATGATGAGATCTTCAGCGATATACAACTTCTATGTAAGTCCTGTATCAACTTCTAAAAACAAACATGGAAACATATAAATAGGCAGTTAGGGACGGGGCAAACTGAGACTTTAGCCCGCCCCCTCCTAGGTCCAGAATTTTTTTTAATATATGTTATTTGAAAATTTATTTGTAGCCCACTTGCCAGCCCACTAACAACTCCTTTTTCTAGAGATATGTTTTTGGGCATACCAAAAAATTACCGGGCATACTCAAGGTTCGGCTCATAACTTTTTTTTTGCCTAGGTTTCTTGGGTTCGGACCTAACTAGAAAAATGTATGCCCAATAATTTTTTTTTTTTCTAGAACGGTTTTTTAGGGACCACGGTTTTTTTTCGGGGACCGTGGTCTTATTGGGCCACCTACCCTACAATGTTAAGGGATGTCCTAAAATCATGAGATTACTAATTCGCCCTTTATTCTAATTAAAATTAACCCAAACGTAATAACCGCCCCTAACTTAATCTAAAACAAAAACAAAAGAATCCCAGAATCTAGCCGCACAAAAAAAAAATGCATAAAAAAAAATAGTTTTTAGGAGAAAATTGTTCTCATGTTCTTCTCTTCTTTCCCAAATCGAGTATAAGAATGGTTATTCGAAAGAAAATCTCAAGACTCCCTGGAGAAGGTCCCGATTTAAAACATCTAGCAAATCAGAAATCATCAAAATCCCATTACTTTTAATTGAATAGAAATCATCAAAATATGGTTTATATGGAAGTTACAGTGCCTTGTTCGGTTAGAACGCGTTTCACAAAAACCCTAGTTTCTTAACCGAACTTCTTGAAAGGAAGAACACGAAGAACAGTTCGGTTCCATAGGATTCAACATTAGGTTACCGAACTGCGAGTTCGGTTGTTTCGCAAAAAAAATTGAAAACTATTTAGTAACCGAACTCTACCCATATTACAAAACGATTTTTTTTTTCCAATGTAACCGAACTTTGCTATTTTTCCCACTATGTTGAGTTCTCATTCAACCGAACTTTTCCCACTCTGTTTTGTTGGTTCGCAAAAAATTCTAAAACTAGTTAGTAACCGAACTCTACCCATAATACAAAAAAAAAAAAAAAAAGTAACCGAACTGTGTTATTTTTCCCGCTATGTTGAGTTATGATTTAACCGAACTTAGCCTACTTTGTTCGGTTGGTTCACAAAAATTTCTAAAACTATCTACTAACCGAACTCTACCCATATTACAAAAAGAAAAAGAAAAGAAAAAAAATCAATGTAACCGAACTGTGCTATTTTTCCTACTATGTTGAGTTTCAATTTAACCGAACTTGTCCCACTATGTTCGGTTTGTTCGCTAAAAATCTTGACAAACCGAACTCTTCACTCATTGCATACATGTGGAGTTCGGTTAGATATGATGTTGGGTTAAAGTTTGCGAACCAACCGAACATTACTCTGTATATCATATATAAAAAAAGTTCGGTAACATGTCTGTTAACCGAACGACTAAAAACCTCCATTAAAGAGTGAGTTTGGTAACCTGCGTGTTTGGAAAAAGTAACCGAACTACACTTTCAGATGAGTTCAGTAACCTGTTCTTCACATAAGGTAACCGAACAAACCCAAATCTACTCTAAAAATTTATATTTTTTTGAAAATTTGGAACAATTAAACCAATATTATATAAGTTTCAAGCATACCTTGGTACCCAAATACTCTTCCTCCGGTTGTGGTCGGTAAAATCCATCGTTTTTCATGTTTTCCATCTTCATCTTCTCTAAGTTTACTCTCTCAATAATTCTACTTCTTTTAAAAAAAAAACCATCTGATTTTTTAATCTCACTAATTATCTTTAACTTAATTATTTCACTAATAATTACACTAATTATTATTAACACTAACTAATCATTACCCAAAATTAATCATGAGATAACTTAGGCATTAATATAAATATCCAGATAAGGGGTGATCTAGATTTACTTCTAATGTCTTACCCAAAATAAAACCATGGTCCGAAAAAAAACCATGGTCCCCAAAAAATGATTCTTTTTCTAGACCTTTTAGTATATCTTATCAATAGAAAAGGGGCCTTCAAAAAAAAGAAAAAAAGAAAAAGATTGAAAATGGGGAATGGGGAAATATTTCTTCACAGACAGGGCCCTCCGCAGACTTACCAGCCTCAACAGCCTTGGCTGGAGCAAGCTCACATTTTCGAGCTTCTTGTGACTGACCTGCTGCAATCCAACAAGAAAACAATAAGGGAAATAAATCCAACAAAAAACAATAAGGGAAATAATAATGAATGAGAAGGGGCTAAAAAGGGGAAAACTGGGAATGCATCTCATTTTCACTAATTCGGTTGGGATCCCGTAACGGAAAAAACTAAGGAATATGTCATAGAGAGAGAAAAAAACCGTTAACTAGTTAATATCCCACATGTGTGGGATTACACGAGTTGGAGTGTTACATTTCTGCCCTTATATGCCACTTCCCGGAATTGAACCACGAATGGCTATCAGTGGACACCGACTGCTTGCAGGAAAGATTGCATCATCTAACTAAAATCTATTATCTCGTCGATAATAAGAACTTTCATTCTCTAAAACTAGCTAAGCTAGCACTGTGAATCGTTGTATCAAGGCATGGTCTTACATCACCCAAGGCACAACACTCACCAAATCTGAAACTAGTTTACTACCGATTACTACTACTTCTGACTATTGCTGTGCTAACCACTAGGCACTAGTCAACCATGAAAATGGTTAATGTTAATGGTACCAAGGCAATTTTGCAAAAGTTGAATGCTGCCTACGATTATTAGAGTTAATTCAGAGGGCGGGGTTTTGGCAGACGCTAAATAAGCTTTCAAATACCTTAGAGAGATGATCGCGATTCTAGTGGATGATGCTAAGATAAGGCAATAAAATTGTGCAGTTGCGAAACTTTGCCTATGGATGAAGGATGTTGTTTATAATGAAAACGATATAATAGATGAGTGGTCATATGAAGTGATTGAAGTCAGTAGTCATATGAAGTGACTGAAGTCATGTGTCGATCTGAAATCAATCAATTGGCTAAGGTGAAGAAATTTTGCTTCATTTTTCCGGCAAGAAATGACTCATTAGATTATAGATATTAGTCGTATGCTAGATCAATTATCTCTGGAAGTGTTTCAGTTTAGAGTTAGCTATGATAGGAGTGCTAACGAGAGTATGGTTATGCTTATGCCTACTTCACCCTTAATCGATTATGATGATACTGTTGGTAGGACAAATGAAAAATCTGAAATCATTGATTTATCGATCAGACCATCAATATCATCATCTTCATCCAACAATTATGCTCTACAGAAGATACAAACTTATCAGTCAATAGTAGGTATGGGGAGTTGGGAAGACGACCCTTGCTCAATTAGTCTACGACGATGAATACAGGAACACTACGAATTACGAGTGGATCAACATAGAAAGGCCAGAAATGTAAAATCCCAACTTGTGTTATCCCACACATGTAGGATATTAACTCTCTCTCTGGGACATTCCTTAATATTTACCATTATGGGATAGATCTCCAAATGGATTAGTGAAAATGGGACATATTTCCAATTTCCCCAAAAAAGGGTGACTAGGTGGGCAAAGTAAGGGAATCCAGAACTAGCATTATGAACAGGGTTAAACTTTCGAATCAAATGATAAACAAACATATAACGGAGTGATTGTAACCAACTATAATTGAGCAAAGCTGAGCACACCTTCAGTGACATCCGTACAAGCAGTAGTGTATTTCATGAAATCACTTGGCACTTCATGTTTAGGATTTGGACAGGCCACCTTCTCGGGCACTTGACAGTTGTTTTCTAGATCAGCTTTGTATTTTAACCGGGCAGGACTTTTTGTGATCAGCGAGTTGCAGTAGAAATCTGGTCTAGTGCAGGAATCCTCAAGGCACTGGACATTCAATGCTGAGGTTGGACCATCATCCACTAAATTACATGGCATTTCAAAGTTGAGATTTAGCCTGGCTATCCTCTGAAGTGTGAGATCTCCGAAGAAACCCGGCAAGGAAGTAGATTCAGGAAGGTCCCCTCAGGGTAATCTGTAGGAGACAATTCACACAGATAGTCCGGGTTTCTGTAATTAAAAGTCTCAGTTATAATTATTAGGATAACAACATAAAAGAGAAGATCTTAGAAGAAATAAGGAAAACTGCACAGTTAAACAATCAAAAAAACTTGTTACCTTCTCAGTTTCTCATGGATTACAAATTGACACCCTTCTGCACAGGATTCTGAGTCGTGTGTCTTACGAGCACAACTACATAAAAGAGAAGATCTAGAAGTCATAAATCCAAAAACGACCCAAACAAGTTAATGCAGATATAACCAATACGATGAAAAGCAGCCATCAATCTTTAAATTGGAACTGTTAATCAAATGCTTACCAGAACAAGCGTTCATTCGCCATTTCCGAGATCTTATCATGATCAATCCCATGGAAAATCCTATCATAATCAATCATATGGCTTGCAGCTGCAGCAGTTACCTTGTTACCAGATGAAGTTGCCATAGAGAAACCCAAAAAGCTTCTTCTTACTGAAAACCTAGACTGTATATGAAAGTTGTTATTCAAACTGAAAATCTTCTCTAAAAGTAGACACCCTCGAAATTGAGTCAGGAACCGTCTCTAAATCAAATCATGGGAAGACCTAAGCTCAATCGGAAACTCAAAGTCAAAATCTATACCTCAAAAAATATGAACCTAACAGAAATTCTAAAATCAAAAAGAAAACCCTAAGCCTAAATTTTATAGACAACCTGAATAATTGATATCGATCAATGAATCAAATCATTCAAAAGAGAAAACCTAAAATCTCCCTGTAACAAATTACCTGGTAGTGGTGGAGGTTTGTTGCTGCGACGTGAGTTTGGAGTTTACGAGAGAGAGAGAGAGATGATTATTGAAGTTACAGCTTCTCTATCAAGAAGATCATAGATTTTAACATTCGGAGCTTGACGACTCTTGTGGAGAGCAGAGATGATGGGAAGTGTAATAGTTTAGCCATGTTTGAACAACAGAATGCTAGTTGTGCGTGACTTGTTTTAGCAGCAAAGGATTAAACTGTCCGAAATATGGATAAGGGGTGACTTTTTACGAAAAGTCAGAAGTACTCTCTGTTTTTATTTTATTTTTTTTGATGGAAAGGTAATTTGTATTAATGGTAATAATAGAGTACAAGAGATTTATGAGCTCATCTTTGTCAAAAACATTGGAAATAACACTAAATTTTAAAACATTTTGCTGAAGATGGGATGACATGTGCCAAAGATGCTTTATTCGAGCTTCTTTAGTGATGTAGTCCGCTGCATAGTTATATTTCTTGTTTATATACTTTACCTGAGCTTGTGGAAGATTTTCAGAATTGAGATCGTCTCATGAATGTTATTATATGCGCTCAAGGAGAATCTTTGCATGTCTTGTTATAGTCTCCGCCAGTGTTTTGCAGTCTGTTGCTATCGAGACACTAGATAATATATATTTTTACTTAGCCATGAGGATGATTTTAATAAGTCTTTTGATTTTGCATGAAAAGCTGAGGAAGCCCACTTCGATCCCGCTGCAATATGCATGAAAGACTTGTTGTCCACTGAATAAAGTAGAAAGGCATATCCCATGGTTGAATCTTCTTTTTTAAAAGTCGCATCAATAAAAATTATCCAAACCGAAGTTAAGTGAGACCATTTTTCTTTGGGGATATTTCTTCCTTTGTTCTTCATTGTTTTTTGGATCTTTCCCTGAGATTTCTGGTGTAAGAATTTCTTGATTTGCTATATGAGGTGATTCGGATTTGGATTGATTTTTTCAAAGACCACCGAACATCTGTACTTCCAAATAAACCAAGATATAGTTGCGATTTTATCAGACCATTGCAAGAAAACTTGATCCGTGATCCACTCTTTTATCCATTTTTTTATGGAATCCGAACAAGTTTTAGTGTTCACCGCTTCTAGAGAAAGACCAAACCAAATATCTCTCGGAAAGGGGAAAAAGCGAAATAGGTGGGAATCACACATTGGGAACTTTGTGTTTATATATGTATTATGTGCTCCGAGTCTTGAATTCGTTGGGAGGGCTTTTTGAGCTAATTTCCAGAGAACAATTTGATTCTCGGAATTAATTGGATCTTTCATATTTTTCGTCAGGGAAAGGCATTTAAGCTATTGTTTTCTTGATTTTTATTTACGATAAAGTTGTATAAATTTTTGCTGAGAAGATTTCTGAGGCATGGTGCTGCCATCTGATTATGTCTTGTTCTTGTATTTTTTGGAGAAATGCTGCCCTATATTTTTATTAGTCTTATTACATTATTATTATTTTTTTCTTTCTGGTTTCTTCTTCTTTTTCTCTTTGTTTTTCATTTTGTTCTTCAACTTGTTTCAATGACCATTAATCGTTGATTCTCAAAAATTTCAATCGTCGATTAAATTCTTCGTATAAAAGATGACAAAGAATAAAGAAATGAATAAAAGGAAACAATCAAAATCAATGAGAAGTCAAACATGCAGTAACATCAAATGAAGGATGTTGAGACGAAATATGAAGGTTTGGTGAATGAAGGCCTCAATATAGAAGCTGATACTTCTGAAATGGCTGCTACAAAGTTAGAATCAAAAAATCCACCTTTTATTTCCCATATTCATTGGTTAAACATGTGAGATTAGATGAAAATAGGTTTCCAAATTCAATTTGAAAACTTTTTATGGCAGGGAGTTCTTAATTTCCCAACCGTAAACATCTTATATGGGTGAGTTAATATGAACTCCCAACCATAACTGAGTCCTACAATTGGGTGTTCCTAGATGTATATTTTTTTAATTGCCGAAAAACTCAACGTTTTTCCATTGTGACATCTAGGTTTCCCCATTTGTAAATATTTTTCTATTATTACGTCTAGGTGTTTTTAATAACCCAAAAACCCAGGGTTTAATTTTATGTCTAGGTGATTCCCTATCGTAAGTAGTTAATTTTCACATGCTTGTGTCGCAATCGTAAGTTGATGTTTAGGGCTAGGAAGTTCAAAATTCCCACGGTTCGGTCGTGCCTATTGTCCCAACCGTAATCAGTTAAATATTCTTCTAAAACTTTTACTTGTTTGTAAATATTTGAAAAATATTGTATTATATGTATTAAACTTTGTTACATGCATTTATTGAATAAAGTTTTTAACATTTTTAGGAAACGAAGGGAATACAATAAATAGAAAACATAAGAAGTAACACCAAAAAATGGCTCGACTCCCGCCCCTCGCCACAAAAAACCGTGCCAACAAGAGGAACCCATGTGACATTGTCATTCGTAGAACCACATTAGAAAAGTGTAGTGAACGTGCAATTATAGTTTCTCAACAACCAACTCAATAGATTAAAGAAGAATAAGAAGGAAGGGGTGAAACAAGTGTTGGTCCATCGACAACTCTTGATGAGGGTAAAGGCAAATTGGGGTAGAAGAAGAAGTATCCACTTGGACTTACAACAAGACAAATTAGTCTTTGGTGATATGGTGTTTTTTCTTGAAAATGTGAATGAGAGACTTTGGGGTGAGCCAAGGAATATATCATTGGCCTTGTTTGGTTAGAAAACTTCATGGGCTGCAGGGGTTTGTGTCGCACATGTAATAATCTAATTCCAAGATTGTATATGTTATTTTAATTTAATTATTTATTTTTTGTTATAAAAATACATGTAGGATCATAACCGAGCGAATCTTAAACTGAAACACCAACATATGAAGTTTTGGTCATTAGAGGGTGAGCATGAAGATGAACAAACCTTGGTTAAATCTTCAAGGTTATAGCCTGGAATTGAGTCTGCACAGATGAACTATGATGTTGTTATTATTTTTTAGAGAAACATTCTGTCCCAAAATCATGATTTTTCATCTCTCATTCGGCGAGATGACTAATGTTAAAAAAATCACACGTCTTGCCTTGGAAGGAAAATTTTATCCGAGGGTTTTTTCAAGTTTATTTATTTTAAATGTATTTCATGCCTCGGCAGAAGAATGTCTCGGGCGGGGCGAAGGTGAGAGAGATGAAAAGTTTGAGATTGGTGGTGCAGCTCCACCTAGAGGAAAAAGGATACGAAGAAAACCAAGTGAATGTCATGTATATTCTATGGAAATAAAAATTAACTTGGAACGTTTAAGGAAATTTTTTGAGAATTCTAGTGCCAAGAAAAACTTGGAAAGGTAGTGGTGGACGAAGAAAAAGCTTGACATACATCTATAACTTACTTGTTCCATGTTCTTAGCACCATATTTTTTTTTCCTATTTTTATGGTAACAAGGTCAATGCTTGTTATCAACAGTGGTTTAAGACTCTCAGTCTTGATCAAGACACAAACGGTACCAAAGAACTTGTGGGACACCTCCATTATTTCTTACTTACTTGACAATCTTTGTCAAGCTTCGAGGTAGAGTAAAAACAAATTGCAGGGAATGTCGGTCTTCTCCGGGTAATTTTGTTTTTCATTTCCAAATTGTTGTAATTTTCTTTCTATAATCATCTCTTACTTATAGTTCTTTTTTTTACAATCATGTGTTTACGACCATTTTGAATCTTTGAAGTTATCTCGAAATACCAAGTGGAATGTCAATAAATCTACGGGAGGTAGATACCCCTTCTCGAGGACCCAACAATGTCCTAAAGAGAGTAATATGGTTGTGATGAAGACTACTTTGAATACTTTGATAACTAATAAGGTGGTGTTTGATCCATACTTAGAGATGCATCGAAATGGAGATGATGATCAAAAGTTTTCCAATGTGGCGACCTACACGAGACCATTTTTTCAACCAACCGGGTTCGTGATTTAAAATCCTCGTAGATTTCTTTGTCAAATTAGTTTTCTCCAGAAAAGAGTAATTGAAGACCTTTTTTTAAACTAAGAGAAATAAACTCCATTATTATTTCAAAGGATGTGAGATTGACCTATGACCCAAAATGTGCGGTCTGAAATACACTTAATTGCATACTATGGCACTTCCAAAGTCAATGAGGATTACATGGATTGGTATTTTGAGTTTGCTCATCCTTATGTGATAAATATGGATCCCGAAGTGGTACAGTATAAAAACAAGGTGGATAGTCCAAAGACTAAGTAAAAAAAAATGGAAGAAGAAATGCTTTATATTGGTACGTTTATCATTAATTTTACTTTTCTATAATTTTTTGAAATTGTATATGAGTAAATTAAAGTTTGTGGTTTTGATATGAAAATAGATGGACCAAATTAAGTGGGTGGTCAAGGACATGATCCGGTGCATTAATAGTGGGGATATGTTGAGTGTTGAAGATCAAAGAGTATTGCAAAATTGAGTTCAATATTTACCTAAACCTGATAAAGTATATCTTTATATTTATTTATAAAGATGACCAACCAAAACGTCGCAAGAAGACTATGTATTCTTCAACTAATGTTGAATCAAATACTGTCACTTCTTCTTTATCTAGCGAGGATGCTCAAGACTACGTTGTTGTACAAAGCCAAGGTCATGATCAAGGTTGGCGTGGTTAAGGTATAGATGAACGTGGTCAAGGTCGAGCTCAAGTTGTAGATGTGGAACAAGATAAGAAGTCAGATGAATTATTTACGGAGTTGTAGTGTTTGGTTATGGGTATTTAGTATGTTGAATTTTTATTTATTATCCAAGAAATTTATTGATGGTAGATTTTTGGCACGGGCTAAAATAGTAAAATCATGATACTACATGTTTCTGACCCGGCTTCAGGAATGCATGTGATGATTCATGTTTTACGATATGTGAATCGTTTCACTATCTCTGACTGAGAGAACATTCCTCTCAGAGCTATGATGAATATGTTTCTCGAAAGGCCTCCAATGTTGAGCGTTCTATGCTTCACATATTTCATCATCACCTTTACATAGAATCAAAATGATTGGGTGGTTCCATAGACATAATGTTTGTCAGGGATTTTAACGCCTTCAGGACGTCACGCTACACGTTACTCCCTGACTACGTAGAGAGACTGTGTATAGAATCTTAATGATTGGGCGGTTTTTTAGACAAAATTTTTGTTATAGAGCTTAATGCCTTCAAGACGTCACGCCTCTCGTTTTTACCTGACTATACAGCCCTCAAAACGAATATGATGCTTCAATTATTTCATATCTCGATTATACAAATAGATTAATTTTAGCGTGACATTCATCAACTGAATTCCTAGAAAATAATCTATTATATCTCATTACTCCGTTTCATGGATTATTCCCCATTGAATTCCATGAATTAGTAATAGATAATCAATTTATCTCATTACTCCGTTTCATGGATTATTCCCGACTGAATTCCATGAATTAGTAATAGATAATAAATCTATTTTATTACTTCGTTTCATGGATTATTCCCGACTGAATTTCATGAATTAGTAATAAATATTCCACAATCGGGGATCTGGGCCACCATCGAGTAAGTCTTGAAAAAAATGGTGCAAGTGCACTTGACAATAGTGCACGAATGAGCACCCGAATGCATGAACGAACGTTCGAAAATAGGGGCAAACGAGGAACCAACCAAGGAAATAATATTAAATTAAAAAAATGGTGTTGGATCGGGCCCACCGGCTGGCCGGTCATTCCGTTGTGGCCGGTCCCCTCTCCCATTTATTTTATTTTATTTTTATTATAACTTTTTTCCCTCATCTCATGGAAACTCCCTAATTTGAGCAAACTCCCTCGTTTGAGCGAAACTCTTAGTTTTCCATACTTTCATCGAACAAAAATAAGGAAAGGTGTCACGGGACCGAGCCACCTAGCCGGACGGAATTCCCTAGCCGTGGACGGTCCCCCCACATTACAATCCCTTATTTTCTCATATTATTATTTCTATCATCTCATGGAACTGCATCGTTTGAGTGAAAACCCTAGTTTTTCAATATCTTCTCAAATATAGCTCAAACCACGAAAAAGAAAAAAAGTCAAACGGTCACATGGCCGACTAGGCTACTCACGTCAAGTATTAAAATTATTATTATTTTAATATTTTCAAAATATTGGTCGCATGAACAAAGTTATACTTGCTCATTCGAGAAAAATCGAGAGTTTCAGTCTAGATCAAACTCTTCTGAAAATCCAAAATATCACTCAAACGTGAGCCAGAAAATACCAAAACTCTCAGGACTAAGAAACAGACACTGTGGTGATACGGTCATGCTACCTTGACCAACCAAGACCGTACCTAAGGCTTGCAATGATCCGGTCCCACACATCTTCATAATTTTGACCTAATTTGCTATCAATTGTTCGTATTGGGTCCAAAACCAACTTGAGATTTTCTCAGTTGACCGTAAACTTGTCCCAAGACCATCAAGGTCCAGTCCCATGACCCCTTTGTCAGTCCCTCATCTCTCCATAACTAGGTTTTATTACCTAACGCTCGCACGAGCGCTATTTTAATAAATGATTAAATTGGCATTTGATCATTCTTTCACAAACTAGTCAACAAAAGAACTTTGGTGCATGCTCACTCGAGCACTTAGGCACTACATGGTTAACCATCATCCCATGTAGCCGGTCACTCCTTCACTCAGTGACTTATTTTTAGTAAATCATCAATTGACAAGCAATTGATCAAAATTAGGGTTTCGAACAAATGCTCTGCAAATAATAATTTTCAGCAAGTTCAGACACTAATAATTTTATATTGATCTACAAATTATCATCTAGATTAATCATACAACATTCGGTCCAGCTAACAATATTTTAATTAATAATTTATTCGATCATATTACCAATAATTTGTCGAATGAGCAATACTTGCTCAGTTGCTCAAATATTGATTCAACCATAACTATTCAGTAATTTATCGAATAATAAATACTCGCTCAGTTGTTCGAAGATTGATTCAACTATCAATGTTCAGTAATTTTTCAAATGAGAAATACTAGCTCAGTTGCTCGAATATTGATTCAACCATCAATATTCAGTAATTTATCGAATGATCAATACTCGCTCATTTTTTCGAATATTGGTTCAACTATCAATACTCAATAATTTATCGAATGAGAAATACTTACTCAGTTATTCGAATATTGATTCAACTATAAATATTCAGTAGTCTATCGAACGAGCAATACTTGCTCAAATGCTCGAATATTGATTCAACCATCAATATTCAGTAATTCATCGCACAATCAATATTTTCACAGACTATAAACTTCATTCATTCGAGAATTATACGTCATATGTTTAATTCATGAATCCTAGAGTATTCAGCAATCATGCTCGACTGAACAATACTTAGACTCATCGTCTAATCAAGTCAACGACTGACTGATCAAATACACGTCTGCACTGCAGACTCCGCGTCCGTGAGACATTAATCACGCCACATGGGGGATATTCATTAGGGTTTTGGTCTAGTGGCCTACATCCCTTATGTTCATCCACGATGATAAATGTGAGAAAGTCGTGCAAACACTTGACGGAGTTAGAAAAGTAGTGGGTGGACAATCAACCAAGTCTCTGCACGACCTGGAACTGGTGAAACCACGATTTCTCACTTTCCCACTCTTTCACTCGATCAACCGTCACACTTACTAGAGATCAATGTGTCTACTATTATGGAATTATAAATAAGTCTCTGAATCCATGATTGAAAAGGAAGACAACGTTCATCTAAACAAAAAAATTCTGATCGAGCAATCACTCTCAAGAATTTGATCAATCGACCAAAACTTATTCGAATTCAACAGTTCACAAAAAACTTGCAGAAACCTTAAAGACATTCAAAATCCATGATCATCATTGATCTCACACACTTCTCAGCTTCCCTCATACATATCAACCATTTTACCTTTTCATGACCGAATTGACTCGGGAATGGCCATTGTCTTGGTTTAGGCCGGAGTCCTACAGATTGATCTCTCGAACTCAAAGCACTCCCGTGCAATGCATCTGTTTGAGGTTAGGCAGTTTTCTTGGTTGAGGAGCCTCCGTCACACGGTCGTCTCTCTATTCCCTAAAAAACCAGCAAACCATTTTTCTCTATCTACATATTGGCTACCACAGTGGAAGATTAATCTATCGGTTGCAATCCAAATCTTCTCAAGATGGTCGATTAATGGGAGGTCTCAGAAACATTCAATCTCAATTTATTATCTCCCAATACCGGCGAATTTCTTTCAATTCCTACTAGACTCGGATGGTTTGGCCAGGCTTTCTTAGGGTCTATGAATTCTTAAAGCTCAACCAATATTACTGATCTGGTGAAAATCCTAAATGATGTAGTAAAAAATCAAGTGAAAATTGTCAAGATACTGAATGAGGTGTTCGCCCTTTTAAAAGTTCTTACAGATCAGTTATCGAGGGAACCAATCTATGAATAATTTGAAAAGAATGATGCTGATAATCCTTACCATGTTATCACTGGTGTTGATATCCATATATCCACCAGTGACAACGAGGAAAAAGTCTACACTCATGCTAAACATAAAAATCTCCATCAATCTAGCTTGGGCGCTCGTGAAAGCTCAGAATAATTCCCGCAAACTCATAAACAAGACCCGTCCATTTCAACATGCTTCAATCAGAACTCTTACGATGAAAGGATAATGCCATTTTATAAATCACTCTTGGAGGATTTACTCTCTTGGATAGTGGTTAAAGCAACTGACTGATCGACTGCTGCTCTACTCAGCCAATCCGAGCCATTTCTGGATAATGAAGTTTGCAAGGGTATAAGAAAAAACGAGTATTCTTCCAATACGAAAATCAACCTCCACCCTTCCATGAACATTGTTGCTCAAGGAAGTAAAAAATAAAACCGAGGAACGACAACACAAGTATGCTTCCCTAGTATCCCAGGCTTCTCCACAAAGGAAGGATAATCAAACTCAAAATGCACAAGCACCGACTCAGCGTCAAAAAAATAACCAGGAGAACACATATTTTCCTTTTCCCATTGAAGATGTAATCGAATTATTAGAGTTCTGGATTCAAGATGGTGCGATCAAATTTCCCAGCGTCAGGAAAGAGCCGACTGACAAAGAAATAAAGAATCTTTGGTACTGTCGTTTCCATAGATTTGTCAATCACCCAACAAGTGAGTGCAGAGTCTTGAATCGCTTTTTTAAGGAAAAAGTTGATCTAGGAGAACTATGGAATGAAGGAGTACATAAGAATCCTCTCATAATTAGAACCTTCACACTCTCTGAACAACCAGTCAAACAGACAGTTCAGTCATTGATCGAACACATCTGTGAATTGCTTTATATGTCAAAGGATCAAAAGAATGACATGTTCGCGGCTTTGAACCATATAGTGTCCAAAAAATGTATGTCCATTCCAGAAGCGCTCCCTGAACCTCCGGTCATTGACAAAGAGATGTACGACTATGGACTTCTCACCACGGTCAGTCTCAAGGGAAATGAATTCAGGAGAGTGTTGGTCGATGTTGGGATGGTTGTCAACATTATCCCTTTGAAGACTCTTATAGATGCATGCATCACTCGACAAGAATCCACTCATGCTCCTATTTCAGGTAGAAATCACGAAGGAATCTATAGGGATGCGTATAGTTACATCATTCTCAAAATGAAAACTGGTTAAACCTGGGCGAAAACCAAATTTCACATAATCACTCGGGATATGATATGATCCTAAGATGTACGTGGATTCATGCTGAAAAGGTAACCCCAACACCTTCAATTTCATATTTTTCTGTTGAAGAAAATTCTTATTCAGAAGAAGTAGAAGATACTCCATCATTCGAGCATTTGAAGGAAGTCAAAGCCTTGATGGATCTAACGCAAAAACCTGAAGAAAATGCACATGCTTTCATCGATAGGTTCCGCACTCAAGCAAGTCTTATTCCCCCTCATGCGTCCATATTATCAATTTTCAAACTTGTTTTGGTCCGAGGGATTCACTTCATCAACAATTTAGCTATTGAAAAATGCTATGAATTGATATAGTCTCACCTCGGCAATATTTCACCAAGTGGTTGGACGCATAGCCTCTCTAAGTCGAGCATCTCACTGATACAATGATTGCTGAAATAATGACCGAACACCACAAGCAGTGTCAAGATATTCTTCCTTGAATGAGTGTCCACACGTGCTAAAAGATTGGAAATCTCCACAAACATGGAATCCCACTGTACGAGGAATTCCGAACCAGCAGAAAGGAACGAGATAAATAAAAAGTTTGCTTTCTTCTCGGACTTTGTCATTCCTCAAGAGAGATATATAAACTATTATTTGATTTGCATGGATTTTTCCTGATAGGTGGTTGGTATACAGGCTTCTCATCTAATTGGGTGTAAGTGTTCCGGATTCATTACATTTTCTGGACTTTGTCTACTGCAAACAAATTTCCAAATCTAAACTAAAACATATCAAAATGGAAATCAAATAGACTTATCTGTCAGATGCAGATTGGTTTCAAAAGTCTTCACTGAGGTTGCATAAATTCCTAGGATGTAAAGAATATTAGCTAAGAGAATCAGAATCTTGAGCGTTTGAAGAAATATAAGGAACATGACTATAATTAAATTGCTTAGATGGTTAATTCGGCCTCAACTATATTCTAGTCAAAAGTCTGATAATATGCTAGTGTGTGTAGAGGTTTAATACAACACCATCTTCAAAGTTGGACGAGGTCCCGTGATTTTCCCGCAGGTGTAGTTTTCCTCGTCAACAAAATTTATGGTATCTTGTGTTTTTCCTTTTACGCATTATGTTGTTTATCTTTATAATAAGAACAAGTAGTGCATGATCTTGGATATTAATTTTTGAAATTATCCGAGACCTATTTTATACGATCAGGTTCACAAACCTTTGGTTTGTATATATTCATTGTGAAATAAAAAGAGAATCTATGTACAATATTCTTTAAGGGTATTTCCATTGACCTACTTCGTGATTGTATTAGGTTTTTTCATACATGTTTCCGAATGAAATAGTCGGTGGTGTACTTGGTACTCTCTTCTTTTCAAGAAGATCACCTTGTTCGTTGATGGTGAAATACACGTCTTTGGTAGTGGAAGACGCATCATTTAGACAAATATCATCTCGTTATGTGATATATATATATATTATTTAATTTTGTTAAAAATATTATATGGTAATTTATGGAGCATTGGTTCAATAGAGTTATCTTTAGACTTTACGATTAACATACATTTGGAACATAGTTTGTTAATTGATTCGTCAATCGTTGAGTATGAAATTCCATATTTAGAATTCCATAATATTGAAGAAGAAGTAGTGGGAAATATACCAAAGTATTGTACTATTGTTAAACCATGCTAAATCTTACGTGTTTTACTTATTGTTTTTTTTTTTTTAAAGTTTGCATCTTGTTTGTCTTTCATTCTTGAGATAAACTTTTATCTCAAGAAACAAGGTATGTATCTCCATATATTCTGATTAGTTATTTATCAGATTAATTATTATTAAAAAAATCAAGGGAGCAAGCGATATATGCAAAACCTAATTTTTTTTACACTTAACCGACATATATGATATAAAACAAAAACCAATGACGATGTAAATATAGATAAGATAAATTTATTACACTTAACCGACTCTACTGTTTCATCTGAAATCCTTGATTACGTAAAGTGGGTCTATGTTAAGTATATGTAATGTTTTCATGTCGTTGGCCTGGCCTTTATTCTAGGTTTGTAACCCACAAAATTGTTTCCTTATCGGGTTTCTTTTATTTTATTTTACAGATATATCCAATAGAGTGATCTGGACTGTGACTGAGTGTATACTCAAAAGCCAAAACAAGTAGCATTCGGAGAAAATTGACCGGAGAAAGGTAAATAAGAAATCTACTCTAGTTAATATAAGTCTTTCTCATATTTTCTTGAGCTTGTGGTGTTGATTATTGAAGTTGCAGGCCAAACATATTCTGAGAAATTTTATGGTTAAGGAAGATCACACCCAAAAGGAATTCAAGGTTGTCGGAGTAACCCAAGAAAACTACAAAGAACAAATGTGTGTTATTTTTATCCCCATATCATTTCATTATTCTTTTCTTTCGGTCATTCTAATTTATCATCCTACTTTATGAAATTAGTGATATTATTGTTAGGACTATTTTGTACAACAGTCATAAACATTATTTTATTTTTGTTTCCGGAAAGCATGCCTTGTATTAATACTTGTTTTTTTTTTCTTCGAAATTCAATGCAGGTTCTCCGGGGAAAAAAAGGAAGAAAAATAGATGTTGATGATGAGATTATTGTTTATGATTATTTTAAACAATATCATAATTTTCACTTGTCTTTTCTTGAAATGTGTCATGTCTTGACGTTGGAAGGCCAAACAAACCAATGTATTTTACGTTGGAGGTTAACATGATGCTTGGGATCTGTAGTCTTGTATTTGGTCTCTCAGTTGGGTTCTTGATTGTTTTTTTTATTCTATCGATCTCTGTTTGGTTGCGCCATATTAACTGCAAAGTTATATAAACTCTTTGACTACTGAGCAAAGATCTTCTTTAATGTCAAAATTAAGGCTTGAACCTATGCAACGTCGAAAAATTCTGACTAAAGTAAGGAAGCATTACTTTGGTGTTTACATCTCATTTTTCTCCCTTACATTAGTGTTTGTATCTCAAGAGTTGTCCAATTATTTATTTCATTGTTTCAAATAATTCACGATAAGTGCAAGGTTGTATCAGTTCATCCTCGTGAGATGTACATCAAAAAAAGTAAGTATGATTTCAATTAAGGGTCGTGTCCTTGGTGTACCATAGGTGAGTTTTTACATTGTGATATCCTTCAAATATGCTTACATGGTACACTGGTTGTTTCAAGACCTTAAAATTTGTTAGATTTTTATAAGATTTAGAAAGTAACGAAAATGTGTTATGCAATTATCAAAATTATACGAAGAAAATAATTTATACGTATAAATCTCCCTTGTATTTGTAAATAACTTACTCGACAATTAGGATGATATAACTATTTCTTCTATATAGCACATAATTTTACTGGGCTACTACATTTTAAGACATGCTTGTATTCATTGTCCAATATTATTGAAACTAAATCGCTAATTAAAACGATAATACAACCAAAAAATATATTATTTCTCCCTGACTATTACCTTGTATTCAATAGAGTGGGTGCCCACTTATACGTCGAGTCATATTTCGGGAAATAAGTCTAAAGAATTAAAAGGCTATTGAGCTTCTATACATAATATGTACTAAAGATTATTCTATATTAGACACCTAAGCTTAAAATTATTCATTAAAATTTCATTGTTATTTCGATATAATTGAAGTTAATATTTGGAAAGAAACTACCATGGGCGAGTAAATAACTAAGTTTTATTCTTATTTATTGATTATGTTAGTTATTATTATATTATAAAAGAAACTAATACTAATTTATGTTATTAGAAGGTTGCAATGTTACGAACATGTTCCAATTAACAAATTAGCGATTATAAATTTTTCTTCTGTTTGCAACGCTATGAAGGTTGTCGATCTTCTTTGCGATTGTTCCCAAGTAAATGGATTTGTAAGTTTTATAACTTTTAATTTTTGGGCTCTTGATTATATGGTTTATTTTGATCATGTTCAGTTTCATCCAGATAATGGAACAACCATTGTTGAGCATTGATGAAGATCATGAAAATAAGTACCTTTGTTGTTTCCAAAGAGTTGACTTCATGTTTAATGAAATAAAATCAGATTTCTGGTTTCCTTCTGTTGATAAAGTACAATGATATTAAACAAGATACAAAGACAATGAGTATTTAGCATATGTATCTTAGATATGAAGAAGAATCAAAAGAAATCTGATATTTATTGTTTGCCTCTCACCTTTAACATTAAATACTTATAAGCTGGTTCTTGGTTAATATGTTTTTTTTTTAGTTATGCAGGACCTTGGTTAAAAAAATCCTTTAATCAATAAGGAATTGGTACTCAATATATCCCTCTAACAACGAAATATTTCACCAATCCTCTTTTAAAGATTATGCAAAGTTAAAATTTGCATTCGTTTGTGCTTTTACTTGATTTCCCCTACCCTACCTTTTTTAATGGCCAACCATCTTATATCTGGTCTAAGGGTCATGTTTAACTATGTTTGTAGATCGGGGGTCTAAATTTTCAGCTAGCGCATCGGCTTCCTCGTGTAAGTGAAGCTCCAACCATGATTCAAGGTAAAAATCTAAAAATATTAAATGTCAACTACATCCAGTCCTAGTTTCCATAAATCATACCTGAAAATTCACCACTCCTAAATCCACTTGACAAGGGAAAAGTAAAATGAAACTTTTGGTAAGATCAAACCAACATTACACAGTTATACCGCCATTTTCAAGCCCAAATATGAGAACACATGCTTTAATTTTCAATGAGTACTCTAAAACCCCCAAATCCCATGATAAGTGGAAGCAAACAAACATCATAGATTCAGAAAACCCCAAAACTAATAAGAAAACAATTACACCTAATTTTTCTTTATCACAGTGCATTTAGTACACAAACAAAACAATGAAAAAAAAATTATGACCCTGAAATTGAAATTCACCTCCATTATATCTCTTCTTTTCGACGATGTTTTTTTAAAGATAAAATTCTCAAGTATACATGTTCAAAAGGTGAACTAAGCTTCTAAGAAGAAAACAACAAGTTTGGTTCAGAGATGAAAATGATGATGAGTAGTGAAATTAGTTTGTGAGAAAAGGAAGATAAGAAATTAAGGGAGAAAAGAAAGGGGGAAACTAGAAAGATGTTTATGGTGAGAAAGGGGTGAAAAAGCGAGGGTCTAACAACACCACCCAATATTTTGCTTAGCAATATGTATGGACAAACTCGAATATACTGTAGTTGTAGGAATTCCTACACTACACCCTTGATAAGAATCTATAGAAATCAAGTCATAATAGAAGATGAATAACAACACTTTTATTATTTTACTTTTCCGAAATATTTTACAAGAAATACAAGAACTCAGAAATACAACTTTCTTTCTGGAGTTTCTCTGTCTTTAAAACTTTCTTAACTCTAAAACATACATCATCCCTTTCTGGACCTATTCAAACCCTTTATATAGGAATTTACATAATGGATGACAACTAAGTTTTCCTGTTATTTCGGATATACTCTGTGAGCTCATCGTCATAGTTTTAATGTTAACCATCGCCAACTTTATGCCTATCGCAGGGAAAACATGTTTTTCTCATGTTTCTTCAATCGTCAGCCACTTCATTCTTTTGTGACACTTGCCAAATGTTGTTGAAGAATCTCACGATGTTCTCGCAGAAGTGTTGTTAATATTGTAGAAATATTTGGTCTTCTCGTAGAAATGTCGTTCTATCGCAAGAATATCGTTGTGGCGATATTCTGGTCCTACATCTTTCCTCTTCTCATGTCTTTTCTGCGAAGGAGAGAATATCATGAGAACTAAAATGCTGCAACTTCCTATCTTTTCACATTGGTCTTTGTTCTGACACGTTTCTGTATCTTTAACCAGCTGTCTCCACGTAATTTTTTCTTCCATCCATTTTTTGACACATCAATTTAAACCGTTGCGATCTGACCGTTCATGTCCTCTCGTTGCATTAATTGCATTTGTTTTCTCGAGAAATTTCTTCTTCTATAAATACCTCTTTCATTCTTATCTTTTTCTCTTTTTACTTTCTCCTTCTTTCTTCTTCTCTGCAAGTTTATTGTTCTTCCGTAAATTGCGCATATGTTATTCTTGCGATTTCCTTCTTCTTTTTCAATTTTGTCTTTCATTCCCATACTCTAAAAATGGTTGCTCCTGGTGCTAAAAACTTAGTTTGTTTTTAATGAGATGCAAGAAAAGCTCAAATATAAAGGTTTTACCTTGTCTACAATTCCAAACTTAAACCCTAAATCCGAACTCTCTTTCAAATTATTTACTGAATATCAATGTTCTCGCGAGAAAATTATAGTATCGTTAGGTTAACTTGAAGCTGGTCTTCCCATTCCCCTTTATGACCCAGAACTTCCATTATTCTATCGAATAATTTCTCACGAAATTTTTTCGCGAGCGGTATATCAATTGGGTGGAGATTCTATTCGATTATTGCTTGAATATGATTCTCGTAGTACTGGTAAAGGATCTCGCTACCCTGAAACTGCAAAGAATCCTCAATTTAAAGATGTTACAATCATTCCCACAATGTATATTGTGGATAATTTCTTCATCAACTATGATATAATTCCCATGAAGAGAGATCGCACTTGCTGGGGTGTTCGTTTACAGAAGAAAGATAAGATCGCTGAAGATAAAGTTGTCATTTTAGATATCGACTTCCATAAAAGTACTAACCAAGGCCCTCTACACTCCAGCGATGACAAATGGTTCATATTCCCTCTCATTTTAGAGGGCCCATATATCTCTGGTTCTCATGTGCTACATGTAAATCTCGCGGAATATCATACATGGGTGTTTTATTGGCCTGAAGAAGATAAAGAGGTATGTTTTTTTTAGATTTGTGCATAACAAGTTGTTTTTCTTTAGTTCTCGTACCTTTAAATTCTCGCTAACTACACCTTTTTATTAGATTAAGAGATTGAAGGGTAGGTATGAGAGGCTTAGGCAACTTGCAACTCGTTCAGCTCTTCAATTACTCACAGATGAAGTAAGAAATATTTCTTTATAAATTTAAACAATATATTGTTGCCCCTATTTATTATCTTTATCTGTGCTCGCAGGTAATTGAAGAATTAGAACCATTGGAACCAAAAATTAAGGCCAAACCTTCGGTTGATCGTAAGGGTAAATTTGCTGCTTCTTCTAAAAGAAACCCTACTGCCTCTCGCAGTGAGAAATCTGGCGATCCTCCTTTGAAGAAAAGGAAATCCCAACATTCTTCTTCTTCAACTCCTCAACTCATTCCAGAAAATTCAAGCGTTGATTTTAATAAGGGCAATAATGATGATGATTTAGACGATGATAATGACATTCCTTCCATAAAGGGTTCTTATTCTTCTGAGTCTGCGATGGCTCAACTGTCTAAGATTTTTGGCGATGCTGAACATGGTATCCCAAATGAGTATGGAGATGAAACTCTTAATGGGATATCCCAAGCCCTTTCCAAAGTTTGCGATGCTCCCGTATTGGCTGATAATGGTTCTCTCCAAGGAATCTCAAAATTTCTAACCCCCAGCTTCTTAAATTCGCTCGGTATTATGGTATATTTCCAACTTTTCATTCTGTCTATGTATTTATTTTTTCATCAAACTTTAGCTTATATAACTCTACCGCAGGTTGGAAGAGCTTCCTTTGCAGCTGCCTCTGATTTGGACAGAAAATATACATATTCTCTCAAGAAGAACATTGCTCTTCGCAAAAAGAATGAGAAGTTTGAATCTGAACTTTTTGCTCTTCGCAAGAAAAATGAAGAATTGGAAAGAGATATTTCTCAACAATCACTCAAAGCATCTAATCTTGATAATTCTAATACTCAACTCCTAAGTATGAAATTTTCTTCTTTTCTTTCTTACCTTTATTTTCCATTACTCTCTCTTACTTGACTTGTCATTATCGCAGACATTTACGATCTTACTGATGAGGCTTTGACCATTCGTTCTTTTCTTAAACCAGTAGATAATGATACTCTTCTAGAGCTTCTTAACAATTCTTTGAATAATCCTTCCAATATGAATTCTCTTTCGATAGATGAACTCATATCTAAGTTTCGCCTTTTAGAAATTGATTATAGTTCTTTCTTAGACATAACCCATATATTCAAACAACTTCTCCATAATTCTAAAGTAGAAATTAAAGCTTTAAAGGCTAAGAATAACGATCTTTCCAAAGATAACGATCGTATATCTAGACAAGGAGTTGAAGCTTTATCAAATTTCCACAAAGCTATTCTTGATGTTCAAATTGAAAGAGATAGGCTTATTCGCGAGAATGAAGATTTTCTTGCGATGGAAACTCAAGTTCGCTCTCGCCTTCTTATTAATAATGATGATGAGTTTGCCTGGGCTGCGAAAGTTCTTGACAATGCCAGAAACAACTTAGGTGTAGACGTTAGTCTTCGTATTGAACAAGCGGCCCTAATTAGAGATATGATTTCTGAAAGAGAAGGTTGTAAACCGTTTTGATCTGCTAACTTCTTGCTTTTATTATTCCTCCTTATAAAATTTCTAACTTGTTGTAATATTTTCGCAAAAGCTGAAAAGAGATATTTTGAAAGAATCGGGGAACTTGAAGCCGATAAACATCAACTCGCGAACAATCTTACTGCTCGCAATGAAAAGTATTCAAAATTGAAGGAACAATTCAAGATTACTACTGCGAATTTTAACAGATCTCTTGTTATAACTCACAATAATTCCATTAAATTGGTTTGTGACGATCATAGAATTTCCCATTCTTTATATCCTGATCTTGCAAAGGAAGATCCCGCCAGAACCCCAACTCTTGTTATATCTGATAGCGAAGCTGAGGACTCTGACGAAGATGAAGATGAAGATAATGATGGTAGCGATAAAGAAAATTCTTGCGATGAAGAGAAATATGGCGAAGATAAAGATGATAATGATAATGAAAAAGAGGGATCTGGCAATGAAGATAAATCATGTGAAGAAGATGGTGATAGATCTAATTAGTTCTTCTTTTTCCTCTTATCCTCTTTGTGAATTTTGTATAGTTATTTCCTTCCTCCTGTAATATTATTGCGATCTTCTCTATTTTTGTAAACTTCTTTTGCTTCCATCTGTGTGAACTAGAAAACAAAACAATTCTTTTTCTGCAAGTTAATCAATCAATCGTAATTATTACTATTTAATCATCTGTATAAGTATGCAATTTTATCATGTGGTAGATGAATAATAATTTCATCATTTTATGCATTCCCATACTTGCCTCTATTATTCATATGCAATATGAAAAAATTAAGTAAAGATTAGGTATCAATTGTAGAGTAAATAAATTGCCTCAATACCCGCGATAGTTATCGCTAACAATATTTGCAGATCTTTAGGTTTTGCCTCAATTCCCGAGAATATTCCCGCAGTAATCTTATGGTCTTATTATACCTTCCTAATTAAAGGTCTTATTTTGCCACATTTTTTCTTTCTGCGACAAAATCGCAGGACGTCTTTACATTTGCATGTATTGACCCATTGATCTTGTCTTATCCATATATTTTCAATATTTCTGCGACAATATGATAAGTATAAATTCTCTTGCAAGAATTAATCCTTATGACATTGCTATCTTGCGATGAAATCGCAGGACGTCTTTACACTTTCATGTAAAAACCCATTGATCTCATCTTAACATTTTCTATTTAGGCTTGTTGCCTCTGTATAAATTTCATCACGCGACAATATGACAGGCCTAAATGTTGTTGCGATCATAAAACCCCATGACATTGCCGTATTTAAGACACTTATCAGCTCCCTAATGGAGGGTGCCGCCCTTATCGCCCCCTGGTTTCCCCTTCAAGGAGGGAACATAGACCATATAAGACTATCTCTTCCCATCCAGATTTTCCAACAACCAGTTTTTTTCGCAGCCTCTTGTCCTTTATGCCTATATGGCTTATAGTTACAAGACTGCACCCTAAGTGGGGTTTTCTTCAGTCCAAGTGCATCATAGCCAAGACTTGCCAAGGATGTCCAGGGTAGTTTCATACGCCCCAGGCACCCTTGACTCAACCGTGTACCTCATCACCTTGGTCATACTCAGCACTTCTTAGAAGAGATTCTCAGTCTTCCAACCAGGGTATAACCTTATATAGTTGGAAATCCAAGATCTCTCTCCCGGATAGGTTTTCTTTAACCCCAACATCTGCATGACTCGGGTTCCAGCAGCGGTATAACCTTATCGTTGAGTCATGTCAACAGATACCCCCACATATAACGCACTATTAGGTCTTACATTTACCTCTTGCGAAATTTTATTCGCGAACTAGGGTGCACGCCATAAAGGTTCGTCCCATTCTATTAATCTCTGCGAAATTTTATTCGCGTTTCTTGCGAGCACTGTAACTCTAACAAAATGTCACTCCTTTGATCTTCTTTCTTCTTGTAAAATTTTGCAATTTTTTCAAGTAGAGTACTCCGTTCAATTACATTTTCTTCAAAAAAATTATTCATAAATTTTTCTAAATTTCATCATTTTACCTTTCTATTTACTTCTCTCTATTGCTGCCTTCTCTTTATTTGCGAGACGCTTGCCATCAACCATTAATTTGTCAGTGCTTTGTTCTTGTAGCATTTCATCTTCTCACTCTTATATTGCATCAATAATTAACTTTTCACCTTTGTGTTTCCGTTTGATCTCGTGCTTCCAATCTCTACTCCTCGCGGATCAACAATGTAATGATTAAAACAAATTCTCCTCCTTTGCTCCAACTTCAATCACTAATGTTTCTGCTCCTTTTATCTCATTGACTCTGTGGTTTTCTGGTGCTAGTGGTAATTGCTGAGACTGTGGATGTCCTACTATAAAGTGATTTAACTTCCCTTGATCAATCATCCTTAAAATTATTCTCTTCACATTCCTGCAATCATTGACTGTGTGACCATGAAAGTGATGGTAAAGACAAAATTCTTGACTGCGATTGTTTGAGTGTGGTTCTTTTCCCATATTCCATGGTGATGGTATATTTTCCATCATAATGATAGCTTCCCAAATTTTTTCTATGCTAGTATTTAGAGGAGGCATCTTAATTTCTTCCCATACTATCTTCTGATTTCCTTGACCTCAAAAATTGTTCTGTCTCTGTGCACCATATGTTTCTTGTGGTTGATCAAGTCTTTGAATTTTATTATTTCGACCGCGATTGTAATAATTCTTCTCCCTTTCATACTATTCTTGATCTCGACTTCCCATCGCTACCAATTTCTGTTGATTATCCACTACTGTTTTATGTTGCTGTGCCTGCGAGCTGCTCGCTACATTGTTGATCATTTTAGGTAGAAAACTTCCATTTGTCGCTAACGAGTTAGTATTTGCGATTTGGTATGACTCCATTTCATTTTGTTTTTCTTCCAAAGCAATATACTCTTCTTGTATCTCTCGCAATTCTGTCATAGTGATTGTATTTTTGACCCTAAAAACTTGTATGTACAGAAAATTGGTTGCAAACATTGCATTAATGAAAGATAAAATGAGGTATCTTTCATCTACTTTCCATGCCATCTCGCTGCACATTGACTTCCATCTTATGGTTAAGTGTTTCAAACTCTCGCCAATCCTCTGTTTTAACCCATGTTTTAACCCAAACACATCTTCAATACCTGGCCGTGATGAATTGTTGCTTATGTATGCCCCCAAAAATGTAGCTTGCAAATGATCAAAAGATGTTATAGTATTTTTTGGCAATCCCTCAAACCATTTCAGATCCTCGCCAGTTAAGCTAGACGCAAAATATTTGCACAATACAGCATCATGGTTTTCCCACTTTAGCATACACCTAACATAAGCCTTGACATGCTGAACAGCACAAGTGGTCCCATCAAAGATACTGGTTAATGTTGGTAAGTTGCACTTTGGGGGAATTCCTTTCAATTGTACTTCCTGAGAAAAAGGAGTCATCGCGGATTCTTCAATTGCTTCATCAAGTTTTCTTCTGCCTCCCTCTTTTCTATTGTTTATCATCCCCCGCATTTCTGCTAATTCTCTTAGTATCTGTTCATTTTCAGCTGAATTTCGCTCAACTGGTCTCTTTAATGAAGCTTTTCTTCTTCTACGTTCATGTATTTCTTGTCCTGCGAGATTCTGTGCATCATTTTCTTCATCTCGTCTTTCTCTGCGATGTTCTCTTTCATCTCCTTCTTGAAATCGCAGCTGATAATGATGTCTATTTTCTTCTCCACGAATCTCTTCGTTTCTCATCATTCCCTCTCACTGTCTTTCTATTCTCCTTTGTATTCTATCATATTCCTCTTGAATGTTGTCATTATAACGATTTTGTGTACGTCTCCTTTCTCGATTTTCATGGTTATTCTGTCGTACTACCTCTTGAAACTCTTGTTCTTCTACTTCTGCTCTTAATCTTTCTCTCTCGCAAGATAGACGTGCTTGTTCAGCATAATGTCTCTCAATTTCCTCCTCAATTATTCTTCGATTTCTTTGAATCTCTCGCCCATGTAATATTCTCCTACCTTCTTCAAGATTTTCTTCGCCATTTTGGTTATTTTCACCTTCTTGATTTCAAATGTTACGTCTTCCATCCAAAACTTCACCGCGTGGTATATTGCGATCTCCAATCATTTCTTCTCTTCCATGATGCTGGTCTTCATTTGGATTTTGTATTTCCTCTCGAATATTTTCTTCAATATTTCTCATAGGGAAATTTCGCCTTGGTTCTTCTCTAGTTGATCTTGTATTCGATCTAGTGGTACTTCTTGATCTTTCTCTCTGTAACCTCAAATTTTCTATTCTCAACTCGTGATTCTGTCTCGTTAAATTTGCTCGTTCCTATGCTTCTAATCTCCTTTCTTACTGTATTCTTTGTCTCAAATTATCTGCTATTTCATTTTCGCCTTCTCCCTGAACTAATCCGTCAACCGTTCTTTGATTTATTTCTTCTCTTCTTTCGTTTCTCAATCGTTGATTTTCTTCTTCTTCCATTGAATCGGATCTCCAATTGTGTACACTCACTCTATCATAATCCACATCTCTATCCTGCACTGGTGTTTGTTGATTTGGCTGTTGAATTTGATTTTCTTCTCCATTCCTTATTCTATTTCTTCTTGTTCTTACTCTTGAAGATTCTCCCAATTCATTTGTTCTTTCTCCTGCAAGCCTTTTACTCCTTCTCACCGTTGTTGGTGGTTCTGATGTATTTTTTCTTCTTCCAACCATTAATTATTTAAACTGTTAAATCTTGTATAAATTCTTTCACTATTTTTTCAAATTCCTTCCAATTAAAATGTCAATTTTTTACTTTTTTTCTTCAAACAATTACTAATTCATCCATGTTTCGGGTGCCAAAATGTAGTTGCAGGAATTCCTACACTACACCCTTGATAAGAATCTATAGAAATCAAGTCATAATAGAAGATGAATAACAACACTTTTATTATTTTACTTTTCCGAAATGTTTTACAAGAAATACAAGAACTCAGAAATACAACTTTCTTTCTGGAGTTTCTCTCTCTTCAAAACTCTCTCAACTCTCAAAAATACATCATCCCTTTCTGGACCTATTCGAACCCTTTATATAGGAATTTACATAATGGATGACAACTAAGTTTTCCTCTTATTTTGGATCTACTCTGCGAGCTCATCGTCATAGTTTTAATGTTAACCATCGCCAACTTTATGCCTATCATAGGGGAAACATGTTTTTCTCATGTTTCTTCAATCGTCATCCACTACATCATTCTTTTGTGACACTCGCCAAATTTTGTTGAAGAATCTCACGATGTTCTCGCAGAAGTGTTGTTAATATTGTAGAAATATTTGGGCTTCTCGTAGAAATGTTGTTCTATCACAAGAATATCGTTTTGGCGATATTCTGGTCCTACATATACTTTTAAGAGAATCAACAAGACTCAATCAATTAAAAGTGTATCAACTAGTTTATATCTCTTACTTGATTTGATTTCCTCAAACAGAAACTGTGAGTACTAATCAAATACAAGAAATAACTTGGACGGTACCAAAGACCAATATCCAAGGATCAATCAATATCAATCAACAACTGTTAGGTAGGACTCTCCAATTGATTGATCTAAACGCACAACCTGTATTATTTCAATTATATAAAAATATAATGCGGAAAGGAAATAACACAGACACCAGAATTTTGTTAATGAGGGAACCACAAATGCAGAAAAACCCCGAGAACTAGTC
Organism: Papaver bracteatum; assembly: GCA_023529315.1. Classification (NCBI taxonomy): domain Eukaryota; kingdom Viridiplantae; phylum Streptophyta; class Magnoliopsida; order Ranunculales; family Papaveraceae; genus Papaver; species Papaver bracteatum. Next base: position 48,075 of record JAJJWX010000020.1, read on the forward strand.
CAGATTGAATACACACTGTATTAAGCCGCTATAGACACTAGCCTACTCCAAGCTAACTTCGGACTGGACTGTAGTTGAACCCCAATCAGTCTTCCACTGATCCAAGGTACATTTGCACCCCTACGCCTCTGATCCCAACAGTATACTGCGTACTTGATTCCCTTAGATGATCTCACCCACAACTAAGAGTCACTACGACCCAAAATCACAGGCTTTAACAATAAACAAATCTGTCTCACACAGACAAGTATATCAAAGGATCAATCTGTCTCCCACAAAGAAACCCTAAAGTTTTTGTTTCGTCTTTTGATATATAATCAAGGTGAACAGGAACCAATTGATAATCTGAACTTATATTTCCGAAGAATAGCCTAGAAAAATCAATCACCTCATAACAATCGTAATCGTATGGTAGCGAAATAAGATGTCGTGGAATCACAAATGATGAGACGAAGATGTTTGTGATTAATTTTTATATCTTGCCTATCGGAGATGTTAATCTCAAGCCAATCAATATGATTGTACTCATACGATAGAAAATGAAAGATCAGATCACACAACTACGATAAAAGTAGTATCGATATGGCTTCACAATCCCAATGAAGTCTTTAAGTCGTTAACCTGGTGTTGATGGTGGTTTTTAGCCTAGGGTCAAAATCGTAAAACCGCACATCCGACACGACGTCATTATGATCATTAACACATTTATTGAATCAATCAACATGCTTACGTCAAAATTATCAGGGTACCTTTTTTCTTTTTGTGTATCACATTCCACGGCAGAACCCCTAACATTGATTGACATCACCTATACAAAACCCTGAAACTCTCATGTTACTGCGCCAAGGCATGCCAGCAATGCCATCCGCGCCACTGTGCCAAACATGCCAAGCCAAGCCGCACCTTTCCTTGGCCCTATACATGCTAGCCGCACCATGTGCCAAACGGCATGCCTAACCACTGGACCCACATGCTAAGCCAAGCCGCACCTTGCCTTGTCCCTAGCCATGCTAGCCGCACAATGTGCATAACGAAATGCCTAGCCATTGGCCCCACATGCCAAGCCAAGCCGCACCTTGACTTGGCCCTAGCCATGCTAGCCGCACAATGTTCCAAACGACATGCCTAGCCACTGGCCCCACATGCCAAGCCAAGACGCAACTTGCTTTGGCCCTAGCCATGCTAGCCGCACCATGTGCCAAAACGACATGCCTAGCCATTGGCCCACATTCCAAGCCAAGACGCACCTTTCCTTGTCCCTAGCCATGCTATCCGCACCATGTGCCAAACGGTATGCCTATCCATTGGCCCCACATACCAATCCAATCCGCACCTTGCCTTGGCATAACCATGCTAGCCGCACCATGGTCCAAATGATATGCCTAGACAATGGCCCCATATGCCAAGCCAAGTCGCACCTTGCCTTGGCCCTAGACATGCTAGCCGCACCATGTGCTAAATGGCATGCCTAGCCATTGTCCCCACATGCCAAGCCAAGCCGCACATTTCCTTGGCCCTAGCCATGCTAGCCGCACCATGTGCCAAACGACATGTCTATCCATTGGCCCCACATACCAAGCCAAGTCTCACATTACCTTGGCACTAGCTATGTGCCAAACGGCATGCCTAGCCATTGGCCCCACATGCCAAGCCAAGCCGCACCTTGCCTTGGCCCTAGCCATGATAGCCGCACCATGTGCCAAACGACATGCCTAGCCATTGGACCCACATGCCAAGCCAAGCCTCACCTTGCCTTGGCCTTAGCCATGCTAGCCGCACCATGTGCCAAACGGTATGCCTAGCCAATGGCCCCACATGCCAAGCCAAGCCACACCTTTCCTTGGCCCTAGCCATGCTAGCCGCACCATGTGCCAAACGTCATGCCTAGACATTGACCCCACATACCAAGCCAAGGCGCACCTTGCCTTGGCCCTAGCCATGCTAGCCGCACCACGTGCCAAACGACATGCCTAGCCATTGGCCATACATACCAATCCAAGCCGCAGCTTGCCTTGGCCCTAGCCATGATATCCGCACCATATTCCAAACGACATGCCTAGCCATTGGACCCACATGCTAAGCCAAGCCGCACCTTGCCTTGTTCCTAGCCATGCAAGCCGCACCATGTTCCAAACGACATGCCTAGCCATTGTCCCCACATACCAAGCTAATATGCACCTTGCCTTGGACCTAGCCATGCCCACAACATGCCAACTTACCTACGCCACCATGGTGTCTGTCACACCCTCAAATGCTCCAAGCAATTTTTCGCGAAGGTTGTAACCCGACAATATAATGGTTCAGTGATCTCTTATCACCCAAAGTATTTCAGCCTTATAAGATTGTACCAATACAATCAGCCAACTCTACCAAGAGTATGCAACGGAAGTCTTACTCAGATTTTCTCTACCAAACAATGTAACCCATATTACAAAGAGGTTCTTGCCATGTTAATGCTTCACAGAATTTGGGGACTAAACAAGATCAACAGTAAACCAAAGCCAAACGCATAAGCCAACAAACTCACTTTTATTAGCTTAAGGGGAAGATACAAAAACGTCCAACCAATGGACTTTACAAGCTTATTCTCTAAGCCTCTGCAGCAATCACTCTCTACTGCCTAAGTGGTTCCTCAATACTCAAACTATTGAACAACTAGTTTACAAGGGTTCTCTGGCTATTTATAATGCCAAGAACCAGGGCCAATCCGTGTGGAACTCTGTTGCACACCCCATGAACATCCATCTGTCCATGGGCAGTTCCCCTAACCTCCAATTTTAATTTTTAACTGCTAACTTTAGTGTTGGTTTACACAATGACGCCACACCTGTTCTTCAACGGTTAGGATATGCCAAACTCGGTTATAAAGTGCTTTATAACCGTCTCTAACTTGCTCACACGCTTCAGCACGCTTAAACTCAAGTCCCACAACATTGCCACGTGCAACTCGACTTGTACTTCTGTCAAATACTGCCATTATGGTCTTTGTTGCACCATTATAGCCTGCATTGCGCCATTATGACTGGTATTGCGCCATTAGCTCACTTGGATGCCAACATCCAAATCTTATGCCAACTACGTCTTGACTTGCTTAGTTCAAACCTTATGCTTCTTATGCATCACTTGCATCTCCTTTGTCGAGCAACTATCACCAATGGCGTGTTTGGCCTCACCATTGATGCAATTCATAGTTCAAGTCTTGGCCAAAACTTAGAACCATGCCAAAGTCATTCCGTGACTTTGCATCTCATCCTTTATTCCTTCCTTGAGCTAGGCTAACTATGAATAAGGATATACAACACTATCTCATAATGTTGTCAATGCCAAGTAACCTTTCTTGTCTCAGCCATCTTGGTGCTACATCGTCGGTCATGCAGCTCCATCTACCAGGTTACCAACTCCGTGATGCGCCATGATTATGCGTCACTATGCGGAACGGTTATAGACCTCCCCCACCCAATCTGTTCAACGTCCTCGTTGAACGCAACTTCAGTTCAGTCTCTACTGAACTTTCCTTGGCCTTATGCATACATCTGAGCCCTTCTCAGAATCAGCAAAACTTTGTTTGGCCTTTAACCTTGCCAAATATTTTCTGCCTAGTGCTTTACGCCACCACTTAGTTTGTTTGCCTTGCCATTGAGCATGTAAATTCCAACTTCTTTGTCGTATCGTCGACTATGCTTCAATCTCTAATTCATTCACATCTCAACACCCAAATGCCATTTTCAATCTGTTGCTATGCCCCTTGCATCAGCACAAATTTTTATTTCAAGCCATTCCGTGCCTAAGTGTACACTTCAAATAGCCAACATATCTGGGTGATATGTATAACTTAGCTTACTTGCCTTCAATTCCGACTGACATTGCACTCTTGCAATTCAACAGGCCTTACTATAGACTAAGAGTTCTTCAATCATGTTGCAACACTCTTTTGCAAACTCGACTGAAATGCATGACATTAGCCATGACTTAGGATACCCCTAACATTAGACCGACTCTCCCACCGAGCCAAGGTTCCTCTTCACGTGCCTTTGAAACTAACAAGGCCTCACTTGTTCCTTCAAACTGCTACGCTTTAATGTAGCGGAAAAACAACATCATGTTCTTCCTATCTATGAGTTACTCTTAACTCATATGCTTGATGGACTTACATCTTCATTCTTGCTGCATTACTCCATGCTATCGCTTCCAAATACTGTCGCACTTCTACGTAACTCTCCCAACAGCAAACTCGCCTATGCCACCAACTCTACTTCTTTGCTTGGTTTTGATTTCAGCGTTTCTTATTGTATACTTTGACTAAGTATACTTGTAGTGCTTCCCCAATGAACTAGGTTTACATTAAGCAAAAAGAGACAAGGTTTTTGCTTAAACACCACCTTCATTCATTACACTATCCTTACATAAGAAACTTAGGGACTCCTTCCCATTACACCACTGGCCAACACTCGGCCTTACCGAAAGCAAATTACATTACCAAAGCAAATGAACCAACTAAAGTGTGCTGTCTTTTTAAGACCATAAGATCAGCAACACCCAACTTAACTTGAAAACAGAAACAACAAACAGATAATATGCCAAAGTCTCCATACTTCAGAAACCTTGCAGGTTCAGGCACTTGCAAATAGCAATGCAATGTCCCTGCCTCATACATTCGCCAATCACGGTGAACAAGGGATGCTAAGATCCATAGGATATCCAAATTACATATGAATCTCGGCCAAGCTTTATTCGAACGAGCGGACTGGTGCAAACTTACTTGCCTTCCACTTGTCACACTTCATGTCAACCGGAATTACTTTCCCTACTCCTTTCACGAAACAAGGTGCACTGGGACTTTGTATGAATATCCCGCCAAGGTGAGGCATTACTGTTGCCTCTGCTTCTTTGAAAAAGTTGTTACCAAGGATCATCTCGAAATCATTGAGATGCATCACCATTACACTGATCTGGCCACGCCATGCTCCAACTTCAATATTCGCCACTACCATCCCTTTGATTGGCTTAGCTATATCATTCACTGTCTTCATGAAGTGATCATCTTGATATACTTCCAAACCCAATTACTCTGCCATCGACAAACTCATCAAAGTATGTGACGCTCCCGTGTCTGCCATGCCCCAGAGACGATGGTTGTGTATGCCAAATTTCACATAAACCAGGCCAGAACCCATCAGCCCATGCTGTACTGCTGCCGTTTGTGCTACTATGTTGCATAGTTGAATAGGATTAACATGCTCCACTTGATCAGATTATTCTTTTTCACCACCACACTCAGTGACGATTGCGGACAATTTCTCTTTCTTTGGACAATCACGTGCAAGGTGAGGACCCTTGCATAAGAAACAACCACCTGCTCTGTTCTTCGCAGCCAAACTATCATCCCTTTGATAGATTTTATCCTTGGCCTCAGAACTTTTCTTATCCTTGTCCTTACACTTCTGGATTTTATTATCCTTGCCCTTCCTACTAGCATCAGTTGAGGTATTGACTGACCTATAATCTGCAAGGCTGTCCACGATTGCAATGGCTGAAGGTAGGTATTTGGCACCCTACCTTCTCACTTCAGCCTGAGCCCACGGTTGCAAACCAGATGTAAAATTGAACAACTTGTCTTCCTCCGACATGTTGTGAATGTCTAGCATCAGAGACGAGAACTCTTTCACGTATTTCCGTGGTGTACCGGTATGCCTCAGCTTACGCAAGCTCTCTCTGGCTAGCCAAGCATAATTGCTTGGTAAGAATTGACTCTTCAATTCTTCTTTCATGACCTCCCATGTCACGATGCCTGGACGACCAGCAGTAAGGTCATCATCGGTTCTAGTTCTCCACCATAATTTTGCATCACCTTCCAGGTACATGCTAACGAGAGTAACCTTTTGTTCTTCCGGGGTTCTGGCGGCCTTGAAGCATTGGTCCATGTCCCACATGAAATTCTCCAATGCCTTCGCATCTCTTGCGTAAGAAAACGCCTTAGGTTCTGGGACTTTAATCTTCATAAAGTCACTGCCACTACCACCTGCAGTAGCTTGATCTGTTCCAATTACACCCACCATTCGCCTCAAGACACTGATCTCATCAGTTAGTTCTTTCAAGGCTCCTGTAAACATGGTCTTAACAGCATTTATTTGGCCCGCCAAATCACTATGCTTCATGGTTTCATTCTGGCTTGCCACAAGCATATCAGCAGCGTATGTGTCTAATGCTTGAATGTGAGCTATCACCGTAGCATCATAATTAGCATCATTAGGATGGCGCACCTCATCACCAATCCTGTCTTCCAAGTCCGCTACCCTATCAGTTAAGGAATCCAACGAACTCTTCTTACCAGCCATTACGATCTAACAATTTCAGCAACCAAACTCGAGCAAAACATAGAAAATCTTCCAAAAACAAAGCTAAAACAGAGCAATCCGCGCTCTGATACCCGAATTGTCACACCCTCAAATGCTCCAAGCAATTTTTCATGAAGGTTGTAACCCGGCAATACAATGGTTCAGTGATCTCTTATCACCCAAAGTATTTCAGCCTTATAAGATTGTACCAATACAATCAGCCAACTCTACCAAGAGTATGCAACGGAAGTCTTACTCAGATTTTCTCTACCAAACAATGTAACCCATATTACAAAGAGGTTCTTGCCATGTTAATGCTTCACAGAATTGGGGGAGTAAACAAGATCAACAGTAAACCAAAGCCAAATGCATAAGCCAACAAACTCACTTTTATTAGCTTAAGGGGAAGATACAAAAACGTCCAACCAATGGATTTTACAAGCTTATTCTCTAAGCCTCTGCAGCAATCACTCTCTACTTCCTAAGTGGTTCCTCAATACTCAAACTATTGAACAACTAGTTTACAAGGGTTCTCTGGCTATTTATAATGCCAAGAACCAGGGCCAATCCGTGTGGAACTCTGTTGCACGCCCCATGAACATCCATTTGTCCATGGGCAGTTCCCCTAACCGCTAGTTCTACTTTTTAACTGCTAACTTTAGTGTTGGCTTACACAATGACGCCACACCTGTTCTTCAACGGTTAGGATATGCCAAACTCGGTTATAAAGTGCTTTATAACCGTCTCTAACTTTCTCACACGCTTCAGCACGCTTGAACTCAAGTCCCACAACATTTCCACGTGCAACTCGACTTGTACTTCTGTCAAATACTGCCATTATGGTATCTGTTGCGCCATTATAGCCTGCATTGTGCCATTATGACTAGTATTGTGCCATTAGCTCACTTGGATGCCAACATCCAAATCTTATGCCAACTACGTCTTGACTTGCTTAGTTCAAACCTTATGCTTCTTATGCATCACTTGCATCTCCTTTGTCGAGAAACTATCACCAATGGCGTGTTTGGCCTCACCATTGATGCACATGCATAGTTCAAGTCTTGGCCAAAACTTAGAACCATGCCAAAGTCATTCCATGACTTTGCATCTCATCCTTTATTCCTTCCTTGAGCTAGGCTAACTCTTAATAAGGATATACAACACTATCTCATAATGTTGTCAATGCCAAGTAACCTTTTGTCTCATCCATCTTGGTGCTACATCGTCGGTCATGCAGCTCCATCTTCCAGCTTACCAACTCCGTGACGCGCCATGATTATGCGTCATTATGCGGACCGGTCATAGTGTCCTACCATATGCGGCTACTAAACCGAAGGCGTACGAAAATCAACGGTCCCCATTCAATCCCAGGATCAAATCCTAGCCATCCAAGGTTACCAGACAATGCATGGTAACCTTTGTCCCGAAACCCCAGTTTGGCCACGCCAAACCTCACCAAGGCATGCCATGCCAATTGAATGGCAACCTTGCCGCGCCACCATGCTGGCCTTCCCCATGCGGACACTAAAACGAAAGTGTGCGACAATCAACAGCCACCCTTCCACCTTAGATGCAAATCTTAGCCGTCCAAAGTCGCCAGCCAACGCATGGTAACGTTTGGCCCAATGCCAAAACCCTAATTTTGGCCGTGCCTAAACTATGCCACCTCGGGCCCGCAGCATCCCTCATGAATTCTTCCTGAGTTTTACTGTCGGCTGTTTTCAACTCCTTAACGAGTTCAAAACCTAAATATCCCCTCGATAGGGAGATAGGAAATTCTTTTCCGGTCAATTTGAGGGGTGGACCGTCAAAATCTGAGTCCGTACGAGAATTCTACAACGATTCTAGTAAAGGGCGCTAATTAAGATTTCTAAAACGAAGGCGTGCGGCCATCAACGGTCTCCCTTCAATCTTAGGAGAAAATCCTAGCCGTACAAGGTTACCATACAACGCATGGTAATCTTTGACCCAAAACCATAGTTAGGCCACGCCAAACCGCGCCAAGGCATGCCAGCCTAGCCGCTCCACTATGCTAGCCTTCCCTAAGCGGCTACTAAAACGAAGGCGTCCGAAAATCAACAGTCGCCCTCCGATTTCAGGAGAAAATCCTAGCCGTCCAAGGTTACCAGATAACGCATGGTAACCTTTGACCCAAAGTCTAGTTTGGACACGCTAAACCACACCAAGGCATGCCATGCCAATGGCCTGCCAACTTTGTCGTGCCATCATGATGGCTTTCCCTACATGACTATCAAGAAACAGAACCGTGCAACGATCAATAGATACATTTCCGCTTAATATACAAAATCTCGACCGTCGAAGGTCGCCAAGCGAGCAAGTCTCCCAAGCTCGATTTTCCAGGCAACAACCATGTTTTCACGAAAACGTTCGAGACATCAAATCACAAACTAGGGGATCTTCTTTGGGTTTTGGTTTGGCGATTTACAGCGTGCGGCGTACACTACGCTCGTAATAAGCAAGTGTAATAAGGATGAAGCGGTTAAGTAAATAGGGAAGTAATGGTGAAATGCTTTTATTTTATGGAACATCAATTCCATGCGTTAACGGTTACCACCTCCTCCCATTTACTCACCCATTATTCAATTCCATAATGAGACCAGAGTACGTTTCACTCCGACTGGTATAAATAGGTGTTACCTATTTCCACCGAAATAACAAGTTCAGTTAGGAGCAATACAACACTCAGAAACATTTTCTAGATTTCCATCTGTTAGGTTCCCATTTTCTGATACTAGTCGTAGAAACAACTAATCTTCCAGAATCATCCTGGTCTCAACACTTTCTTCGCTTCCCTCCCCAAAACCAACCCATTCTCCTTCACTTTGTGACCGAAGAAAGTCTGGAACGGCCATTTCTTGGTTTAGGATGGATTTGTACAGATAAATCTCTCGAATCTAAAGTACTCACATGCAATACATTGTTTAGGGTTTAAATTCATTTCTCACCCACACACCCGAAATTACCAAAATCAGCAGAAACCCTTTTCACCCACAAACAATTGGCGACCACAGTGGGAGGTCGATCTTTCGGTCGTGATGTCAAATTCTCAATCCTCGATCTCGTACCTCGACCCGAACGTCAGGAGAGTGGAATCAAACAATCCTCCCAGGAAGCGACAAATCGGTTCCCAGGCGACTCACTTACCAGTCGTTACACGGCAAAGGACGACTATAGACTTCCGAGGGATCTAAAAGCAAATGATCCATAGAGGGATCAGCGGCAACACGACAAAGAATGATTGGGGACTTTCCAAAGTCATGGCGACGTTTCCAAAAAAACTCGGTCTAACGCTCGGAAAATTCCTTTCATCAGGAAGAGCTGAAAAACCGAGTAAGTCTTACCTAGACAAAGTATGTGGTTTTATATTTAAAGTTTTCATGAGAATGATAAAACCGATAAGTCATGTTATGTTTCATCCCATGTCATCCACCAACACACGGTTCCATGGTTTGCCCGGGACGTTTTGCGCTACTTGCAATCATAACCAAAACAATTCATTCCAAAAGAACAATCCAAAACCATCAAGGTAGCATTTGTCTATCAACCCAAAAATCCAGAAAATAAAAACCATAAACTAGGCGTTCCATTTGCCTTTAAAAAAAAACAACTCTAAAATAAGAATTTCAGAAAGACAGAAATATGTTCAAGGGAAGTTTTCCAACAATGGCTTGCTCTTCTTGGAAAGAACCTCCTGTGCGCTTTGAAAAGACGCCCTCTTCAACTTTAGTTTCCTGGATAGATTTTCGACTTCCACTTCCTGCTTCTTCACCATATCCGCAGAAGGACCTTCGACTGTTTCAGCCAGCAACTTTTCAACCTCAGAGAAACCTCTGAATAACCAAGTAGCATTGAACTCGAACTCCACACACTTGTCACGATGGAACCTCCAGCTTGTGACCACATCCTCAGAAATAGTATGACCGGTCACGTCGCACATGTCGTCAATTGAAGACAGAATTTCCTCCACACGTTTGACCAACGCATACCGACTAGTAATTTTCTTGGTAGTGGAAATATGACCGTAGTTTTCCCATATCATGGTGTATAATGCTGCATATTTAGATGGCACGCTAAACCCCCCAATCATAAGGGACCAGGTATGGAGGAACAAAGTTGGCGCCTGCGACTGAGTCAGTAATCGGAAAAGGATTCCTAACAACAATTGCGTCAACATTCACGTGAGCAATCTCCGTTATCTGAGTCCCAACAACATCGCCATCTTGATCGCCCTCTGTTTTAAAGCCGTCAGGTCTGGCTAACACAGCTGGAGATGAAGCTGTGTCTCCACCGGTCTCCATCTATAATTCATCTTCAAAACCGGCTTCGCTCTGTGATATCACGGCTTAGACACTCTTCAAAAAAAATGGAAAAAAGGAAGAAGAAGAACATGAGGAAGACTTACTGATTTGATTTCAGACCGACTAGAGGAAGACTCAGCACTTCTATCAGAAGAATTACTCTCATCACCATTGGGATCTGAACTATCAGGTTTCCCATCACCGCGGATAGGATCAGCACCGACATCCTCGATCCATCTCGGGAAGCAATTTTTTTTGACTACTCGCAAGTTTGGAAAAGGCGTTCACGCTGCTGAAATCCTTGGCAAGATATGAAGACGGATACTCATAAAAGAAACAAGGGTATGCATGCCAACTAAAGTCAAGAGGAAAATCATACATACCCGCATATTGGACGAACTGAAAGTCGGAAGGGCTGTCGAATCCGGACAGGAAACGTCTGTATGAATTTTGGATCTTCGCTCCTTCACTTGGGAACTATCTGTATTCTGGATAACGGGTTTTCACTTGGGCGAAGAAGGATCCCTCAGCAGTGGATGCTCCGTTAAAAGCATAGAGGAAGGCTTACCATGACGGTTTTCTACCACATCATTCACGAATCCATGGATAGCGAGAAACTCATCCTGCCAAAAATGTTATACTTGGAAGTTGTTGATGGATTTGTTTCCGCAAGCAGGAAAGGGAGACTCTTTCCCGACTCAAAAACAGCAACATCGAGAACAGTTAGCAACGAAACTTCTGGAACAAATGGTTGACGAACAAGTAGGACCCCTTGGCCAAAACCCATATGTCGAGATGCCCTATCATTGTTGTAAAATATCACTTTGCAAGAACCCTGGAAGAAAGACAACACGTGACCAGGAGTACAGCTTCGCATGAACACTATCTCTCCAACACTCATATCCTCTTTATCAAAAGACAAAGACATGGTAGGAGAAAAATCAAAGGTATTGATCTGAGCAACAGACGCGTGCACCGGGGCCCATGGATGAAAATTAATCATGCGCGAGTTGTCAAGGAATCTGACCAGGTTCGAACCGACTATTGGGCACCTATTTGACCAACGCAGTATTCTAGAGCCACCCCAAGACTCTAGAAGTACAACCAAAGGTTTTGAAGCATACCTTTCGAAGTGCTCCCACAACCATGCTTGGAGGAAGGCGGCATGAATGTACGAATCCACTTTTATGTAGCCATTGGAAACACAAATGTCCACGACCAGCTGATCCAAGTGTGTGTACAGAGAGCCCAGAAATAATCCACCGATAGGGAGGATGACGCCCTTTTCCAATTTATGGCAAACTTGATAAGTTATAATCTTATCTCCTTCTTACCCGAACCGTCAACAAAAAAATCTATGGATAACCAAAGAGCCAAGAATGCTGCAACATGGAGCGTACTGTTCTTCTGATTCGTATCCAGCTCATCGGGAAACCACTGAGACACCCACCAGCTATAAAAGCACCTCGTCTCGTTTTCCTTCCGAATGAACGCTTTTGATTTCGCGACCAGAATGGTACCCATTTATTCTTCGCCTGCAGACAATTTGACATCAAGGTTCCCTATTACGAGAAGGTTCAACAACACGGCCACGCTCTCTAAAGAGATAGTCATTTCACCCCACCTGCATATAGCCGTATGAGTGTCTGGACATCATCTGGAAATAAAATCAACCAAGCCCGGAATGTCTTTCCTAATCTGAAGCACTGCGGAAGCCATGAGAGTATCAATAATTTGCGCCTTGGTCAAACTAGATTTTACACACTCCTGGCTTATCATGAATCGCATCCATTTTTCAAAGGAACGCAATGGGATCACAGAGATTTTAAAGTCAATAGGAGAAGCATGGTACTCCTTCCTCTGAAGACAAAACCTTATTACACCTCCTGGACGTACCGACCGGGCCTCTCCTTCATTTTCTGAACCAGTTAGAAGAATCGACACATACTGAGGGTGGTTTTTCCTAATCGTTGCGGATGTCGTGAAGAACTCATCATATGTATTCGGCTTAGAATTACCAACGTCTTTTGGTACGGCAGAACTTTTCTCAAATGACATCTCTCACGCTGCTTTTACCTTCAGAATAACTACAATGGAACAACACGAAGAAAAATTATTACGGAAAATACATGGAAACAATTCTGTCACACAGAAGAACCATCCGCACGTCCAAGGAGATGCACCCTACCACGAGAACCGTATGCACGGCCATACCAGGAAAAAGAGGAAACTCTAGAATCTAAGTTTTCGCGGGAAGAGGGTAACGGTTACTAGCACATGCATGCCTATTTTACGCAATAATTAAGGAGGCCAACATTATTACGGTGTTCACTCCTAAATGTTACTACAAGCTCATGCAAAATATATTTACGGCTAAGATTCATACCAACTCAGAAGGAAATTATTTCTATAAGTTCATGAAAAGATGCTCCTATGGATAGGGTTTGCATTAACACAAGAACACAAAAAAAAACTAGATGAGGAAGCGTTGGAAGACATACCTGGGATTCGCTCGCTTCACAACTACCACACGTCCAGAATGAAATAAAACTAAAGGTGTGAAGAAGGAGAGGCCGACCCCCTTTTATAGGCGTGATACATATGAGTTTGAACAAGGAAAGGATTTCCTATTTTGAGCTAAGTAAGGAAAAGAGGCAACCAGTCCCACACAGACCAAACACCACGCCAAAACCGTCTGCGCCATTACCTCGGCCCCATATGCCAAAGCCGTCCGCGCATGCTTTGCCTTGGCCCCACCTGCCAAGCCGTTCGTCATGCTTGACTCTCCAAGTTGTCCGCGCCATGCATTTCCATTCCAAGTCCAAGCCAGCGCAACACATGCGCCTTCTTTCCAAACCGTACTGACGCCAATAGCTCGCCGACTCAGCGACACGATATTCCCTAGCCCATCCAAGGTGATGCATAGCCATACTAAGCTAACAATTTTCATCTCGCCACACCACGATCCGCACCACCAGTATAATTTATGCAAGGCCGCCAACACGGGAAGCGCAAACTCTCTTTACCTCTCGAAAAAGGTTAGTCGGACTTTCCTGACCGTCTTTTCACGACTTGTTGTTTCGATTTCTTTTCCTAACCTGGCATCATATTATGCTTCCCTCACAATGATGCTCCTGTTTTGATCTAAGTAGGGGACTTAATGTTGATGGTGGTTTTTAGCCTATGGTCAAAATCGTAAAACCGCATATCCGACATGACATCATTATGATCATTAACACATTTATTGAATCAATCAGCATGCTTACGTTAGAATTACCAGGGTACCTTTTTTATTTATGTGTATCACGTTCCATGACAGAACCCCTAACATTGATTGACATTACCTTTACAAAACCCTGAAACTCTCATGCTACCGCGCCAAGGCATGCCAGCCATGCCAGCCGCGCCACTGTGCCAAACATGCCAAGCCAATCCACACCTTGCATTGGCCCTAGCCATGCTATCTGCACCATGTACCAAACGACATGCCTAGTCACTATTCCCACATGCCAAGACAAGCCGCACATTGCCTTGGCCCTAGCCATTCTAGCCGCACCATGTGCCAAACGGCATGCCTAGCCATTGGCCCCGCATGCCAAGCTAAGCCGCACCTTGACTTGGCTCTAAACATGCTAGCCGCACCATGTGCCAAACGGCATGCCTAGCCACTGGACCCACATTCCAATCCAAGCCGTATCTTGCCTTGTCCATAGCCATGGTAGCCGCACCATGTGCCAAACGGCATGCCTAGCCATTGGCCCCACATGCCAAGCCAAGACGCACCTTGCCTTGGCCCTAGCCATGCTAGCCACACCATGTGCCAAACGACATGCCTAGCCATTGTCCTCACATACCAATCCAAGCCGCACCTTGCCTTGGCCCTACCCATGCTAGCCGCACCATGTTCCAAACGGCATGCCTAACCACTGGCCCCACATGCCAAGCCAAGCCGCACCTTGCCTTGGCCTTAGCCATGATAGCTACACCATGTGCCAAACGACATGCCAAGCCATTGTCCCCACATGCCAAGCCAAGCCTCACCTTTCCTTGGCCCTAGCCATGCTAGCCATACCATGTGCCAAACAACATGCCTAGCCATTGTCCCCACATACCAATCCAGGCCACACCTTACCTTGGCCCTAGCCATGCTAGCCTGACCATGTGCCAAACTAAATGCCTAGACATTGGACCCACATGCCAAGCCAAGCCGCACTTTGCCTTGTCCCTAGCCATGCTAGCCGCACCTTGTGCCAAACGGCAGGCCTAACCATTGGCCCTACATACCAAGCCAAGCCGCACCTTGCCTTGGCCCTAGCCATGCTAGCCGCACCATGTGCCAAACGACATGCCTAGCCACTGGCCCCACATGCCAAGCCAAGCCGCACCTTGCCTTGGCCCTAGCCATGCTAGCCGCACCATGTGCCAAACGACATGCATATCCATTGACCCCACATACCAAGCCAAGCCGCACCTTGCCGTAGCCATGCTAGCCGTACGATGTGCCAAATGGCATGCCTAGCCATTGTCCCTACATGCCAAGCCAATCCGCACCTTGCCTTGGCCCTAGCCATGCCCATGACATGCCAACTTAGCCGCGCCACCATGATGGCCTTCCCTATGCGGCAACTAAAACGAAGGCGTTCGACAATCAACGGCCCCCCTTCAATCCCAGGATTTAATCCTAGCCATCCAAGGTTACCAGACAACTCATGGTAACCTTTGGCCCGAAACCCTAGTTTGGCCACGCCAAACCGCGCCAAGGCATGCCAACCTTGCCCGCCACCACGCTGGCCTTCCCCATACGGCCACTAAAACGAAGGTGTGCGACAATGAATGACCACCCTTCCACATTAGATGCAAATCTTAGCCATCCAAGGTCGCCAGCCAACGCACGGTAACGTTTGGCCAAATGCCAAAACCCTAATTTTGGCCGCGCAAAAACTATGCCACCTCGGGCCCGCAACACCCCTCATGAATTCTTCCTGAGTTTTACTTTCGGGATGTTTTCACCTCCCGAACGAGTTCAAAACCTAAATATCGCAACGCAGAGAAATAGGAAATTCTTTTTCGGTCGATTTGAGGGGCGGACCGTCAAAATCCTAATCCGTACGAGAATTCTACAGCGATTCTAGTAAAGAGCGCTAATTAGGGTTTCTAAAACGAAGGCGTGCGACCATCAACGGTCGCCCTTCAATCTCAGGAGAAAATCCTAGCCGTCCAAGGTTACCAGACAACGCACGGTAACCTTTGACCCAAAACCCTAGTTTGGCCACGCCAAACCGCGCCAAGGCATGCCAACCTAGCCGTGCCACTATGCTAGTCTTCCCTATGCGGCTACTAAAACGAAGGCACGCGACAATCAACGGTCTCCCTCCAATTTCAGGAGCAAATCCTAGCCTTCCAATGTTACTAGACAATGCATGGTAACCTTTAACCCAAAGTCTAGCTTGGCCACGCTAAACCACGTAAAGGAATGCCATGCCAATGGCCTGCCAACTTTGGCGTGCCATCATGCTAGCCTTCCCTACACGACTATCAAAAAACGGAAGCGTGCAACGATCAATGGCTACCTTTCCGCTTAAGATACAAAATCTCGACCGTCGAAGGTTGCCAAGCTAGCAAGTCTCCCAAGATCGACTTGCCAGGCGACAACCATGTTTTCACGAAAACGTTCGAGACATCAAATCACAAACTGGGGGATATTCTTTGGGTTTTGGTTTGGCGGTTTACAACGTGCGGCGTACACTACGCCCGTAATAAGAAAGTGTAATAAGGATGAAGTGGTTAAGTAAATAGGGAAGTAATGGTGAAACACTTTTCTTTTATTGAACATCAATTCCATGCGTTAACGGTTACCACCTCCTTCCATTTACTCACCCATTATTCCATTCCTTAATGAGACCAGAGTACGTTTCACTCCGACTGGTATAAATAGGTCTTACCTATTTCCACCGAAAGAACAAGTTCAGTTAGGAGAAATACAATACTCATAAACATTTTGCTAGATTTCCATCTGTTAGCTTCCCATTTTGCTATAAAACAAATTAAGGATCAATTCTGTAGAATAAGACGAGCAAACGTACTAAATACCCTTGCTTTGGCATTTTTTTACCATACAATTTCTATCTAGGAATCTAGTATTCTCCAAAATACTTGTCAAATGAATATTTAATTAATATCCAAACCTAAAAACAAACAGAAATGATACACACACCGAACTGTGTCTACCGCGATCTGCACCGAAGGGGATCCAAGGGCTGTTAGGGAGCCCTGCGGGGATTTGCAGTGGGTGGGGCCAAAGGTGGGACCCATAATATTTTTTTTCTCTCACACCTCACTCCTCAGTGAAACTCACGGTGTACCTTTGCGGTACACCAAACATTTTCGAAAAACAAACTATGGGTAATAACTGTTATAGGGCATGTGGCCCATGGATGTGCGGTCCATTAGACAACTAGGCTTTCCCTTCCTTATATATTAGAACTTTGTATTATGTAATAGATGATGCCTCTTTATCAATAAGAAGTTTTTCTCCTTCTCCATCTCCATCTCTATCTCTTGCTTTAACCTAATCGATACTACAAAACGTTATCATGCCCGATGCTATACCGCAGAGCTAAATTGGATTGATTGATATTTTTTTTCTGCACAAAATCAAATCAGATAAGTTGGATCTATTTTTTTCCTACATATATTTTTTTCCTCTTTACCCTATTTTTGATTCTATACACTGGGTATATTAAATCTGGGGGTAAATTGATTTGATAAGGAATCATGGATTATTTATTTTGGTTAATGGCACTGATCAGGGATTACTGTCCTATTTTGTTTGAATTATTTTGAAATTACTTTGATGATTAGGATTAGGCATGAACTAGTTTATCATTATTTCACGGGAATCAAAATTGTAAACATTTCAAAATTGTGTACAAACTGCCATGAAACTAGTGATGAGGGATCAAATGTACTTTGATTAATTTAATATTCGTAACATGGAATTTGGTCGGATGTAGATCTAGATCGGTGGGAACTGTGTGGAAGAGAAGCTGCGGAAGTAAATACATCCCGTCCCGGGCTACAGATGCCGGATCCCGTCCCATACTATGCCGGATCCCGTCCCATACTATGCCGGATCCCGTCCCGATCCGGTTCCTGTCCCCGAGTTGGTCCGATCCGGTTCCTGTCCCCGAGTTGGTCCGATCCGGTTTATGTTGTTGTTCATGTTTCTCCTGAATTGTGTCCTGTTCTGACTTTGGTTTTGGGACGTGCGGGAACAAAGCTGTTCCGGTTTTATGTATATACATAAAGTGGGAACCAATATTCAAGGTATGTAACTAATTTGGGGTGGTACATTGAATATTTTTGTTGGGCTTATCTATTTGTTTTTAGAACCTGCCTAGTTTTTTGTTTATTTTTGTCTTAAGATATGTCCATAGCATATAAACGTCAACTTAAATTATTACCGTTAATCTCGATCATTAAGAATTTTGGTCTTAATATTAATTTGTTCTCTTGAATATGATATTGGATATAGTTGAATGGTGTATTTTGTTTAATTGGTTGTACCAACCCAATTCCAATGTATTCATTTGGGGCTTAGAAGTACTTGAGCACCATTATTGGATATTTGATATTTTCCCAAAATTTTTGAATGTTCCGTGGAATGTATCCACTTACTCGGATATTAATCTATCAATAATTTCAAAACATGCGTTCAAATAAAATCACATGTATTCCAATTTTTGTGGAAGAACTCACAAAAGATGATATGAGTCATAAAATTTTCATTTCTCTACTTCATCCATAATACTAACGAACCGGTATATGTTAAAGTATGACAACAAGAGAATTATCTTTAGTAATATATTCAACCTAAAGTAAGTGGTTGACATGTGTAGTGAGATTCTCTTCACCTATTGAGATAAAGAAATTTCTCAAATTAAGCTAAATGTAGCAAAATTGAAAATGGAAAGAACCCTAAAGTAATGAGGGTTAGACGTAACGACTCATATAAATCATGTGAAAAGGGACATATATATCATGAGAAAAAAATAATAATATTATTATTTTATTTTCCAGCAGTAACGACACCAAAGTATAGGTATCAATTGAACATGGGATCAGCTAAAATGTAATTCTAGATCCCATCGTAAATAAAAGAGTTGGAAATGCACCTGGTCATAGGTGTTGGTATATACAATATAATGTGTATGTGTATCATAATAACAACCAATTTTCACATCAACTTTAATGGCAACAAGAACTTTGCCTGGCCAATTGACTATCTTATCGAGCGCAGCAATGCTCATTTTTTTTTCAAGATAGAACAAAGACGTAGCAAAATCTCTAGATGTACCAAGAGATAATCACACCTTGTTGAATTCCCAAGTAACCCGTGCAAATGGATATCATGTAGAACATCAAAATGATGAGAATGTAATTGATTGCATATTTTATAGTCACTAAAGTATTTGGAAGGAAACATACTTTAGAGAGACTAATGAGTCAATTTAGTGAAATGTAAATCACTATAGTATTAATTTGGATTATTGAACCCATATTGATTCCAACGATGAAATGTTGGAAATTGACTCACACAGGCTTTGGGCATAACCATAAAGCAACTTTGGTTATGACATGATGATCGTTTTGAAAGGACTCATGCAAACATCACTTTATTTGAGTGAACAAAAATGGGAACAATATTGACAGAATGCGAAGTAATGACATATCTTTCAATAGGTGTTTTCTAAAGTACTATATGCACAACCCCCTCCTCCCTCACATTATGCTTTTAAGTAAGAGAGCATATCACTCATTTTTACAAAGTCTTCAGTAAAACAGGATAGAGACCATCCTAAGATGCAAATGGTAAAAATTCCATATTCTAAAGAAAACAAGGTGAACTTTAGAAAAATATTCATGCATAATGCGGACCATTAAAGTAACTGATGGATCTGGTGAATGTTTTGACATTTTGGACTAGTTATAGTTCCCAAGAAATTTGCGTTTGAAAACTACTAGAACATATTACACAATGCAAAGTGCAAAGGCTAACCACCCTTGTTAATGCTAGATAATTTACATCAAAGGGACTTGATGAATATTTCATGTTTAATAGGATCAATGTAGAGCATCTATACCCAATGGTCTCGCAGAGGCTACCATCAAAGGTTACAGATGGTGCCTAAGGAATAGGTTATGCGTACAAACCTATCTTTTATTGCTTTGGGGATATGCAATATTACACGCACCTTACTTAATTCGTTTTTAGAACCCAATATTAGTCAACCTTTTATGCATACCAGTTGGTAACTAGATTTAATCCTGACATTTGTGTTCTTACGCATTTTTGGTTGCACTATATATGTGCCATTACGACTCCACATTGTACTATGATGGGTGTTCAAAACTGTTAAGTAGTTACGTTGGAAATGAGTTCCCAACAATTATCCGCATTTTAAAACTTTTGGAAGGAGATCTCTTACCGCTAGATTTGAGGGTTATCACTTTAATGAGACAGTCTTCCCGTCGTTAGGGGGAGATAAGAAAAAGTATTTTCTAAGGGAACGACATGAATTGTTGTGGTGTGTTCCCACTATGTCTCATGTTGATTCTTGTACTCCACAAATGTAAATGTGAAGTGACAAAGAATAATCGATTTTCAGAATGTACACTGATGTCACTAAAGTGACAAGATCACACATACCAGCTGCAAATATTCCTGCAAGGTTAGAAATCCTCAGTATGGGGTACACCATAGACTAAGGTGTTGCAACTACACTTGGTGGAAGTGTAGTTAAGGCCGTGGCTTCATAAAGAAAGATGGAGACTCCACTAGGTTCGATCAATGCTCACCTAGAAAGGAAGTAGATGAGTAAGGCACAACCTAATTTGTATTATCAATTAAATCATCTCATTTATTATCTCTGACTATGTCCATGAATCAATACTGGAGGGCGCTCCGAAGTTTTAAATGATTCTAGAGAACAATGAAATGCTGACGGATTATGAGAATGCACATGAGTCAATGGAAGGATCATGCGTGCACATTGATGATATAATCCATAAATAGTTTCTCCAGAAGTAGAGCACAATGAGATTGGACCATGCTTTATTTTGATTAATTTCAAATAAATAGCATATTTGGCCTACACAATCCAGGTAGAACTTAGTTCTTTGAAAAATATACGGGTATTTGGTGTGGTAGTGCTAACCAACCAAGTGTAAAGCCTATTGGACATACATAATTAATTTGTCATAAATAATAGTGAGAGGAAATTAGTCTTAAAGTACAAAGACTCGCCTTGTGGTGCGAGGTTTCTCACAAAGCCCTGGAATTGTTCTCTTGTAATGAACGTTATACAGTTCCGCTACTTAGCCAGCTTGGTAATTTTCAAAAGGACTTGAAATGCAGCATATGTACGTGGTTGTTATATATCTCTGAAAGAATCAAGAGATAGACTTTTGTTTCCCAAATCAAGTAACTCTAAACCACAGAGTGCGTTTACAATTAGATAGAACATTAACTTATAGATCGAAGCAATCAGGCGGAAGTGGTATACCCGTCTAAGTGACTATTTGATTTGGAGGGGATAGACAAGTAAGTTATTTTTCCTTGCGTGTTCATAAGAAAGTTCCTGATTTGGAATTGTGGCTATTTATGTTGATGGTACAGACATGATGTGTACTCTTGACGTGATAAGAGACCTTAAAAGCAATTTAAAATCCGAATTTGAGATGAAAAATCTAGGGAAATCTCGATCGAATACTGAGCTTGTGGTATATTATTCCACCAGTTTGCATATGTCTAAAGTTGTCAGGAAATTTAACAAATACATGCATCCTGATAGCACTCCTATGATTAGTCGAGGTTCAAATGTAAGTAAGTAACCATTTCATCCAAAGGAATATGACGAAGATGTGTTGGTAGATGAAATTCCCATATCTAAATACAATAGATGCATTGTTGTACCTAGTATAATAATGTACTCGATAAAATTTTGCATCCTCAAGGAACTTGTTAGATAGATATAGCTCAGCGCCAACGCAATGTCATTGGAATGGTATAGTGAATGTAATCATGTACTTAAAAGTAACCATTGACATAAATTTGTTTTATCCCTGCAAAGACATTAAAAGGAATGCTAATGAAAGTGCAATCCAAAAGTTGTTGATTATGAAGGAACAATAATCTCTTCTCCAACAAAAGTAATCAGAGGGAGATATGGTAGATTATTTTCTAAGTCATTACCGATATTTAGTTTCGAAATAAATACATGACTAAATTAAGGAACTGTCTAGAACAACTCTGAAAGTAATCAAGGGGAGATGCCGATATCAGGGGAAGGATCCAAGGATATGATGTTGACATATTTTACTTCGAAATTGAAGTTGTGTTGTATTCTTTTTCCCTTCGATCGAGAATAGTTTTTTCCCAAGGGGTTTTGTTATTCGACAAGGTTTTTAGCGAGACAACACTAAAAACATCAAGTATGTTGAACATTGCAGACATAAAGATCGCGTTGATATTACTGAAAATATCTGAATCAAAGAAACGAAATGCGATAGTCCGTTAAGCAACGTAACTTCCAGAATCAACAACATGGTCTTATAAACATTCAAGTCACCAAAGTAAAGTGTGATAAACTCCTTTTGACTGCATTATCCTAATAAAAATTGTCTGACATCAGGGGGAGCATCTAATTGTGTGTTGAACTCTTTTCCTTCACCGAGGTTACTTTTTCCCACATGGTTTTGTTACTCGGAAAGGTTTTTAATGAGACAACAACAAACACCGGGAATGTAATTTCCTAGGTAAGGCTATTATCTTTCCTACGTGGATTTTCTGCCTTAGAAGTTGTGAAGCAACTAGTCAACTTCAACGGAGCAAAGTGATCATTTGCAACAGGTTACCTTTACTTGCATCTATCACGTTGTACTCTTTTCCCTTCGTCAAGTTTTTATCCCACTGGGCTTTCCTTGTCAAGGTTTTAATGAGGCAACGTATACACATCCAACTATGTTCTAAGTTTAGTTAATATTGTACTCTTTTTCTTTAGTTCAGGTTTTGTCCCTTTGGGTTTCCCTGCCGAAGTTTTAACAAGGCAATTAACTTAGACTCGTCGATCTTTGAAAATCGTATTGCATGTGATGAACTACATGTAAAGTACGTGACAACATGTGAAGTACTACATGTGAAGAGTTTTACCAAGGTTTTATCCCACTTGGTTTTTTTCCTTGTCAAAGTTTTAATGAGGCGATTGATTTCGGCACAAGTCATCAAGAAGAGGACGACATTTGAAGAACCACATTCAAAACACTATATTTGAAGTATTATGTATAAAGTTTTGTTATTGAACCGCACAAGGGGGAGTGTTATAGGGCTTGTGGCCCATGGATGTGTGGTCCATTAGACGACTAGGTTTTCCCTTCCCTATATATTAGAACCTTGTATTATGTAATGGATGATGCCTCTTTATCAATAAAAAGTTCCTCTCCTTCTCCATCTCTATATCTTGCTTTAACCTAATCGATACTACAAAACTTAAATTTGTGAGAATTTTTAGCAGCTCATCAAAGTACTATATATACCCTAGTCAGACTTCCACCATAACACATCAAAAAACAAACTACCAAGCCTATACTTATATAAAGAGGGAAGGAAGAGACTAGCAAAGCAAAATCAAGATGAAGAAAGGAGTGAGTACCCATTCATATGTTTTCATTTTACTAGCTCTCCTTATTGCCATTACAAGTTGTTTATAGATTGTTGAAGCTCAAACATGTAGACCTAGTGGGAATATCAAGGGTAAGAAAGCCCCACCAGGTGAATGCAATCAAGAGAACTATTCTGACTGTTGTAAACAAGGAAAACTGTATCCAACATACACATGTTCGCCTCCAGTTGGTAGAGCCGTCCTGACTCTCAATAGCTTTGAGAAAGATGGTGATGGTGGTGGTCCGTCCGAATGTGATAACAACTATCACTCTGACGATACTCCGGTTGTGGCATTATCAACAGGATGGTTTAACCATGAACAACGGTGTATGAACAACATAACTATAACAGGTAACGGACGGACAGTTGTTGCGATGGTGGTTGACGAGTGTGACTCAACTATGGGTTGTGATGCCTCAACCTCCATGCCCTAATAACATTGTTGACGCCTCAAAAGCAGTATGGAAAGCATTGGGTATTTCAGAAGACAACTGGGGCGAGTTGGACATCGTCTGGTCTGATGCATAATATACACTCCTGTATGCATATGTAACGTGGTAATTCTATGGCAGGGTTTTATTTCGATTGTTTGATGTAACCATACTCTGCAGTTATTGGCGTGTAAGACGATATTTACGGCTTATGCCGATTAATGAATGTTTGAATTTAGTTTTCGTGTTGAATTTTTCTGTTGTTAGAATGAATATAGATGTTCTATTATAATCAATAAGGGCAATTTTTCTTCCCTTCGGGGAAAAAGGTATTAAAAGTGAACCAACAACACCAAGTTGGGGGTTTCTTCGATTCAAATTGTCGGAAGACTTTTGAGTTTAGTCCTGGATGGTCTGTAGACTCGGCCACTCGAAATGGCCTTCAATTCGCCAGAAGTTAGGATAAGACTGCAAAGTCAGGTAAAGAACAACAAATTTCTTTATTGATCACCTGACATTAGCTTATAAAAATGGAGCTGACATTCACACCATATGAAGAACTCATAAATTAGCTATGAGATCAATTGATTATTAAGCGTTCACAACAGCACCACATATAAAAATAAAATATCCGAATAACCCTTTACTTTCAGCGCCTCCATCTAAAATCGGCCGATTACAGACATTATTACACTTTGTTTACATCACTAGTATGTACTATAAACTGGCGCATCTGAGCTGGATGATAGGCCATGGGAGCATTCTGTTTCTAACCCAATTCCAACTCTGTTTATAACCTGAATGCAACTCGAGGCTCGCCAATGGTGCCTATTCACTCCCACATTTGTCTATTCCTTCCTGTTCTCGAAGGTCGAGAACTACAATATAAAAGACCGTGATTCCTATCTTCCACTTCTTGAAGAGCTAAATACGTCAAAGGCCGATAAAGATGAAACACAACGACCTTCAGGACTGGGGCTGTAATCGGGCATCAAATAATGTGCATGTGAAGAAGAATCTGATATTCAGATGGATCACTACTGGTTCTGATTTCTTTCTTGACCTCTTTCTTTTGATTCATCGACATTCATTCCATACTAGTTTTAGAGCTTGAACTACTCCACCCATAAATGGCCAGCCCGAGATTTCTGGTTGAACACACGTTGAAGCTATTGCTGCTACACTTCCAACAGTACCCAATGGAACATATAGAATGAGAGGTTTAGACAGACACTGGTAAGTTCTACTCGCCAGGGTTTCTCAAAATGATAAATTTCCGAAGAGAGTTCAGTTGTAATTAATCACCCATGATCAAGCTGGAAAAGTTCGACATCAGGAACAAAATCTGTGCTTCTAGCATGCAATGTCAGAAGAGTCAGTGCTTCACAAATGTCTTTTGTCCTGGTTTCTGCTGAATCATCAGAGAAGAATGGATGGATCCGATTTTTTACTTCAATCCAACTACACCCAGGTTGTTTTTCCACTCTCCGCTCTTTCATCAGCATCCTCACCCGTTCCACCTCCTTCCATCTACCTGCTTCGGCGTGAATATTAGACATTAAAACATAATTTGATGTTTTGTGTGGTTCATACTCGAAAAGCTTCTCAGCTGCAATTTTCCCTAAGTCTGCATTCTTATGCATCCGACACGCCCCGAGTAATGCACCCCAAGTTCCTGCATTAGCCGTCACCGGCATCTCAATTACAAGTTTATATGCTTCTTCCAACTTTCCTGCACGCCCTAGCAAATCAACCATGCAGGCATAGTGTTCTTCCACAGGGTCAATGGAGTAAGTTTCAGTCATTAATTTAAACAATTTTTTCCCATGATCAATCAACCCTGCATGACTGCAAGCAGATAAAACCCCAACAAAGGTAACCTGATCTGGGCATAACCCCTTAACCTCCATCTCTTCGAAAATTTTAATCGCCTCTTTCCCATATCCATTCAGTGCATAACCAGATATCAAAGAATTCCAGGAAATGATGTCGACCGCATTTGTATCTCTAAAAACTTGTTCAGCCTTTGAGATTCTTCCACATTTAGAGTACATACTGATCAAAGCATTCGTAACATATAAATCTTGAGCATAGCCACTCTTGAAAACAAGATTTTGGATTTGCTTCCCAATTGGCAATGCTGCAAGATTAGCACAAGCAATGAGACCACAAGCAAAGGTAGATTGATCAGGTTTTCTACCTTCCTTTCCCATTAACACGAAATGCTGAAGAGCCTCCAAGAACAACCCATTTTGAGTAAATCCTGATATTATTGAATTCCAGGAAACTAAATTTTTCTCTTTCATAACCTCAAAGATATCAATTGCCTTGTCAATTTTCCCACTTTGAGCAAAACCAGCAATCAAAGTATTCCATGTAACTAAATTCTTTCTTGGCATTTGCTCAAACAATCTTATCGCTTCGCTCATTTTACCACACTGAGCATAACCTCCAATCATAGTATTCCAACATACAGAATCTCGGGAACCAATCTGATCAAATATTTGCCGCGCTTCATCTATCCTCATTTTCTGCACATACCCAGAGATCATACTAGTTTGAGCAGTCGCATTCCCTGAAGGCATCTTCTCAAGTAACTCTCTTGCTTCTTCAAGCTTGCCATTTTGGACGTACCCATTGATCACTGCAGTCCATGATGCAGAATTCCTCTCTGGCATTTCTTTGAAAATTTTCAAAGCATCATTAATTTGTGAATTCTGCATATAACCAGCGATCATAGCATTACAGGAAATGATATTTTTCTCAGATATTTTCTCAAACGTTCTTTTTGCTTCATCTATCTTACCATTTTTTGCATAACCACTTAACAATGTGACCCAAGAAACGACATCCGGGTTAGGAATTCTATTGAAAAACAATGATGCTGATTCCAAGTCGCCAACCTGAACAAACCCATGAACCATCAGATTCCAAGAAACAACATCTTTATCTTCCATTTGAAGAAAAAACTTCAAACCCAAATCCATAAGTTCATTCTGAGTATATGCCCCAAGCATAGAATTCCACGAAACCAAATTCTTAACTGGCATTATATCAAACAACCTTCGAGCTTCTTCTATCCGCTTACTCTTTGCATAACCAGCTATTAAAGCGTTCCAACAAACTGGGTCTTGTTTATCCGGAAGCATATCAAACAAGTATTTTGCTTTATCAAGCTCACCTTTTCTGGTGTAGCAAGTTATCATCAAAGTCCAAGAGAAGTAATCTCTTTGAGGCATTTCATCGAACAATGCAGCTGCTTCATGTACTTGATCATTATGAGAATAACCAGATATCATTGTGTTCCATGAAACAATATTCTTGTGAGGCATTTCATCGAACAGGCGACGTGCATCATTAATTTTACCGTTTTTGGCATAAACAGAGATCATGGAATTCCATGATACAGTGTTTTTATTTGACATGTTTTCAAATATTTGAATGGCTTCTTGAATTCTACCAGATTTACCCAATTGGGTAATCTTCTTATTTTGTTTGAAAACCAGACTTCCATTTCCACTCATTGGTTTCAAAATCCTTTTCATTTTCTTCTTGTCTTCTTACCACACTCAATCATTTGTATTGTGTTGGCCGCGAGAAACCCAAGAAACGGCCGATGCACGAGCCATCCGTTAAAAACTTAAAGAGTAAAAATTCTTATATTGGCGATGCACTGTTTCTCTTCTTTTCATTTTCCTGCTAGAAGAAGAACCATCTTTTGGGGACTACCCAAAAAAAGTGGGGGACTACCCAGTGATACAAATGCCCACCCTACAATAATAAGGGGTGTCCTAAAATGTGGAAATGACTAACCTACCCTTAACCTATATATATATTATCACCTCCTCTCATCACCACCACCTATATATATAACCACCTCCTCCCATCACCCCCGCTCACCACCATGACCACCTTGAACCACCACCACCATGACCACAATATATAGCTTAATTTAAATCATTAATAAAACAAAATCAAAATCAAAATTATAACAAACCCATTACTTGTCATTCGTTTTTTGTTGCAAAAATGAGAAGTAATCATTAAAATGAGTTGAAAATGTAAGTTGCAGAGAGAAGTTCGGTTAGGAATTATGTGAAAAACTTTGTCGAACTAGCCGAACTCAACTTTTAATGGAGGTTTTCTTTGGAGAAAAGTTCGGTTACGTCACAATTTTTTTCCTAAGGAACTTTAGTTCGGTTACGTTAATTTTTTCCTAATAGAACTTCGGTTCGATTTCGTACAATTTTTTCTCCCTAACCGAACTTTTCTATGAAAACCTATATATTGAGTTCGGTTACGTCGCAGCTTTTTTCAATTTGTTTTTTCCCAGCCGAACTTTTAGTTCGGTTCGTAAAAAAAAAATTCCTACAGAAGCCCTGTTCTCGAAACAAAAAATTCCATTAAATGCGAGTTCGGCTACTGTGTTTTTATAACATTAGCAGAACTACACTTGCGAGATGAGTTCGGTAACTTTGTTCTTCAAATGTTGTGCTAGAACTTTGTAAACCAAACGAAAATCAATTTGTAAATTGTTCATTTTTAGGAATGTTTTGGCCAATTCAAGCACCATTAACTAAATTTGAAGTATCCATGAGTACCTAAAACATCATACTCTTGTTCTTCCTATTTCCTTCTTCTTCTTATCTCTCAAAAAAAAATGTTAAAAACAAAACAATCCAACTTATAAAACACTAATCACTAATCCCTAATCACTAATCAGTTTTTAACTAATCACTAACTAAGTTTATCATCAAGGGTAAAATGGGTATTAGAAACAAAAATTATAAGGGGTGACCAAATATTACTTCTAATATCCTCCACAAAAATTGATGGGTAGTCCCCCAACTTTTTTGGGTAGTCCCCAAAAGATGGTTCTAGAAGAAAGAAAACTTCTTTGGGCTTTAGTGAATTGGGTTGGGGCAATTTGGATAGTGAAAAGTGAAAACTACAGACACACCCATTATTAAGACTTGTGTCACCGTGAAACCCACAATTACTTTGGGTTAAGGCGCGCACCCAGAGTTTTAGAAAATTAGGGGGTTTCAGTTTTTCTTTTTTCCTCTTCTTCGTCTTTTTTCCTCATCTTCTTCACTCCACAATACAGAAAAAGGGAGAGATTCGATGGATTGAGACGAGTTTCGGCAGTTGGAAAGAATGGACGAGCTGGGTACAGAAATGTCCAGGGAATGTGGGGATGTGATTGAGTTTGGATGATGGATTTGGCCATGGAGGTCAGTGGAACAAGGTTACTATGAAGCTGATTTTGCTCAGAAAACTTCGAGTTGAACTGGATCTGTATGAATGGACGAGCTGGGTACAGAAATGTCCTGGGAATGTGGAGTTGTGATTGAGTTTGGCTGATGGATTTAGCCATGAAGGTCAGTGGAAGAAGGTTACGATAAAGCTGATTTTGCTTGAAAGACTTTGAGTTGAACTGGATCCGTATGAAGCTGGCAGTACAAGAGTTATGAAGGGCTGCATAACTTATCATGCACCAATAATAATATCTGCATAACATGTTATGCAGTTGTGAAAATCAATGCATAACCTGTTATACATTCGAAAATATGGCTGCATAATGCATTATGCATCGAAAAAATTAATGCATAACTTTACATTATGCATTCAAAAAATATTTGATCTTGCATTATGCATCAATTTTTTTTTTATGTACACGCTAAAATCAACCAAAAAAATGGTTATATAACTTGTAATAGATGCATAATTTTGTTATGCAGATGCATAATTTGTTATGCAGTGGAGAAAATAATTTGCATAATTCGTTATCGTCTGCGAGAATGTGTTATGCATCTTTTTTGGGTGATTGCATAATGGTTATGTATCAATTTTTCAAATTTTTCTCTAAAATGAGGATCACCTCCGATTTTTTCGTGAAAAACAAAAATTTGATATTCGTGTTTGTACTCGTTGTGTAGCTCTTTTAAAAAGATTTCCAACGATATAAAATTTGTAAAATTCTAAGGCGCGGATTTTTAGATATGTTATGTCCAAATTGCGCTTTTAATTATACCCCTGAAAAATTAAGCTACATGACAAGTTATGCATGAAAAAATAGTATACATAACCGGATATGTATTGATTCATATAATTATGGGTGTCACGGTAGACAAAATTAATTGTGGGCCTGACGTCAAGAATAAAATTTTTTTTGGGTCTCCCCCTAATTCCCCTTTTCAATATTAGGGCAGCAACAATTCTTTCTTCTGTTCTGCTTTACTCTTTCGAAGTTTCAATCAAAGGGTTTTAGGTTTGGCAGCTGCTTTACTCAAGTCGGATCGGTCGAGATCTTCTTCTCCGTTAGTAATCCATTGGTTGTGGTGGAGATGTTAGACACAGTAAGTAATTCTTGACTTGTATTTATTATTTTTTCCTTTCTTTCTTCTTTTATTTATCCTTTTTTTTTTTTTTTGGTCAGTTACTTGTATTTATCCTTATTGATTAGTGAATTAGTTTTCTTCTTTTATTTTTTGGTCAGTGACTTGTATTTATCCTTATTGATTAGTGAATTAGTTTTCTTCTTTTAATGTGTATGTATGTGTTCTTACTGATTAGGGTTTGGATATTCATAAGCGACGGCGAGTAGTAGAACGGGTTTTTAATGTGGCTGAAAAACCAGGAGATGCAGAAGAAATTTCCAGAGTTATGTCTAAGGGAAGTCATGAGACAATAGATGGAAGACCAAAATTTTTTAAGTTTGAGTATGATAGTGGTGCAAAAGTTTATGATATGGTTTTCTCAAACGTGGTAGGGCATATTACAGAGATGGATTTCGGGGAAGAGAAGGTTACGGAGGATGCAGAAGGAAGAATTAAGGTTCAGAAATATAAGGTTGAAGACTATCATGAACTTGATGAGATCTTCAAACTTGAAATGGTTAAGTTTGTTCCAATGGAAAACATGTATATTAAAGATATGTTAACACAACAGGCCAGTGATAGTTCTTCGCTTTACTTGTGGATGGATGCTGATAGAGAAGGAACCAGCATTGGGTTCGATGTTAAGGACATTTGTAAGAACGAAAATGATAACATTGACACAATGTGGGCTACATCTGCAACTTCTCCCCCACCATTGTTAACGTATGAGGCACTCAATGATGTAATTAAGCATAGACTTCACCATGCTAATAAGTCGTTTGCCAAAGCTGTTTCCGTGAGGAAAGAAATTGATCGCAAGGCTGGAACAGTTTTTTTCTATTTCGCAATCAAGAAGTATTCAAGAGCCATACAATCTTCCATTTGGCACAAAATTTAGTTTTGGGTTATGTCAGTTTCCGGTGTTATTTTCAATTGTTGATTGATTTTGGCAGTCTGCTCAAATCAAAAAATTATGGTCGGTCAAAGGGGTTTTTCGAGCACGTGCTTCTCTAGTCACTGCTCTCAGTAAAAAAGCACAGAAAGCAACTGTGCAGAAAAGCCATAAGTGTGTCGTTTTTGAGAGTCCTCCCCATCCGTTGACCACTTTTGTGCTATTAAAGCAAGCTTCCATTAAATATGGAATGAGCGTCAAAAGAGCAAGTGACGCCTTGGAATATCTTCACCAAAACCATTTCATTAGCTATCCCAGGACGTGTTCAAATATATTTCAGGAAAAAACCAACTTCGTTAATATCTTGGAAGCATTGAGACATGCTGGTATATATGGTAAGTATGCTGCTGAGCTTATTGATATGAACACATGGGCGGTGCCTCCTGGTGGTGGGTATCAAGACGCTCATCAACCCATCCATGCAACTGCTTGGTATGATGGGGACCAGGATAGTGATCGATACAAGATATATTCGATTATACTGATGTTTTTTCTTGCCTGTGTTTCTGAATCAGCTGTGATTTCTAAGCACACTGTGGTGGTTAACAATGGGAAAGGTGAAACCTTCACAGCAATAGTGAATGAGATTTTGAACCCGAGTTATTTGAGATTTTGTAATTTAGAAAATTATGAATTGGATCCCCCTGTCCTCCCTGACTATAAGCACGGAGATCCAGTACCTCTAAAGTGGTCTTTTTATACTAAACAAACGCGCTCCCCTTTTTTTTGGAGGTAGCTGAGCTAATAGATCTCGTGGAAGAGTGGGGAATCGCCACGAGTGCAACAATTAATCAGCATATACAAACACTGATTAAAAACAAGTACGTTGTTGACGCTCTCACCAACACACCTTGGTGAGGCGCTAATTGCTGGGCATAAAGAAGTGGGAAATGATCTGTTGGATTTCAGCTCGAGGCAAACCTTGGAAAGGGATTTGGATGCTATTTGCAAAGACGAGGAGGAGGATAAGGAAGTGAGTCGTGTTTTAGATTACTGGCGAGGAATCTTACTTAAGAATTTTGAGAAAGTGACAACAGAAACCAGCAAATTCACAAGTCGTTTTGAGGATTTCTATGGTAAATCCAGGTCTGTGAGGAAATGTCCTTGCGGAAGGGCTGGTATGTCACTAAGGCAGAGACGAAATAAGCAGTTTATAGTGAGTTGTCCGTGTTACAAGAAAGATGTGGAGCAGAAGCAGAAACACTTTATTTTAATGAAAAGATAAAAGAAGCGGTTGTTACTCCTTTAACATGTGGTTTTTGTAAACCAGAAGAAGTGTTCATGATTAAAGTCACACGCACAGTGGATGGCTTTATATACTTGGTTTGCGCAAAATGTAAAAAATGTGTTACCGGAGAAGGCTTCGCGGATTTAAAGGGTGGCGGTGATGGATGCCGACTGTGCGGTGTAGCATTTCCGGATGGATGGTTTAGTACTAATTGATGTTGCAAACAGCAATCTATGGTCTTCTATGAGTTAACTTTTGCCTTTTGATTCTCTTGGAGAGGAGCAGAGACGAGCAGATGCTATCTGCTGCATTTGTTGCAGAAGCCAAATTGGTGCGGAGCTCCTCCAGAATATCTAAATACATTGGCAGCATAGGGTGAGGGGTCTTTTTTTTTTATGTTAATCTGTTCTTAAAGTGTTGTCTGGATTGTGGCAATTCATAACATACCCTCACTCTATGTCTAGATATGAGGGTGTTATATGCTCCTCGTATACTTACCTTTTGATCTTTGCTATCCAATTTATGAACCAGAGTTTCACATCCTGCTAACAAAAGAATTAATTAGTTCAGTATATCTGTCTTGCAATCGTTTTTCACATTGTCACGCCTTATATATACTTTCACATGTTTCTTGTACTTGTCAACTGTTTAGCAGTTTGACATTGTATGAGGAAACGTCAGCTCATTATTTATCTTACATGTTAGGAACATTTTGTCTACAGGGCAAATAATTGTATTTTTTCTGCATTTCCATGTTTAGGCAGACTGCATTACCCTTGTAGGTACCAAAAATCACACTTGACGCGTGGCGCATTACGAATGGTGGAGTAACTTAACCAAGATAGCTTAGTTTGTACGAGATAGGATGAGGCTGCGAAGTAAGACCTGAAGATAGCGAGATGATTATTAGCGAGGTAAAGAAGACTTGCACAAGTACCCCAGTGAAGTAACTTCACGAAGTATCCCAGCGAAGTAACTTCACGAAGTAGCTTCACGAAGTAACCCAGCGAAGTAACTTCACGAAGTAACTCCCCGAGGTGTTGATTGTTACGCAAGAAAAGGTAGAGCATGCGATTTAAAGCATGCGAAGTGTGGATTGTTACGCAAGAAATAGGACAGCTGTCAGCGAAGTAAAATGGGATGTCAGCGAAGTAAAATGAGCTGTCAGCGAAGTAAAATGAGCTGTCAGCGAAGTAAAATGGGATGTCAGCGAAGTAAAATGAGCTGTCAGCAAAGTAAAATGGGCTGTCATCCATTATGTAGTTTTCCCTATAAATAAAGGACTTGGTCCATTGTAATAGAGGTTGGAACTTTTAGGAGGAGAGATATCAGATTTTATTTGACCTTATCTTCTTCTTCTTCTTCCCAAAAAACTAGATCTAGAAAAAGCTTCAAAACTCATTAATGGAGTCTCACCATGTAAATCAATTGCCTATGTAAACATCAAATATTTTAGTAGATTTGTGTGTCTCTCTTATACTTTTAACACTTCAAATCATCATTTTAGTGATTCAAAAGTTAGATCTATAAAAAATTTATGAAGTTTGAAGGTTGAAATGAGTTTAGATGTAGAAAAACATCATTTGGGTGTAATTATGGATTTTCTGTAGTTACATTTTGGCGTCCAGAAATAGGGATGGGTAATGGATTTATTCAACCTGATAATTGATTCAAAAGTTCCATTGAAGTTTAGTTACTGTTAGCAACATATCTCACTGGATCTTCAAGTGCAAGGGGTAAAAACGGAAGTTTCACCAAAGTTTCATTCAGTACACAACCAACAGCATCAGAGGTTTAGAGGAATCAAGCAACAGAGAGGAAGAAATTGGATCTGGATGAGTAAAACATCATCAAATTGCTCAAAAGAGACAAATCTCTTAGTTGCAAAACCGAATCGGCAGCAAGTAAGCATAGTTGCAATCGTCAACAAATCCGAATCTGGCTGGATCTGTTAGCTTCAAAGGCAGAAAGGGAAGTAACAACAAATCTTGTCGACATCTGAAAAGACAGAAAAGAGGAAGACGCAGAATACTAGTTCTCAAAAGAAAGAAGATCAAAAAGATCTTCACCAACAGCAGATCGGGAAGAAAAATCCTTCCCCTTACACTAATCTATTACTTTCTTAAATTTTCTATTACTTAGTAAAATCTTTAATTACTCTTCTGGACGAGTTAACTTAGATGATGCCAGCGAAGTATCAGGCGGAAGTTATTTCGTAAAAAGGAAACTTAACTTCATGGAGAGTAAACAGAAAAGACAACGAGGATCCATCCAAATTAACTTCGTAAAAAACTTTGACAAGACAGCCCAACTATAGTGGAGATAGAGGAGCAAGGAAAAGGATGCCAGACTACCTTCTCGTCAAGTGATCACTTCGGGCAGGTCAACCATCTAAATTCCAGCGAACCAACTTGCTCGGATCATTAGCAAAGTGTTTGGCAGAAAATCAACTTCGTCACCAACTTTGGCGAAGACTAGTTGCCGTATAACCATAATAACAACCACGAAGTTAAGCTGAAAGTTCACTTCGTGAGAAGGATCAAAATGATACAATGATGCACTTCCATTTACTCACGAGGAATCATATTAAAGTACATCAACCTGGCTTGGGGACCCCATTGGGTATCGAGTATTATTGGCACTACAAATCGAATCACAACCAAATAATCCTTACATGGAATAAAGCAGCAAAGAACGGACAGCAAAGTCATAGCAACCCCTTCCATGATCATACAAAGCAGGATTGAAAATGCCTTTTAGTATAAAACAGATGCAGGCGAAGTGTTACAACCAAGAAGAGTTCATGCAACTTCGTCACCAGGCCCCATAACGAGAAAAAAGGAAAATGAAGTACATTAGCTTGATATAGAGTTAATTTCAATGAATCAATAAATTCAGTTAAGATTAGGAACAGTCCAGGGCATCACGCTAGAACCATCCATCTAGTTCCAGACTAGAAACAATCAGCACAATGATGCAAGCCGAAGCAACACATTTCTGTAAGAAGCCAACGAAGCAAACTAACTCGTTACTCACGGCGAAGTTGAAGTATGCAGTAATCGAGT
This sequence comes from Papaver bracteatum, assembly GCA_023529315.1. Taxonomy (NCBI): domain Eukaryota; kingdom Viridiplantae; phylum Streptophyta; class Magnoliopsida; order Ranunculales; family Papaveraceae; genus Papaver; species Papaver bracteatum. The sequence continues at coordinate 83,506 of JAJJWX010000020.1, forward strand.
TAGTTTGAAAATAAGGTACCATCCATTAACGAAGTAACATCATACTCGACATGTCATCATCAGCGAATAACCAGTATGAAGCAAAGCTCAGTTAACTCCAGCAACTCACCTCGACAGCCAACCATTCCAGCGAAGACATAAGAAGCAGCGTCACCGAAGTTACCTCGTGGCAGGCATTTCGTGAATGGAAAGAAGATTACTTCTTCATATACTCAACATAATTCGCCACCAAACTCCGGGGAAAGATGTCAGTAGTTCGAGCAAAACCTACGAACAATTTTCAAACAGAACGGAGAATCTATCATCTAGATTACTTCAGAAAAGCAAACTTTAACTCTATGAAGAACCAACCAATAGGAAATTGAAGTAATACTTCATCTACAACCCAGCAACCTAACTATCTCGTAACCACTACATACCACGGGATATTTCGTTAGGAACCAGATCGTTGCGAAGCAAAGCTCACTTCGCCAGAACATTATCAACAAACGACGAGTTCATAGCCAGACAAAACTTAAAGATTATTGATCGCTGTCGTATGCGTCAAAAATAATTTACACTTTCTCACTACTCAAAATATAAATATAGCAAGGGCAAGAAAGGATCGATCCCACAGAGAGGTCTAGGTTGTCTCGTTGTTTCGGTTTCCTATATAAAATACCGGGAGTTTTCTGATTTTTATATACTAGAATAAAATAAAAGAAAGTAAAGAAATAAGCAAACAAATCAAATAGAAGAGATATTGGTTAAGGTTTCATCTTCATTCACAAATATGTTTTCTTCACAATAATTAGAATTGATATTTTAATCTCAACTTTTATCAAAAGCCCTAGAATATCTTGATCGCAAGAATATCCCGCTAATCTCCTTTTGTCATCAACAAACACATTAAAAGATGCGAATATGAGTTCTATCTAAAAGAACAACCTAACGTGTAAAAGCACTAATTAAGTTTAAATCCCAAGATGCATTAAATTCTATGAAATCAGGCCAATCAAAGCAATCGAACGTGGAAAGCGCACTAATTCAATTTAACAAAGGTTATAATTCACATACGATCATAAGAATATATCACTACAAACCATAATCATATTTATGCTACTTGCATTCAAGGAGTATCACTTTTACGTATAATAAACCCTAAACTAGCAATAGAGATGAAAACAAACTCAACCGATTCGCGACTCGATTAAACAAGCATTCAAATCATATAACACTATAAATTGTGAATCATAATCGATAAAATATGGAGACAAAACTAATTTATCATATCAAAAACCATATTATGTGAAATCCAATTATTCCATAACCAAAAGAAAATTAGGTACTCATATTCATGGAGTTCATAACAAGAAGAAAGAGAAGATTTTTCATATTGCAAACCCTAGAAAAAAGTAGTAGAATATATAATTTTTGCCTAGGCTTCCCTATATATGGAGTTTTGTAACCTCCTCTTGAAAAAATTAGGAAACCTAGTAAAATAGGAAAGTGCACCTCCTTAAGAATTATTTCCCGTGCATCAAACCCCGTGCTGCCAAAGTCGCCAAAGTCACGGCCAAACTTGAAATAACCGCACCTTAGGTTTTGTTCTGGCCTGTGTAAAACTTTGGCTACAAGCCTGTTGGGCTTCCGAAAATGCATGTTAAGTTCAGCCCACAAAATTATCATCCAAGCCCAACTGTTGGCTTGTCAATTAACATCCCAACTCTCCTTTGCTCTTACCTTCAACCATCGCCTTAGCCCAACATCAGCTACCGTCTGTAGCTTCTCAGTCACCACAGGCTGGAGCTCTCCATAATCAACCAACAACAGCTAGCTAATTTCCCTCCAGCGACAACAGCAGCACAGCGACTGCACTATTGCCCATATCCATCCAAACTCTATAACTGCCATGCATTCAACGTCATTGCTCACCATCGACTGCCATGTATCGTTTGCACTACACTGGCATCGCTACAGCACAAACCTCTTATGTTCTCTCAAACCACCTTCAATGTTCTTAGAAAGCCAAGACTCAACTCCACCTTCTCACAATGGCAGCAGCTCTATCTAGTTCAACTCCTCTTAAACACGAACTCCAACTCTTCATGTATATCGATCATCACAACCATGCATGTTCTGCTCGAGCTTAATGGCAGCAGCTTGTAAGTTCATCTTCCCGTTCAATCCTAAACTTCTTCTGACAGGAACGTTCCATCAACCCACGTCACTGCCAACAGTCTTCATGCATTCCATGCATTGCCAACAACGTTCTCGATAATCAATGGCAGCAGCGCCGTCGCCATTGCCTTCTCATTACTACCAAACAACACGTACAGCACTCCATTTCCTTAACGCGAAAACACTACTTCCCTGCAGCTGTGCATATTGCCATGCATTTCCATCACCGTCCATGTTCTCAGCTCAACGTATTGTTATTCCCTGTCCGTAACTCCATCTCCGTCGACAGCCTTCATCTGAACTGCAGTCACAGCTCAGTTCGCTCAATCCTCATTGCCACTGCCATAAACCACCAACAGCTACAGATTCCTCTACTCCATTGCAGACTCGGCATAACTCTATTTCTATGCATATTCCCGAGTGAAAACTTTCCCATCACCACTGCCTGCTTATAACGCCACAGAAGCGCTCCATCATTCGACCATTCTCCAATCTACATACCCCATACATCCATTCCTGTAAAACCAAACTCAAACTCAAAAACCACATCTTCCCTTGGTTCATATTCTTCTTGGCTTCTCCAACACCGTCACTTGACTACATTCCCTGTATAGCTCCTCAATAGTGCCAAGCTCGAGTTAACACAGCAAAACCCAACTCCAACGTTCTCTACGATGGCACACCTCTTCTCACATTCGATCACCTGTACTCGACCACTGACCCATTAGTAAACATCACCTAGTGGCAGCAGCTACATGCTCTCAGTCCCTATCGTTCTTGTCTCAGCAACCCAAATTTCTCCGAGACAGCATCGATCGTCCATTTGATACTCCAGCAGCTACAGCAATCACCGAGAAGCAACAAAAATAGCATGCACAATCATCAGCAGCATCATTTTGTTGCCATCACCAATAATCCGTCCGTTAGTCACTCTCAATAATCACCACCAATGGCAGCAACACAGACTCGGACTGTCTCCTTTTCATATCTCGTGACTTCCATCATATATTATCGACTGCTTCATTCTTCATCGCTGAAGTGTTCCATCTTCTCGTCAGCCAACCATCACTGCCAATACTCACCATACGCAACGTACTTCCAGTTCTGCTAGTTCAATTCACCGGAAAATATCCCGCGGACTTGGTCAACAGCTGCTACGCACGTCCCTGTCCTCGTGATCACTTCCATCAATTAGTTCTCTTTTTCATGTCGAGCTCGCGTTATCCTCCAACTACTAAGCACGCTGCCATGCATTCAAACCGCCATCATCACTGCAGCAGGTGACGTTCCCTGTCGAGCTCAACTTTCTCAATCACGGAGAACCAAACACTCTGCACTGTCATGCAAACGACCAATATATCCATTTCCCATTACAGAATTATGTCGATCCCAATAAGCAAGCCCATGCAGACATCCAACATAGGAACCATCTCTTTAAGCCCAACACCTTAATCTGGGCCGGTGTTAAGCCCATGAGTGCATCAAGCTCCAACATTAATAACGCCAAGAGAATATGAATTCTCTTTTAACTCCATTTTTTTTTGGTATCTGCTGCCTGCTCCCATGAGCTTTAACCGTGCATACCGATGCCATCCATTTCAGCGCCTCTTTCCTTCTTTCTTGTCACATGACTCCAAAATACCTACAAAACGCAAACAAAGCGTAATATACAAGAAATACAAGATAAATAACTAAGAAAAGCATACGAAATTGATACTCAAAAGATGTAATTTAGGCACCTATCAAATTCCCCCACACTTCATCTTTGCTAGTCCTCGAGCAAACAAAACAAAACTAAAATACAACAACTCCTTCTCGTCGAGGCTACGGTTAATTTTAGCATAAATAACAAGCCTTTAAACCCCTAGGTGTCCCTAGTGGACGAGTTATAGTCTCGTGAAGGTTTACTAGAGATATACCTACAAAACCTATATTTCCAACTCCGTCTATTTGTGACAAATCAATGAACGAATCTAAAATGACTAAAGGAGGAGGTACCTTGAAAATTCAATTCAAGTATTAGTAAATAAACTCTAATTAGATAGTCGAACAAGCCACAATACTCGGAAACTAACAAACCACAATCACAATGAAAAGATTAAGAAGATGGATATAGATGTAGATGTTGGCGAATGTTCACAAGTGATCGATGTTTCCCATATCTGTTTGAAGGTCACTGCCAAGATGAACCTATTCCTATTGGATTGAGCTACTTGGTTTGAATTCTACATCAACTCACTGGCATATACAAGGGAACCAGGAGTGACTTTATTCAACCAAAATACTTTTTTTTTTCTTTTTCACTTTTTTTTTCTTTTTTTTTTCTTTTTTCGAGACAACATGATTGGATCAAACTGGATCCAAGCGCATGATTCTTGTCAGCAAGTACATCATAGTTGCCTTGGATCCTGCATTCCACGCTTGTTTAGGAGACGGAGACAGGGACTACGTTTCACACATACTGCTATTCCCAAGTGTCATTCTTTATTCCGTTTTGGTCTAATTGGTCGGTTTTTTTTTATTATTTTCATATATTTTTTCATTTTTTTTTTCTAGTAACTCAATCACTCTATTTCATCCTAGCAGTAATAACACGTCGATGTTTAGTGACCCACCAAAGCACTTAGAGAACAATAGATAAATATGGAAAAATAAAAATAGAATGCGATATGGTGAAATTCCGAGATATGGTAACAACTATCATGGTATTTATGATTATGAGCTATGTTCGTCCCCTTTATAGTTAATTGGTTCCTCAACTCCTGCAGTCAAAATGGTTCCATCCACTAATGGTGTCATCCTAAAAGCACAAGTTTCTAGATTTCGGAGTTCAAAAAGCACGAATCTTTTTCTTGGTTTTTCTATTTTTCTGATTTTTTTTTAAAAGGCATAAAACACACTAAAACAAAGTATACAAACATATAAATGCTCCCCCACACTTAAACTTCACATTGTCCTCAATGTGTAAAACCGAAAGTTCTGAATTCTGACGTAACAGAAGATAAAACGCAAAAACTGTGCAAATTGTTAAGGAATTTGGAAAAATTCCATTTCACAAAATTTGTTCACCTACGTGTTTTCTACCTAGTGTCCAAATTTCACAGTGTTTTGATAAACGGTCTGACAGTTATGGTCTCTGGACTGAACTACGCGCAGTCTGAAATTTTCTGACGAAAAGGTATTCGTCATAATTCTCTTCTAAGATAGATTATGGACTTAATGAAATTAAACATGGGGATGCAAATATGATATGAAAACAATAAAAAATAAATAAACGAAACAAAAATAAAATAAAAAGCAAAAGGATAAGAGATACAAAACCGGTGGGTTGCCTCCTCCCACTAAACGCTTGTTTTAAAGTCGACGGCTCGACGTAGCTTCTTGTAAAATTCATTCCCCATATATTAGCAATCTGAAAATTTGGGGATCCACCCATAGCACCTGATTTGAAAACACTAGCTTCACACAAATATTAGTAATATAAAACATAATTGAATCTATTAACCGATAAAATCTTCCCCCACACTTATTCTTGTCCACACTTGGAAGTGCATAAAGAATATAGGAGTCAGGTACTTCCACGGTTTCTTGGTCCAAAACCTGCATAGTATGAGAATCTAATGTTTCTAATGGTGTAAATCGAGAAACAAAGTCATCTAATAATGTTCTCGAAGCACATACATTCAAACCAATAAGAGGTAAAGGAGAAGAAACAATATGCAAAGGGTTAGACAAACCTCGCACAATCTCTTGTAACACGGAATCCTCTTCATCCTTGAAAAACTCAAGTGAATTATTCACCTCTTGTATATCATGGTCCTCTATCAAACCTTGTAACCATTCTTCATCCGTTTCTGCCTTAACCAAAGTCTCGACATAAACATCATCATTACAATCATTCACAAGTTCAATTGGGTCTTCCATAATATTGGTCATAACGGTCACATTCTCAACATACTCCTCTTCGTCTTCATCTTCAGACTCACCAAAATCAGAATCGTCGTCGGTTTCCCAACCTTTATAACGACGTCGTTTAAGTTCCATATGGATGGTCCTACTAATTTCATCGACAAGCACTTCCAGTATCCATCGTCTTCCAACTTGTATAATTTCAGCAAGTTTCACGACGTTCACACGCTTACCACCATTAGCTACAATATGTTCTCTTTCCCATGACTCTCCCTTTGAATGGGTGAATGATCATAACTACGATCCGGAGTCGGGTAAGAAGGCATATTCGAGAATTGGTTTGTGCGACGTTCTCTCTATTACGGTCAAGTTGGTCTAGCCTTTGTTGCATATCTTGCAATCCATGCATAATCTGCATACAACTCGAATAAAGCCAATTAGAAGTATAATTATCCCACCTAGGTGCTTTACTTACATACCCACTACAAGGTTGTTGTTGGTATGTATGAAAATCACCATAAGGTTCTCTAGGATATGCATCATAACCAATAAATTGGTTTTGGTTGCATTCCATAGATGGTGGGAAATTGTCATAGTGTTGAGGAGGTTAAAATCATATCCATTGCTCCAATATGCTCCTTCCATACATCCATTCCTATAAAACCAAACTCAAACTCAAAAACCACATCTTCCCTTGGTTCGTATTCTTCTTGGATTCTCCAACACCGTCACTTGACTACATTCCCTGTATAGCTCCTCAATAGTGCCAAGCTCGAGTTAACACAGCAAAACCCAACTCCAACGTTCTCTACGATGGCACACCTCTTCTCACATTCGATCACCTGTACTCGACCACTGACCCATTAGTAAACATCACCTAGTGGCAGAAGCTACATGCTCTCAGTCCCTATCGTTCTTGTCTCAACAGCAACCCAAATTTCTCCGAGACAGCATCGATCGTCCATTTGATACTCCAGCAGCTCCAGCAATCACCGAGAAGCAACAACAACAGCATGCACAATCATCAGCAGCATCATTTTGTTGCCATCACCAATAATCCGTCCGTTAGTCACTCTCAATAATCACCACCAATGGCAGCAACACAGACTCGGACTGTCTCCTTTTCATATCTCGTGACTTCCATCATATATTATTGACTGCTTCATTCTTCATCGCTAAAGTGTTCTATCTGCTCGTCAGCCAACCATCACTGCCAATACTCACCATACGCAACGTACTTCCAGTTCTGCTAGTTCAATTCACCGGAAAATATCCCGCGGACTTGGTCAACAGCTGATACGCACGTCCCTGTCCTCGTGATCACTTCCATCAATTAGTTCTCTTCTTCATGTCGAGCTCGCGTTATCCTCCAACTACTAAGCACGCTGCCATGCATTCAAACCGCCATCATCACTGCAGCAGGTGATGTTCCCTGTCGAGCTCAACTTTCTCAATCACGGAGAACCAAACACTCTGCACTGTCATGCAAACGACCAATATATCCATTTCCCATTACAGAATTATGTCAAGCCCAATAAGCAAGCCCATGAAGACATCCAACATAGGAACTATCTCTTTAAGCCCAACACCTTAAACTGGGCCGTTGTTAAGCCCATGAGTGCATCAAGCTCCAACGTTTATAACGCCAAGAGAATATGAATTCTCTTTTAACTCCATTTTTTTTGGTATCTGCTGCCTGCTCCCATGAGCTTTAACCGTGCATACCGATGCCATCCATTTCAGCGCCTCTTTCCTTCTTTCTTGTCACATGACTCCAAAATACCTACAAAACGCAAACAAAGCGTAATATACAAGAAATACAAGAGAAATAACTAAGAAAAGCATACGAAATTGATACTCAAAAGATGTAATTTAGGCACCTATCAATTATCAGAACAATCACTTCGGAACAGATGAGTATTCAGAAAAGAACAGGTGCAATTATCGTAACCGGAAAGATAATCATAAAGGTTCGACGAGGCATTACCGGGGATAAAGTTAAAATGCATACTACTATGAGCAACAATACACCTAAGATGGCTCTGGAGAAATACTTCACGAAAAAAAAAAAAGGAGGCAAGGAAAATGGGTGAGAGATAAAATAAAGAAGAAGCAGATGCGAACATCTAACATAAGCAAGCACGAACCCAAACTCAGAAGTTGCTTTTGCGAAGATATAATGAATACAAACAAACAGCGGAATCGAAAGACAAATTTTATATGCGAAAAAGAAAGAGGAGTTACAGACTCAAATACTTAGTTGACAATGATAAAGTAAGGACTGTCTTAATCAGTTCGCTCCTAGCTTAACAGTTCATCACCGAAACAGTACACGAAGTGCAGCAGCAAGGTTCACTTCGTCAACAACGACCCGACCAGCTACCTCGTGACTCCCAGCAAAGAAGATGGTTATGGAATTCAGCAAAGTATCATTCATTATCAGCAAACCAACCTTCTTGTCACCCATTCAAAACACTATACCCATTCATTTACTCGAACAAATCCAAACCAAACTCATTAACTAATTCGAACCCATACCGTCAGTTCATCAAACCTATTTCGTTAACCACCGCGTCATACGATACACATCATTATCAACCAGACACCCATATCGTCAGCCCCTAAAGCCAATCGAACCAATACCCTTTCTCTGACCAGCGAATCAATCCAACTCAATACCTCTCCTTGATTTCCTGTACTACACGCATCTCGTCAACTCTCAACGCTCGGATCTCGTTCACAACATTCCCAACAAGCCATCCATCTCGTGTTACAAGCCAACTCGCTGTCTCCGATACAGCAAAGCAGCTCACTCCGATACCAACATGGAGGACAGTTCTTTGTCGATCAAACTCAAAATACACCACATCGTTCATCTACTGTGATAGGAACCACAATACAAGTTCAAGAGTCACGAACAAAGCCGTAAATGGGAAGTATTCTCACCCTCTCTCTAATTACTAAAATTATCTGAATAAGTGCAGCTATGTTCTTATTAGAATCATGCATCAACCATGGAAAAGGAAAATAAGGGAAGAAGTAATTAAGTCCAGCGAGGCAAAAATGAGCAAAAGAAGCAGATATAAACATCTATCACGAGCAAAATCAAACTGAACTTAGAAAGTTGCTACTGCAAGGATAGAACAAATTTGAGCCAGCTTCAGGCACTACAAGAGAATAGTGGAATCAAAATTCAAGAGTCTATATAAATTATAGACGCGAAGTACCCAACAACAACGAATATATAGTTCTCCGAAAGATCAAGCGAAGATGAACCAGATTACAATCCTCACCAGCAGTCCTAGCGAAGAACCTATTCTCCACAGCTCGTCACGGCAGAAGGAGTTCACGAAGAAACCCAAGAGCAAAGCAGTTATCACGATTCGGGCATTCAGAATTACCAACGGAGAACTATAAAAGGGCAACGGCATTCAAACTTTACTTTGTCAACCGATTTCGTAAACTCCCCCATACCCACTTCGCCAACCCTGAACCCTGAACTCCCCCATAACCACTTCGTCAGAATTACCAACGGAGAACTAGAAAATGCCCGGATTAATACAAGCCTTTACTCCCATCAATACAACCCCATCCTCAGTCCATCAAGCCCATCTCAACCCACTTCGTCCACTCTTAACACCCACTTCGTCAGTCAAAACACTCATGTCCCGTTCGCAACAACCCAACGGAACTAGTGGCGGAAAAATGGAACTAGGGATGATGAAGCCTTCCTCTTCAGTGAGTGTAATGATCAAGCTCTTCGCAGCTTCAGTGGTCTCACCGCCTCGCATGAATCAACAGCATCTCAACTTCGCAACAACGAATTAACCACTCTAATATCATTTCAAGCACAGAAACAACACAAAGCAACAAGCATGAATGATATGCAGAGATAAAGAGAAGAAAGCAACGAGCAAACAAGATCAAATAAAAAAGGGCAATGATAAATCCCAAGCATACAAAGCAAAAAAAAAAAAAACATGTGAATTCAAAACATGTGAATGCGAGGGCCACAAGTAAGACCTCATTTAGGAGGTCTGCTTACGACCCTCAAAATAGGCGATCGTAAGTCCTATGTAAAACCTCTACTTAGGGAGGCTGAGACCTCGTGGCGTGCAACCTAGTTCGCACAAAGTGCAAGGGGCAAATGTAAGACCTACACGCGCGTCACGAGATAATCTCAGATGTGGCTAACAACCACCAGCTAGGGGCAATCGTAAGACCCATCCGTCGGGGGCCCCAATTGGGTAACCACTCGGTAAGGGGTGTAAGAACGAGATAGTGGAGAAGAAGATGGCCTGGTGTAGTTCTTCCGCTCGGTCCCAAAACCACCTCAACTAGGGTGTGACTTCGTAACCAAGAGCCACATCGGCGAAAGGTCACGAGGTCACGAAATAACTGATACCTAAGCCCAAAAGCACGGGGGTACTCAGAGGGGAAGGGACGGCACCCTCCTTTAGGGAGATGAGTGACCACAAAAGTCGGCAATATTCGGGGCTGGTACTCACGGGAGTAGGTAGGCTGTGATATTGTTGCATAATAAGACCTCAATGAGCGAGATAAGGCGAGGTTGATGGATCTTTACTTCGCAAGAGTAAAGAGCGCACGAGACTTAAATCGAAAAATCCCGACCAACGGGGTGGGGCATAATAAGACCTTAACTAGGAGGCAAAATAAGACCCCGAACTGATGATAGAGATGTGAAAGAAAATGAGACACGAGGAAAAACAAAAATGGGAAGTGTATACTTGCAAAAGAGCGGTATATACTACAAATCAAAGCAAAGAGGCAAGCAAATTACAAAGCTTGATCACACAAATCTTTGAAATTCAAAGATTAATCCATTACAAGGCTTTATCTCGTAACGCTAAGTTACACAATCCTAAGAAGTACTTCTTACGTTGCATAAGAAGTACTTGCAATTGAAATATTGCATATGATAATATTTATATTAACTTGATTATCTTTGTGAATTGAATATTAATAATGCAGGAACAAACCCTAAAAGGAAACGAGGTATAATTACATACGAGATGGGAACAAGAAGGAATGCAAAGGAGAATCAGAGGCACAAACAATAAAAATCAAGGCAAGTATATAATATGCATACATATAGAAAAAGCATATCATTTCATACATATAGCATTCACCCATAACATACATACATTCATCCAACATACATCATGAAATAGCACTTCGGGAATTCTTATTGTTCATACTTCTTGAAGACAATACTTATCGCCACGAGTGCTTCATGAATACTTCTTATACTTCGGATTATATATTTCGGATTATATATTTCGGATTATATACTTCGGATTATATACTTCTAAGGATACTTCGCATGTATATGAACCAATGGAGGATATTTCATCAATACTTCTCTATATAATAGTAAGATATCAAGCAAAACAAGGGCAAGGGCGAGAAAGATGAAGCACATTACTTTTACTTCGGATAGATTTAGTTCCTTCATCTACCAAAGCAAAAGGAGGCACACACATATGGGAAAATGCACATTATACACTTCGCGGAAAATTTTTCAAAATTTTTGGATTTGATATGAATCAAATTATAAGGACGTTAAGCTACAAATGAAACAATATCATGTGAAAATCTACAATGAGGCAAGGCAAGAACAAGAAGTGATACCATCAACTCGTCATCAAGGGCAACATCAACATAAGGTTATCACCGGTAAAGCCCAAACTAATACTTACAATGGACTTCGCACAAGGATGAAGAAAACAAAACTCGGAAGAAAATCATCAAAACCAACTTTCAAGGACGAAACTCGGAAAGAAGAAACTCGGTGCATTCACTAATGAAGATATATCGCCCACTCCATACTTCGTCAACAACAAGAATCCTCAACAACAATAGAGTATATGAATCAAGTGCCATCTCGTCAACTTTAGCTCATTACATGCAACACGACTTCTCGCTACTACTCATCAACATGAAGAACCAACAACCAAGCATGTAAGGGAAAATCAAAAGCAATGAACCGTTCTAACAATAAAAAAATTGAGGATTGATACTTCTTATATTTTCGAGGATTAAGTACTTCTTATACTTCTTGAAGAGCACTTCATACTTCGTACTTCTTATACTTCGGGAATGATACTTCTATACAACAACAAGACTTCGGAACCTAGCAAAAGAATAAGAGGCAAGTATATACTTTTTCAAGTTATTATTCTTTCGCTCGTTCCTTTATCAACAAAGATCAAAGTTATCTACTCAAGCACCACACGTCTCGCTCCAAAGGACTACACGAAGATGGATTTTTCTCAAGAATCGCTCTTCAAGCAACACTCAAGAAAAATAGGGAAAAATGTAGGTACCAAAAATCACACTTGACGTGTGGCGCATTACGAATGGTGGAGTAACTTAACCAAGATAGCTTAGTTTGTACGAGATAAGATGAGGCTGCGAAGTAAGACCTGAAGATAGCGAGGTAAAGAAGACTTGCACAAGTAACCCGAGTAACTTTCAAGTAAAGTAACCGCGAGTAAAAGTAACTCCCAGTAACACCGAAGTAACTCCAAAGTAACTCCGGTGTTGATTGTTATAAAGAAAAGGTAGAGCATGCGAAGTGTGGATTATTACGCAAGAAATGGGGACGGATTGTCGGCGAAGTAAAATGGGATGTCAGCGAAGTAAAATGAGCTATCAGCGAAGTAAAATGGGATGTCAGCGAAATAAAATGAGCTGTCAGCGAAGTAAAATGGGCTGTCATCCATTATGTAGTTTTCCCTATAAATAAAGGACTTGGTCCATTGTAATAGAGGTTGGAACTTTTAGGAGGAGAGAGATCAGATTTTATTTGACCTTATCTTCTTCTTCTTCTTCCCAAAAAACTAGATCTAGAAAAAGCTCCAAAACTCATTAATGGAGTCTCACCATGTAAATCAATTGCCTATGTAAACATCAAATATTTTAGTAGATTTGTGTGTCTCTCTTATACTTTTAACACTTCAAATCATCATTTTAGTGATTCAAAAGTTAGATCTATAAAATTGTTATGAAGTTTGAAGGTTGAAATGAGTTTAGATGTAGAAAAACATCATCTGGGTGTAACTATGGATTTTCTGTAGTTACAACCCTCTTTTTTTCTTCATAGACAATCAACAAAGATACATCATAAACAATCTAAGAACAGCTGAAATGCTCCGCACAAACCAACTAGTTAACATTAGAGATACTTTCCAGTAACAAGCTGTGGGCAGTGGAGATGTTAATTCATTAAAAAACTACTGGTAGTAGAACCGAGACTCGGAATGAGCATTACAACTTGGGACATTTGTATCATACAGCATCAGTTAATTATAATTGGTGATAAATCTAGTAAGGGAATAAACACAATATCAGGAGTAGTAGTAGCAGCAGCAGAAGCAGTAGTGGTAGTAATAGTTGTTGTTGTCGTCATAGTTAAACTTTACCACATGTTTCTTCTTCTGGTGTGCATATGGTGTGCCTCCCTTTATGATGCTTTGTTGCGATATGTCGTGCATCTTTCCCTGCGTAAATGAAGTAAAATAGAATTAGTAGAAAGGAGTTACAAATGATATGATCAGTCTTTTAAGAAATGGACCGGATTGTATACAATAATTGAAGTGTTAAAACACTCTAAAACCAATACCTCACTTGTTCACCAGCCTCTATGCGCTTAATGTGAGGATTCTGTAGTGCCTCTCCATGTGATCTGCAGATTTTCCTCCGACAGCCTTTGCTACATTCTCCTAGCGGTCAGGCGTGTCCTTGTCATATTTAGCTAGGGCCATCTCAAAAGCTTTGTTTTTCTGCACATACAGTAGAAGAAATATGAGTGTCTAAACTGCTAAATTTGCATGGGAAGGCTGTCTTTACTGTAACAGATTATAGAGTACAACCTAATATCTTGCACTCATCAAATTATCATCAAAGTATAATATGATATTGATATTTAACAGATGACTAAGTATTAAAGATCACCTTAAATAATGGTTGTAAATTCTCAACTTCTGCATTTTTCTGTAAAGACCAGTATAGAATATATGTATGGCTTTTTCAGAAAGAAAAATAAGCATATTTTGAAGAATTACCAAGAGAATGCACATTAGATAGTACCCACAACCAGTGTAACTGAATCTATCTCATGCAGGAAAAATATGTCCAATACTATTTGTGTGTGTGTTTCATGATTTACTTTTTGTCTTTAACCTTTTTATTTATATCTTTAAAGTTTTCCCTGTTTCTGAATTAACTGCAAAGAGAAGCCCATGAGCAAGAAGACGGGGAATGGGCTGTCCTTTGATGAGTTTTACCTATTCATTTATGGCGAGGATAATACTTATAGGACTGCACCATTTTTTCTAGGATTGTTCTCATTTGGATAAGATGTAAGACTAACTAGATTATGCACAAATCATGATGGTGAATCTGATGATAATAAATGTGTTGCAGAAACATCAAGTCTTAATTTCTTCGTCTCCTCCCCGTGCATATGATTATTTGGAATCAAAAAAATCAGTCCATATTACTTGCTTAGTGGACAAATGCTTTCTTTGCAATGATTAACTAGATTATGGACAAATGCTTTCTTTGCAATGATTGCGAGGAAAATATTGCGCATATGTTCTTTGATTGTCCTTTCGCTAAAAGAATTTAGTCTTATCTGCCATATATGGTGTATGGCCGGAAAAAAAAAAAAGGTTCAGTCCAAAAACGCATTAAATAGTGGTTCAGTCCAAAAACGCATCTACAGATTAGTCCATCCCGAGTTAACTAGGTACAATTTAGTCCAAAAGATATTTGAAATATTAAAAGTACACATATAACCTTCCTGATTTGTAATTTAGTCCAAATATTTACAGTTTAGTTCAAAGTGACACATGATGTCAGCAATTTTAAATAATATAAAAATAATTAGAAAATTGGTTCAAAATTCGCAAATTTTATATTTTTGGAAAGCACTTTTCGATATTTATGAAAAGAGTACCCGTATGACTATAATTTTCGTTTTCCGCGAGTTATAACCCCAAAGGTGTTAGCATCCATCCATAAAAAACCCATCAAAATAAAAATAACACAGAAACCCCAACAAAATAAAATTACTCGGATGAAACCAAATTTTGATTTAATCATAAAATTTGATGCAACCAATTTTGAAATTTGGGGTTTTTGTATTTTTTTTCAAAATTTTGGGGTTTTTGTATCAATTTTGTTTAAGATGGAGTTTTAATGGATAACAACATTTGAGTGGGTTTTTTGTACCACAAGTTTGGTCACCTTGGGTTTTTATGACTAGTTTTGTTTTTAAAAATCATAGTTTGCACTAGTGTATATCATGTACATCTACAAAAATCCAGAAATTCCAACACAAGAGTCACTAGACAAGCTGCACCATTCTGGACACCACATACAACATGTCTATTGTGCTTCTCATCGTTCTTAAGCTCCCTCGAAAAGTACCTAAACACATAACAGAAATGCTATTAAAATCATCTCATGATATCGAAAAACAACAACTTAAGATGGTGTAATTATAGCTTCCCACAAGAGGCACTACTCATCTTCTCTAATCGTCAAATAGATGAATGCAAGTCAAATATAGGATCCAGGTAATGTCACATTCAGAAGAATGCCAGCCATTATCTATCGCCTAATTTAGGCTTCCTATATTTCCACCAATAAATAGAATGACAGTCAAAGAAGAGTTTGCAGTCATCGACATTAGAAGACTGTTATACATTATCCAACAAATATTTGATCTCAGGGATGCAAACCAGCAAGTCAGACCAACCTCTTATATTTTCCAAGATCATTTTCACATTTGTCACTTTACCCAAAATCTGTAAACTCAATCCTTACAATATCTTATGGATTTTTTTTTTTAAATCTCAAGCTCTGTTAAAAGAAATATCCTCCGGTTAAAGCCAAAACTTCAGAGCCTAAAAAAAGAAAGTATGCAAGAATGGGAGAGTAGTATTGTAGTAACGCTATTAAGCAACCGAACATGCTCACTTAAAAAAAGTTCTTGATTCAGTAATACCAAGAAAATATTTTCAAACAAACTTTTTGCTGAAAGAAGTTTCTTATAATCAACATGTGTACAACTATGTACACGTTAACAGTCAATAGGTGTACATAGTTGTACACCTGTACTTCGAAGAGAACATGCAAACACCCACCGCCTTTTGAACAACACGCATACTCTAAGGATGCGATTTTTCAATTATGTAAACCCTACATCAGTCATGCAATATAGGTCGATCCTAACATGCTTAATTACTAATTCTTGTTTTAAAAATTAAAAAAACAAAAATGTGGTCAGACAACTTACATTAGCCTTAGAATTATGTTGTGACGGGCTACGAGAACGAGCAGGTTCACAATGAGACTCCTTTTTCTTGGACTTTCATGACTGCGTCTATCATGGCTTTCACCCCTAGATGGGGGACTCCTGCGAGGAGCTGCACTTATCTTCCCAGGACTAGGACTGCGCCGAACAGGAGAGGGACTGGAAGAAAATGAGAATGTTTTCATCAATATAAGGTGCAGAGCAAAAGATCATAAGAATCAAAGATGTGTACATTTATGTGCACATTAACAATCAGCAAGTGCATATTTATGTACACGATCAACTATGTACACGTTATCTTAAAAAATATTCTGATAATGATTATGAATACGGATGATTATTATAAGGTATGTAACAAGATAAAAAGGAAAAAAAAAAGAACATGTTTTTACAATGTTTTGAGATCAACCTTAATCACCTCAAATATTGTTACACTGCAAAAAGAAACATCGTTGGAAGTTAAGATGGTGACTAGTTTTGCAGCCAATGCAGGATCAATGGAAATATAGCTCAAATTGAGAGTACACCTTGGAGGCGTAATAGATGTAGCATTCGAAGTCGTCTTCGTCATCCTGACCACTATATTAGGTTAATCCTGATTGGATTCTGAGGAAGCTAGGAGATCCTCAGGTTGCTCTAATCTCATAATAACGATGATAGAGATCCAAAATTATGCACAAAACAATGATGATAGAGATCCCGGAACTCTATACATTCCCCTATGATACAAAAAGAATAAACAATGCAAATAAAAATGCACTGCATATAACTGGTGTACAAGCATATACACCTCGTATAACAAGCACACACAAGCACACACAAAAAAAAAAACAGTGCACTTTTATTTGCACCCATGTAACTGGTGTACAAGAAAATACAACAATTAATTTTTATTTTTAGGATTAAGCATAATCGTTAGAAAAACTACGTTGATATAAAAGAATAACAAGCAATCAAATGATTAAAAAGGGATAAGAAAGAAACAATGATCATGGGATGTCATGCCATGGTATCTATACTTGTCTCTAATATTTTTACTAGTATGAGAAGTGTCCATCATAGAGTTTCGACAATAGACCATATATCATGTTAAACAAAAGCTAGTTCAATAAAAGCTAAAACACTATATTAGACAACTCTGAAAAAAGCAGAAACCCAAATTGAGGAAAAAAAGTTTGACACTTGCTCAAAATCTGAAAACCCCAAATGAGGAGAAAAGATAAACTGACCTTTCTTGACCAGAAGTGTCCCATATTTGAGCTTTGTTTATTTTAATTTCAACTTTCAAACTCTGAGTGACATGTTCTTGTATGTTTCCTTCTTCATGACCTTGGACACCAACATCTCAAAATCTTCTTGTGTTACATGCACTCTCGTTTTCCTTAAAACAAATATCCCCTGTTGTCCTTCAATGCGTACAGCCTGTGAGTAAAAAAAGAGTCATCAAACACAAATTCAAAGGAAAACAAGCAACGGTAGTAATACAGTTCTGTATTATTAATGATTAGCATGTGTACAACTATGTACACAATAACAATCAACGGGTGTACAATTATGTACACATAATAATCGACGAGTGTACAGCTATGTATACATTTATATCACCACTGAGACACAATGCATGACTTGTAATGATGAAGGAGTTGCAATCTAAGAGTTCACCTAAATTCAGGATACAACCACAATACCATTTTTAACGGAAAGAATCTTTTCCCCATTAAGTTTTCTAATTTTTGAGTCAATTTGGTGCACTAGCTCAACAATCTAACAATTTCGAGCGACAATAAAATGAGCATTTTTAACAGAGTTCGACCATAATAAGAAACAGATACTAGGATCGTCAATTAAGTATAAACAATCCAACAATAGCATATATACGTGAAGCAACGTTGTCCCTATAATAGTTCATCTTAACCAGTTCCGCAAAACTGATAATAATGAGGGAACAAATACAGTTTGCACTAGCTCATTATTATCTACTAAACACCAAATACGAATATCACAAAATTATTCTGTTATCAAAACAGTATAGCTTGTACTTACCTAGTGCTTTGTTTATAGATTTGAAACTAGGGTTACGGATTTGATTAACGATTGGAGGTTATGAGGTATAAATCGAGTTAATGACAGATAAATAAGAAGAGGGTTGTTTCTATATTGTTGTGGTTGTGTTGGCTCGGTGAGGAATCAAGCAGTTAGGGTTCTGTCAGAGAATACCTTGAAGATGAAATTGAAGATTTGGAGAAACGATTGAAGGTGGGTTTATCTTGAATTAGAACATAGGGTTGAAGAGTGGTTTAAATTGGATATTAGGATTCTGAGTTTGATTCATAGATGAACATATGAGTTCAAATCAATCAAATATCTAGATTATGAAACCTTCTCATAAACAAACTATTAGCTTAGTTTGATGCGCAGGGGGTAACTACCCTCATAACTTGAGTAAGACCATGTATTAGCTATGTCAACTAAAAATAATACCCTGCAACAGCATAAAAACATTCCATATAAAATGAAATAGCTAGATGCCAAACACCAATCCATTCATCACATTACAGACACTGGCTAATATTTCAGTTTACAGCTCAAAGTACGATCTAGTGATCTTTATGGTGGTACCAGTTAGATGCAAGGAATACAATAACAATATGGTACATCAAACTCAACACTTTTTACTGGTCAAAGAACAAATTATATAAGACAAAGGATGTTGAGAAGTAACGTAGAGAACATAAACATAGCCCAGAAATGCATTCCACGAAGTCTGGTAGAACAAATTAATTTGGTGCAAGATCCATGTGATGCCTAAGATTCTTACTCCGATACAATGGGAAAATGTATGGGGTTTTCCTTCAACCCATGATACAGATGACACAACATTTTAAATTTATCTAATTAATTTAAACAAGTATACAACACTTTAGAAAACAAATAAGATAGGAATTGACATTCTACTTAATTCATTCAGTAAAATCCCTCTCTACTAACGTGTCGAATGCATATTGATACATTATTAACATTTGAGAATCAAATTCTCATCTAATGCAACCCATAACAACACAATTGATTCACAAAAATGTTATAGCTTAACGTCTATATTCCAACTAGCCTAATCTCTAGTCGGCAGCCGCCTACCGTGTCCAACTATCACAAAGTTCGCAATTGATTTTGACCTTTAATTAACTATGAAGTAAAATAATCTAATGACAGGATTCTCATTTTACCATTTCATCAAACAGATTATAAGCATAAGCTCATCTTAAGTACGTACATAATCCATGAACAAAGAAATATGAAACGAACCTTGAATTAAGAGGGAATTTTTTGCTCCTTCCGCGGTTTGATTCGTCCCTTGATGCTTCCTAACAAGAAGATTTATCATCATTTAAACCAATTGAAAGCAAAAAATAATTAGAGGACTATAGATCTAACTTCTTCCCATTAATCGAATAAGAAACTCGAACCGAAATCATAGAAATTAGGTTTTTGAAATCGTAAAAAAATAATATAAAATCGATAAAGTTACATCGACAATTAAATTAAATGATAAGAACATCTTCTCACCTTTCATACCACTTCTAATTGATGAGATATTCGTACTAATTCGCTGAAATTCATTAATTTCGGGTCAAAAATCTTCGAAAGAAGGAACTGATGATGAAGATTTAGACTTTTCAAGATGAACGCAGTGGTTGTTGATTAACCTAATTAGATTTGAAGATTGAACTTTCATTGAAACAACGAGATCAGGTTTTACGACTTTTGTCTTCTCTCGGGAGAGCTGTTCCATGAAATGAAAATGAAAAATACGGAAACTTAAATACGAAGAAGAACTGACGTTACTTAGCTGAGGGGCATTTTTTGTCTGCTGGAAAATTAGTTTCAGACTGAATAGTTACGGAAAGGATTAACCCGTATGAAATTTGGTAAATTTGGATTTCCAGACATTTTATATCTGATTACCTTAATATTTGCATGGGTTCACAGAGAAATATTGGGCATCATCAAAAACCCGAAAAAATCCTTGGCATCAGCCAACTTGTGTTTTAGTGGTTACAAGTCACTTGGGCGGTATTTACTCTTGCGAGAGACCTCGATCTCCAAAATTAGCAGCGGAAGAAATTTTGAGGTGTGTTTAAACCCATATGTGACTCGGTATAAAACCTGGGATATATTCATAACACCCGACAGCAAATATGTTAAAGAAGGAAAATGTCCTTAAAAATGCATAAATTATGGTAAAGTATCTATTGATTTTTTACTAAAGAATTTGCTTAATTAACTGAATGGGAGTCGACACGTATCTACAACTAGGGTTGTTCATGGTCGGTTTTGGTTTTGCCAAAACCAAAACCGAAACCATTACTCTCGGTTTCTGATTTTTCAAACCAAAACCGCGCCAATAACCAATGGTTTTGGTTTTAGTTCTACCACTCGGTTTCGGTTTTATCCACTCGGTTTTAGTTACACTAATATTTGCACTTTACAAGTGAAAATTTCTTTAAAAAAAAAAATTGTCATACAAATTACTAATGCTAAAACAAGATGATTATTGTGACATCCAAAAATATATATATATCAAATATATATCATAAGAGCAACTTTACTGCACCTAAAATTCATGCCAGCCAAAATATATATATATATATCAGCATAGGTAACCGACAATTAGAAAATTACACTAATATTTGCACTTTACAATTTGGATTACAATGAAAATTTCTTTATAAAAAATTGTCATACAAATTACTAATACGCAAACAAGATGATTATTGTTCAACCCAGTACCATTCTTTGGCAAAAATTAATCCACGTCTATTAGATCTGTGACTTCAAACTTGTCAAACTTCGTCTTCAGCGGGACCATAAGAGCAACTTTACTGCACCTAAAATTCATGCCAGCCCCTTATGTACATGAAATAAGAATCAAATGAAAAAGTCAGAAAACATTAACTAATTTCAGTTTCAACCATCACCCAATTGCAATTATCCCACCCAAAAACATACAATTTTACGAATTGTGAACAACCCCAACGATCTAGTTTTTAATAGATTTAACAAGTATAAATTCTAATTAATAGTCTAAAATAACAATAAAACATCAAAAAGATCAATTTATGAAAATCCCATGTTTTGATTTTAACCAAAATATTAGTATTCTAAAAACCCTAAATCTAACCGTATTACAAAAACATGAGATCTAATTTTTTGGATTTGAAACAAATCCAAAATCAAAAAATATGAATCAAACTTCCTTGGATACCAAAATCAAAATGTTGGTCCGTTGTTCATCTCTTATTTTTTTAATCTTTCACAAATTTATAGACAAAGAAATGGAAAAAATACCCAAAAAAGATACGAATCAAGATACTTAAGCTCAATTTATAGAGTAGTAGAAGAATGAAGATGGTGAAGTAGGCAAGTAATAGGGAGGTGTTGAGATGTAGAATGGGAGAAAGAGAAATAGGAGAATCAAACTGATAATTAGGGTTGGGACTTGGGTGTTCTTATATCATAAATCAATGGCTATGATCCAGTGCATCTAAAATCTACGGTGAAAATTAAGTAAATAAGGATAATTGGTTTTTCCCATTGGTTATTAGTTTGGTTTCTGATCAAACCGAAACCATTAACTCGGTTTTTAATATTTTTAACCAAACCAAACCATTACTAAATGGTTCGGTTCGGTTTTCTGCTAATTGGTTTGGTTCGGCTCGGTTTCATTGGTTTTCCGTTACCATGTACAGCCTTATCTACAACCGATATGGACAGATGGCTCTTTGGTTTAACCATGTAGCAAACTAGCCTACACATGGGAAGCATCAAGCATGCCTTTTCTTTCTTGTAATTGTAAACAGCTAGCTTATGGATATGGAGTGCGGATTATCAACAAAAAAAAATTAATTGTGATTACTCCGGATCAAATGCAAGAATCAATCAGTGGGCATGAAAAAAAAAGGGTAAACACAATAGATATGTTAATCTCAAGTGATTAGCGTTCCAAACTTAGTTATTCAGTTACTTTTTGCTTCAAGAATGTCTGTTTGATCCATTTCTTATTCGATCCTGACATGGATGTTGATTTTTGATTTTAAGAAAAGGGTTTGAGATTTTGACTCTTGGCTCAGTGAAGATTAAGAGAACAAGATGATCAACTCGTGTGGGCGGTTAAATTCTCTGATTATATTGAATCGTCACTGACTCAGCGACTCATAACTAATGACCCGGGACCATCGTCTTCTTCCCTGGAACACTATACGGTACTCTGTTCTTTGTTGTTTTTTTTCCAGAAAAAACATATTTGTATGTGTATTTGAATTGATTCACATAAAAGGTTCTATTGCTGAAGTGGGTACATTTATGCTCTATTGGCGTTAAATTTAGTAGATTTTTCTCTTATTGATCATTCAAATGAATTTTCAAAATAAAATAAAATATTATTGGCCGACCTTTAGGGAGGCCTTTTATAAGATGATAAAATGTATTTTGTCAGTCACAAAGTTTGTACAAAAAAATCAAAATTGGTTTTGCTATTTTTTTTAATCTCATGAAATTCGGATGATAGTTGAGATAATCAATCAAATTGATCGTCAATTTCGATCAAAAAACATTAAGCAGACAAATTTACTATTCAAACTTCTTCAAAACACTTCAGTCGATCGGAATCAATCAATTTCATTAATGTATTTATTCATTCATTCAAAATAGATAATATTTTATTTTATTTTTTAAAATCCATTTGAATGATCAATAAGAGAAAAATCTACTAGCAATAGAGCCTTTTATTTGAATCAATTCAAATACACATATAAATCTGTTTTTTCTGGAAAAAAAAAACAAAGAACAGAGTACTGTATAGTGTTCCAAGGAAGAAGACAATGGTCCCGGGTTATTAGTTACGAGTCGCTGAGTCAGTGCCGATTTAATATAATCAGAGAATTTAACCGCCCAATACACGAGTTGATCATCTTGTTCCCTTAATCTTCACTGATCCAAGAGTCAAAATCTCAAACCCTTTTCTTAAAATCAAAAATCAACATCCATATCAGGATCGAATAAGAAATGGATCAAACAGACATTCTTGAAGCAAAAAGTAACTGAATAACTAAGTTTGGAACGCTAATCACTTGAGATTAACATATCTATTGTGTTTACCCTTTTTTTTCATGCCCACTGATTGATTCTTGCATTTGATCCAGATTAATCACAATTAATTTTTTTTGTTGATAATCCGTACTCCATATCCATAAGCTAGTTGCTTACAATTACAAGAAAGAAAAGGCATGCTTGATGCTTCCCATGTGTAGGCTAGTTTGCTACGTGGTTAAACCAAAGAGCCATTTGTCCATATTGGTTGTAGATACGTGTCGACTCCCATTCAGTTATTAAGCAAATTCTTTAGTAAGAAACCAATAGATACTTTACCATAATTTATGCATTTTTTAAGGACATTTTCTATCTGTACTTTAACATATTTGTTGCCGGGTGTTACGAATATATCCCAAGTTTTGTACCGACTCACATATGGGTTTCAACACACCTCAACATTTATTCCGCTGCTA
Source organism: Papaver bracteatum (assembly GCA_023529315.1). Lineage (NCBI taxonomy): Eukaryota > Viridiplantae > Streptophyta > Magnoliopsida > Ranunculales > Papaveraceae > Papaver > Papaver bracteatum. The sequence goes on from JAJJWX010000020.1 coordinate 107,482, forward strand.
ATTTTGGAGATCGAGGTCTCTCGCAATAGTAGATACCGTCCAAGTGACTCATAACCACTAAAACACTGCTTGGTTGAGTTTTTTTTGTTTTTTTTTCCTATTTCTGGTCGGCCTCCCAGTGCTGCAGCATTCATCTAGTCTATTTTGAATGAATGAATAAATACATTAATGAAATTGATTGATTATGATCGATTGAAGTGTTATTTTGAAGAAGTTTGAACAGTAAATTTGTTTGCTTAATGTTTTTTTATCGAAATTGACGATCAATTTGATTGATTATCTCAACTATCATCTGAATTTCATGAGATTAGAAAAACAACAAAACCAATTTTGATTTTTTTTTTGTACAAACTTTATGACTGACAAACTACATTTTATCATCCTATAAAAGGCCTCCCTAAAGGTCGGCCAATAACCCAACACACAACACATAGGTGCAAAATGAAATTTCACTGTAATAAAAAACGGTGATATCATATTTCCAGTTTGTAGTCGTACAAATCTTCCATCAAATCATAGTGCAGCCAGTAATGTATTGTCACCTTATTTTTGCTCATTACCTTCTCTCTCGTTTTCGGAAAAGTCTGAAGGTGTACCAATGGTGGACCAACAAAAATGTGACCATTGGATGTTGTTTTATGGATCCCATTTGGATTTAAAAAAACCCAACATCCTCCAAATCCAAGGGTGCAAAAACTGGTAAACCAATTGGTCCGCCCCTAGACAGGTCGCCCATTTTCATCAATTTTCAAGGTTAAATGAATAACGTCATTCGTGTGTAAAAGTAGTATATTTAATGTTGCTCACAAGACCTTTCCGTCTCTCTCTAGTCTCTCCGCATGCTGAACATACCAAACAAGGGTCTTGTTGAAAAAGCGGGGGTCTAACAACACCACCAAATAATTCGTTTGGCAATCTGAATGGACAGTCTCTGAATCACTCTACTAGAGAATCAACTAGACAGTTATACTCAATCTAGAATATAGTGCCTCAAGGAGTGATTATCTCAATCTCTCGATTTGATATTTTACTCAAACTAAAATCAATAACGAGTCTTTATCAAAGATAAATAACTTGGACGGTATCACAAACCAATATCCAAGTGTTAATCAATGAAATCATCAATCACAAGATTGGATCTCTAATTGATTAAGCTTAACGTACAACCTGTATTATTTCAATTATAAAGATAAACAATATAATACGAAGAAAAAAAAATAACACAGACACACCAAAATATTGTTAACGAGGAAAACTGCAAGTGCATAAAAACCTCGGGACCTAGTCCAGAATAAACACACACTAAATATAAGTTGTTACACCAAATTCCTACTACCTATTCGGACTAGATGTAATACCTTCTTCAGCACAAATAGAACTCCTAGCAGAACACCAATTCTCTTTAGAAATCCTTTCACACAATCTTCTAGCAGAACCCGAGGCTCTCTTTAGAAAATACCACAACACAATAGAAACGATTCAATAACTTGCTTCCACAGAACCCTGGTTTGATTTCCCTTTAGATGTAAATCAAGGTTTTGGAAATCTTGTAGATTAGGGTTTTAACAAGATAGAAAAACCCTAACAAATCTACAACAAGGACAACTAGAATAAATCTAGAGATATCTTGTTTAAAACTTCTCAAGGATTTTAAACGAGCGTCGGTAAGATATTTAACCTAATTAGACTACTCTCATGTCCGATAGGCGGCTACAAAATCCTCAAAAAGAAGTTTTTCTTTCTAGTCTCCGATTTCGACTAACAAGTGTTGGTATACGATCGGAAACTGAAATCTATCAAAACCTGGGGTTTATATTCAACAACTCTTGAATGGTTTTATATCAGAAGAGAAAACCTTAGAATAGACAAGAGGTGAAAAACCTAGATTACAAGTTGTATGATCAATCACGAAGACTAAATCCAACTTGGCTTTGTGATCCCTAAAATAAATACTTTTAACTCACTCTCGTTCATGAAGAACAGAAGAGGTGGAAAATAACCTGCAGAGCTTACGCCAATTTTCCAAAGGGATGAAAAACTTGTAAACTCACGAACCCCTTATTTATAATGAACAATAGCTTAGAAGCGAAGAAATGACATTAATTACTTTTTCTTTTTCAAAACTCACCTAATTTAGGGAGTCTTATCTAATTTACAACTCATACCAAAATAATTAAATAAATAATTAACTTAGCAAAATTGTATTTATGTGAATTAAATCACACGTTAAATTTGGAAGGAATCACAAACACTTCAATATGGTAATCAAAGTTGTTTGGTCCAGTAGCTAACTTGACTAGATAAGGAAACATCACTAACATGACCAAAGATCCCTTTTAGTCACGTATTGGGCCCAAGTTCGGGGATAAAGGTTATTGTCTCCAAGGTCATGAACCAAAAACCTCAAGTATATACATAAATGTACATTTACGTCATCGGAATTGTTCCATGGAGTGAGCATATATGTTGATAGATTAGAAAGGTAGAATTGAACAAGAATTCAAATGAAATCAATCACATACCTTTATTGATGAATCACTTGTTGATGTCTTCTTGTAGTCTTCAATCTTCAATCTTCAATCTTCAACCTTTAAGGATAGCTTCAATTCATCTTCTTAGACCTAATCTAGTCTGAAACTATCTTTAGTATGCTAACTCACGAATGCATTTTGGCACTTAAAATTGACAACTAACTTGACATACCAACGCTAGTGGGTTCAACCGAGCATTTCTCTAACAATCTCCCACTTTGTCAATTTTAGTGACAAAATCATTTTACATATGGCTTGTACTTGCTAATAATAAATAAGACAGGCTTGATCTCTCTAGTTCTCCAACTCTTCATGTGTTCATCATGTACTTGTTGAAGATCCATCATAGTATTATTACACAGTATCAATGTTTCATTGTATCACGACTTGACGATAATACTACGGTGATATGTATCACTTCCCCTTAGTCAATACTCCATCTCGATCATGGAAACCACTCCCCCTTACACAATGATCCGAAAACCATATGTATTATGTAGTGTGAACTACAATATTTCTCCCCCTTTTTGTCAATAAAATTTGCAAAGGTAAAGAGCGGGTTCATTATGAAATTCCCACGAGACACATTTCATAACCAAAGGAGAAGACAACATATCAAATTAATTTAGATGCAATCTTATAGCCGAAGCTAACATCATTCATCAAGGAGTTTAAAGATAAAAGTTAACCCCTACATGTTCCACAACTGTTTCTCCTCTTAAAGATAGCAATGAAGCACAAGTTCAATTAAGAGCTCTCACCATAAGATGTCATTCCCGAAGAACAACAAGAGTGACCTTATACCAGAGATAAGGGTTTAAGGATTTTAAAAACCCTTCAAGGAGATATAAATTAAGAACAACCCATTGAAAGTATCTCATGAGATAGTGTTACTAGAACAAAAGAAATATCTCATGGTGACAATAAAAACCGAATCCATGGTTTTGAAAAATTGCTTCTAACCTGTTTCACATAAGAGTTTCAATCACAAATCAAGTTAGGTAATTAATACTCATCTTATGTTGGTTCAACATAGTAACCAAACGGCAACCATATGAACTTCTCATATTAACCTGGTTCCTCATCCATCACAACTAGTTCACTTGACTCAAACAAACTAGTTGGAGAGACATTCAATTGCTATGCAATCTCATGATAATAATGAGAGGAAAACCTCAATCATTCACAAGACACAATTGAACATTAGATGATATCGGTTCGATTAGAATCGTCTCAATGAAAATTATAGCCACGGTTTGCATAAAGCATTCCTTAATAATTTAATATTTATGTTCAGAGCAAATCATCTTAGATTACAACCACTTAAGTTCACAAACAAGTTCGCGGAATTAAGCATTCGGTTTGAGTTTTCCAAAACTCAGCAGAAATTCTCGGTTGAGAACTTCCGCCAGTTCGCGGACTAGGTCTGCGGACTGAGTTCGCGGACTTGCGTCACACAAACGAGTTTCGAAAATCCCAGCAGAAATTCTCGGGTTTGAGAACTTTCGGCAGTTCGCGGACTGGGTTCGCGGACTTGGCAAGCCAATTCCACAATCCTACCGAACATACTTGCTCAAAAAAGTTCAAAGAAATTCGGATCAAGGGTTATGTAATCTACTCTCATTTCAATATGAAACATTCTCAGAGGGAGGTATTCAGTCGTGAGTGAATCGAACGACCTTTCTCGTCAGAGCAATTTCCAAAAATTGAAAGATAAAGATAATCCTGATCAAAGCGAAAAGCTTGACCAACACATGTTTTGAGGAATATATATGCGAGTTAAACTCAGCTGGAAACAATAAAGTATTCCATATATTCAGAAATTTCCCAACTTAATATGTGCACCCCAACTCTTTTGCAATCCTCACCGCATTTAATAGGGCTTCTAGGTGAGGATGCACCTTCAACACAATCAAGTTGTGTTGAGGTGAGCAATATCTTGCTCACTACAGGTATTGGAAACAAACTCTTGCATAGACTCTAGGAATTTAAGAACTAAACTTTCAATAAGTGTTCCGTACCTTTTTGAGATATTCTCCTTTGTCAAAGTATTGTCTGGGAGATCCTTCTTAATAGTACTCGTTGCTTTATTGGTCTTCTTTGGTACCCATTTCTGAGCAGCTTTTGGAGCAACGTATTTCTTTTTCTCCCCAACATAATTGTGAAACTTCCTTGGGGGAATACTGAAAGAACTGATATTATGAGAATCAGTTTTTCTCCAGTTTGGAACATCAGATCTTCTCATACTTACGGTATCATATCTGGTTTTTTCTCGTTTAATAAATCTGCAACTCCTTTGCAAGTGACCTGGTTTTCCACAATAAAAACAATGTTTAGTATAATGGAAAAAGTTATGTTTAGTATTACATGAATGTGTATGTGCTTGCTTTGGAGCTTGGCATGATTTCTTCTTTTCGCCATCCGTGGTTGGTTGAGATGCTTTACTTTTGTCAACCGTGAAAGGTTTCGGTTTAGAAGAATCTTTAGCTTTGACAAACTTTACCTATTTGCAAGTACCAGGAGCATCCATTCTTTATAGCCCAATCCTCGTGTATCACGATGAATTCTACATGCTCCCAATATCGAGGTTAATTTTTCTGAGCTGCTATTTCTAGACAGACTCTCTTTTAAGATCGAGTTTTCTTCTTCCAACCTTTTTATCTTCTCAAGTGCAATAATTTGTTCATTCTTGTATGATTCACATTGAACTTTGAGATCTTCTCGTTCTGAATCAAATAACGAGTTTATCTCATTGTTTTCCAAGTTATATAGCTTTGCTTGAAGTGTAATTTCTCAATCTCGACCTTCAGCAATTTCTTCTTTAAGCTTTCGTATTTCGTTGAGATAATCTCTTGCACCACTAGAATCAAATTGGTCTTGCAAGTCTTTAATCTGACTACGAAGCTTGTCATATTTCACTTTCTCGCTGAAGATGGTGCTTTCAGCTTCTGAGAGTTTTCTATGACTTTCTTTAAGAAGATTATTAGCAACTGGATCAGCATGAAACACTTCCTCGTCAGAATCAGAGTCAGTATCCGGAGAAATTTTTCCAGAAGATAATGCAAGTTCGCCCTTGAGTTTTTCAGGATCTTAAAATTCAGGATCAGTATCAGAAAAAGTTATTCCAGAGGCTAATGCAACCTCGCCTAAGAGCTTTTGAGGATTATAATATTCGGCTCCATCATCAAGCGCAGGCACATCTTCTACACATGCCGATTGTTTACGGTTTCTGCTAGGGCATACCAACGACACGTGCCCGAAACCACGACAATTATAGCATTGTACTTCATCAGGAGATGTTGTAACTTTAGAACGGCTCTTTTTCCTGTCTCTCAGGAATTTTCTAAATTGTCGTGGAGTAACATCCTTAGTATCCGGCGAACCATATTTATCCTTAGGAGCTTCAGAATTGTTCGCAACTTTAAGAGAAATCACCTCTTTTCTTGCGTGTGCATAATCAAAGATCTTTAACTTTCCAACAAGAGTATTTCTGAAAAGAGTAGAAAGATCGTTTGCTTCTTCAATGACATGTTTCTTAGAATCGTATTTGGACGGTAACGATCTGAGAATTTTCAACACAATATCCTTTTCAGGAATAGTCTTACCCAACGCAAAAGATGCATTAGCAATTTCAGACACTTTGTGATTGAACTCATCAAACATTTCATCATCGGACATGCGAAGGTTTTCCCAATCAGAAGCTAGATATTGAAGCCTTGCTTCTTTCTCAGAGGTATTCCCTTCGAATACGGTTTCTAAGATATCCCAAGCATCTTTAAACCTAGTGCAAGTATACAAATGATGATGAAGACTTGGGAAAATGGCATGTATGATAGCGTTTAGCACTTCGGAATTCTGCTTTGCAGCAATAATCTCGGAAACATTATATGCACCAATATCTTTGGGAACCGTTCCATCTCCTGCTGCAACAACGGGTGCATCATATCCATTGACAACATATACCCATGATTGAAAATCACTCGATTGAAGAAAAGCTCGCATAGCAATTTTCCACCATAGGTAATTTGTTCCATCGAAGACTGGTGGTACGTTTATAGAGATAGCACCTCTATCCATAGAATCAGATTGCTACAAACATAGACTTATGAGGTCTTAGCGTGTTTGCCTGCTCTGATACCAATTGAAAAAGCGGGGGTCTAACAACACCATCCAATAATTCGTTTGGAAATCTGAATGGACAAACTCCGAAACACTCTACTAGAGAATCAACTAGACAGTTAGACTCAATCTAGTATATAGTGTCTCAAGGAGTGATTATCTCAACCTCTCGATTTGATATTTTACTCAAACTAAAATCAATCACGAGTCTTTAACAAAGAGAAATAACTTGGACGGTATCACAAACCAATATCCAAGTGTTAATCAATGATATCAGCAATCACAAGATTGGATCTCTAATTGATTAAGCTTAACGTACAACCTGTATTATTTCAATTATAAAGATAAACAATATAATGCGGAAAAAGAAATAACACAGACACACCAAAATTTTGTTAACGAGGGAAACTGCAAGTGCATAAAAACCCCGGGACCTAGTCCAGAATAAACACACACTAAATATAAGTTGTTACACCAAATTCCTTCTACCTATTCAGACTAGATGTAATACCTTCTTCAGCATAAATAGAACTCCTAGTAGAACACCAATTCTCTTTAGAAATCCTTTCACACAAATCTTCTAGCAGAACCCAAGGCTCTCTTTAAAAAATACCGCAAAACAATAGAAACGATTCAATAACTTGCTTCTACAGAGCGCTGGTTTGATTTTCCTTTAGATGTAAATCAAGGTTTTGGAAATCTTGTAGATTAGGGTTTTAACAAGATAGAAAAACCCTAAAAAATCGACAACAAGAACAACTAGAATAAATCTAAAGATATCTTGTTTAAAACTTCTCAAGGATTTTAAACGAGCGTCGGTAAGAGATTTCACCTAATTAGATTACTCTCCTCTTCGATAGGCGGCTACAAAATCCTCAAAAGAAGTTTTTCTTTCTAGTCTCCGATTTCGACTAACAAGTGTTGGTATACGATCGGAAACTGAAATCTATCAAAACCTAGGGTTTATATTCAACAACTCTTGAATGGTTTTATATCAGAAGAGAAAACCTTAGAATAGCCAAGAGGTGAAAAACCTAGATTACAAGTTGTATGATCAATCACGAAGACTAAATCCAACTTGGCTTTGCGATCCCTAAAACAAAGACTTTTATCTCACTCTCGTTCGTGAAGAACAGAAGAGGTGGAAAACAACTTGCAGAGCTTACGCCAATTTTCCAAAGGGATGAAAAACGTGTAAACTCACGAACCCCTTATTTATAATGAACAATAGCTTAGAATCTAAGCAATGGCATTAATTACTTTTCCTTTTTCAAGACTCTCCTAATTTAGGGAGTCTTCTTACCTAATTTACAACTCATACCAAAATAATTAAATAAATAATTAATTTAGCAAAATTGTATTTATGTGAATTAAATCACACGTTAAATTAGGATGGAATCACAAACACTTTAATATGGTAATCAAAGTTGTTTAGGACAATAGCTAACTTGCCTAGATAAGGAAACATCACTAACATGACCAAAGATCCCTTTTAGTCACGTACTAGGCCCAAGTTCGTGGACCAAGTTCGTGGACTCAAAGGCCCATGAAATGTTTCCTACCAATGAACTTAAAACACTCATAACTTGATCGTTACAACTCGGAATTGAGTGATTCTTGGCTCATTGGAATCGCAAGCTCATTCACTATAACATGAAACACTTAAAAGGGATAAAGGTTATTGTCTCCAAGGTCATGAACCAAAAACCTCAAGTATATACATAAATGTACATTTACCGTCATCGGAATTGTTCCATGGAGTGAGCATATATGTTGATAGATTAGAAAGGTAGAATTGAACAAGAATCCAAGTGAAATCAATCACATACCTTTGTTGATAAAGCACTTGTTGATGTCTTCTTGTAGTCTTCAATCTTCAATCTTCAACCTTTAAGGATAGCTTCAATTCATCTTCTTAGACCTAATCTAGTCCGAAACTATCTTTAGTATGCTAACTCACGAATTCATTTTGGCACCTAAAATTGACAACTAACTTGACATACCAACGCTAGTGGGTTCAACCGAGCAGTGCTCTAACACTTTTCCCTAGGACTAGACTAGAGAAAAGCGTATGTGAGAAGGAAATTCCAGTGACTGAAAAGCAAAATTAAAACAACCTCTCACATAAAATATGGGTCCCGCCGTACGAGGGGCCACTTTTGTGCCCCACAGTAGAAACGGGTGTGATTGGTTGTTTAATCTTGTTTATGCCCTCGGTTTATAAAGAATTCTGATACTTACGAGGGAGGATCCATAGAAACTCTTAGATGGACAAGGTCGGACAACATTTGCGTCATTCTCTCCGTAAAACCCAAACGATAATGAATTGAAGTCTAATATTTTGATGATATATTCAAATTGTAAAACTCTACATTCCCATTAAAAATGAGTGCAATTCGAGATAACAAACCTCACCATCTACCGATCTTTTCGAAAATGATATCTTTTGCATATATCTTGAAACGTGTTGTTGTCACCTTGAATTCTGTCGGGTTTTTTCCATGTCAGTGAAGAATTTTTGGAAAGTAACTGTAGTACCCGAATATCGCAGCTTTAATAATCCCACGACTGAACCCGCGTCATTCTAATAATAAGCGTCGCAGAGAATATCAGCAACATGAAGGAATAGTAACGCAAAGGAAGGAAGTGTCCCAGGATCTTATACAAGACGTAAGACATGACGTCAAAAGACGAACACGGGAAAAGTGTGACTGAACAGGTATGACCTGCAACATACCCTGCGAACTGTCGCAGGAACATTCCGATATTAATGGATATGACAGTTGTATCCCACTATCCAATCCCTATAAATAAAGTCGCAAGTCTTGAGAGAAAGGAGGGCGTTAATTCTGTGAGAAGAAAGATTAGGCAGAGAGGATAGAGAACAGAGAGAGAAATCTGTAACTTCATATTTCTTGTAAAAGGATCCAGAAACTTCTTTAATAAAATTCATCTTCTTGATTCAATTATGTCTTAGATCTATCTTCAAATTCACTTTGGTGTAGTGTGGGATTTTCCGCTACTACATATGCGCTAGAAACAGGGAGTAATTTGTTGAGATTTGTGGTGATTTCAAGCAATTTGTGAAGAATTTGGGTTAAGAAAATGGTTAGGAAGAAGAATATATCAGAACCTTCAACTGTTGTTAGAAGAAGTACAAGACTCGCTGGAAAATAAGCAAATGAGGTTGGAGAACCTAGTAGAAGGAGGAATAATCAAGAGAATCAAAATCAATCTCTAGTTCAACAAACACCGATACAAGGCAGGATTATTGATTATGATAGAGTGAGTGTACATACATGGAGATCTGATTCGCAAATAGGAGCAGAAGGAGAATTGCAAACAAGAGAAGAGAGAAGGGAAATTGCAAGGAATATTCAAGATAGAGAGATCGAAGCATTAGAGACGCTGAGGCAAGGAATCAATGAAGAACGAAGGATTGAAGTAGAGGAAAGAGAAAATTTAACAAGCCAGAATCATGAATTAAGAATGGAGAATGAAAGGTTACAGAACAGGAGATCTAAAAGCACCGCAAGATCAGTTACAAGATTTAGAGAAGAAGGAAGAATCTCACCAACGACTCAGCGTGGGAACATTCTGCGAGAAGAGACACAAAATCAAAATGAAAGAATTGAAGAAGAAGGAAGAATCAAAAACCGCTTTATCTTGATACCTGAAACCATTAGTGAGGAACAGAATCCACCAAATCAGGAAAATCGGCGACGTCGCAGAGATAATATTCAAAATAATGAAGAAAATCCTGAGGAATGAAGAAGAATTTTGCGAAGAAAAGAGGCTCAAAGAACTCAGCAACTAGTAATGAACGATATCGAGAGGCATTATGCTGAGCAAGCACGATTAGCTTGCGAACGAGGAAGAATAAGAGCAGAAGTGGAAGAACAACAGCTCCAAGAGGCGATACGACAGAGTAATCATGATAATAGAATGAGAAGGCATGATCAAAATTGCAGCCATCGTGATGTTGGCAAAGAATGTGGAAGAATTGAGAATCAAATTAGAAACCAGCGAGCAGAAAGGGAGAGAAATGAGCCAAATCCTCAGTTGCAAATTCAAGAAAATTGCAGAAGGAGAGAATTACAAGAAGAGGAAGTAGACATTACAGGTTGCGGCATGAGAGGGATAATGAGAGCTGAAATGGAGGAGCAAGAATTCCAAGAAGCTCTACGTCAAAACAATCATGACAACATGGAAATAAGATATCTATAAAACCTTGCTACTGAGAATATTAATGAAGAATATGATAGGGTACAAAGAGTAGCAAGAGAAGAAAGGAAAGAACGTAGAAGGAGAGAAGCTGCGTTAAAACGACCTATGGAACAAAATCAAGACATGCAAGAGAGAATCCTGCGAGAGCTAGCAGAAATGAGGGGAATGATGGATAACCAAAAGGGAAGAGGCAGAGGACAATTAGACGAAGCATTAGTAGAAGCTGCGAAAACTCCTTTCACAAGAGAAGTACAATATCAAAAGATACCGCCAAAATGCAACCTGCCTACATTGAGCAGTGTATTTGATGGGTCGGCTTGCGCAGTGCAGCATATTAAGGCTTACATGAGATGTATGTTACAATGGGAACATCATGATGCTGTGTTATGTAAATACTTTGCATCAAGCCTGACGGATGAAGCATTAAAATGGTTTGAAGGTCTTCCTAGCAATAGTATAGACTCCTTTAAACAGTTGAGGACTACATTCTTGGGGGCTTACATAACAAATAATGCATCACGATTGGGAATTGAGAATTTCTTTGGGTTAAAACAGAGACCAGGAGAAAGTTTAAGAAGTCTAACCAAAAGATGGAAAACCATGTGCAGTGATATGGCAGGGCGGGTGCCAGAACGATACCCGATTTTATCCTTCATCAATGCTTTGTTTGCCACCAACTTGCTATATGTCAAGATTTTTAGAATTAAGAATTCTCTCTCAATGACTACACTGCGAGAACTCCAAGAGTAATACATTACTATCGAAGAAAGGCAGAACGATATGGAATCTTATCCTATCGCAAATACTAGTTCGCAGGCCACTGGTGCAAATTTACTACCAAAAGTAATTTATGCAGTGACAGATATGTCGCAAGAAAACTCGCAGAATAATTCGCAGAAAAAGATAGTTGCAATGGGAAGTTGGGATCAAGAAGAATTCGAGAGAGAAAGAAATCTTTATAGTCGCAGTGGGAACAATAAGATCCAAAGATTTGATCAACTACAAGAAAATTATGAAGGAAAAAGGCAGAATTACAACAAGAATGCGAAAAGAGTCTATGAAGAAATTAAAATGCCGCCTCTAAACACCAGTGTAGAGAAGATTTGGGAAGCTTTTGTTTTGATGGAAAAAGACATACCAATACCTCGCAACATAGGAGTAGAACCTGCCTCGGGGTATGGGAGTAAGAAATTCTGCTTGCACCATCATTTCCATGGGCACACTACAAATGAATGTAGCAATATAAAGAGGATAATTCTGCCAATTATTGACCAAGGGAAGCGAAACCACTTTTTGAAGCCAATACCTCAAGCACAACCACAGCAGCAACAACTACCACCCCCACCGCAGAGTCAGAAAAAGACAAACGCAGAACAAGAAAGTTTCTTCATTGAAGTAGGAGGAAGAGCAAAGAATGTATTCTGCAATTCTATTTTCCACTCTTTCAAAACAATTGAACATTTTCATGATAATGTCTTGACAAGGGTATTTGCGAGAGATGGCGACGGAAGAGAAATTTTAAACATCGCAAAAATTTCACCAATACATGAATGGCAAAGGAAGACAATCTCCTTCACTGTAGCTGAAGCCCCAGGGGATGGATAGATGCACGACATGCCTTTGGTTGTAAAGCTGGAAATTGATCCAAATCCTAAGGATGAAATGGAAGTTGAAGAAAATGAGAATGAAGAAGATGACAAAGTCAAAGACACATGGGCTTTAAATAGAATTTTGATCGATACTGTCAGTTCAGTGAATATCCTATTTTATCATGCATACAGAACGATGAAGGGGAGGGATGAAGATTTGATACCCTCGACGTACAAAATCTATGGCTTTAACGGCACTGCCAATAAGCCAAAGGGAGAAATCACGATGTATACCATTAAGTGGAATGTCAACAGAGATCCTGTTCTGCGTAGTGGATGTGGATTCACCATACAACGCTTTAATTGGGCGACCCTGGTTACACAACATTTTAGGCGTTGCATCCACGTTCCATCAGTGCGTCAAGTTTCCACACCCAAAAGGCATTGGGATCATACAAGGTGACTGGATAGAAGGGAAGAAGTGCTATGACACTGAGGTAGAGTCTTGCGAGGAAAGAGCAAGCAAAAAGAGTAATTGGAGGAACAAGAACAAGGAGCAACAAAGAAGTGAAAAGCTGATGACAGACTAAAGAAAGAAGAGCTGCGATCATCGCAAAGAGCCAAAGGAGATAATGATGAGATATCGTTGAGACTTTATGCATTTATATTTCAGCATTTTTTAAAAAAAAAAATTGTATTTTTAATTTTACAAAAGACATTTTATTGTGATCAGCTTTCCTCAAAAGAGAGCCACAAGAAATATATACTGCGATCAGCTCTCCACAAAAAGAGAGCCGCAAAAAATAACCATCTCTGCGATCAGCTTTTTCAAAAGAAAAGCCGCAGAGAAAAGTGCGATCAGCTTTTCCAGATGGTAAGCCACAATAAATCGCGATCAGCTTGCGAAAGTGTAAGCCGCAGTAATGCAAAAAGTGAACCTTTATGGCGTACACCCTAGTTCGCAAAGCACAATCTGCAAGAGGCAAAGACCTAAAGTGCGTCATAAATGGGGATCTTGGAAAGTGGCTCAGGGAACATCACCCTTTTCGAGTTTCACGAGCATGCAAGGGTAACATCACCTGTCATGGGGTACATGTCCGGTGGAGGGGTATAAGATTCTTGACTTAAGCATGTGACTTAACATGACTTAAGTTAGGCGACTTGCGAACTCCATCAAGGGGTGCACGTATGACCAAGGTGCCGAGGTACACGGTTGAGTCAAGGGTGGGGGTGATTTTGATGCGCATAAACCATTCTTGGCAAGTCTTGGCGAATGTTGCACTCGGCCCCAAAATGAACCTCCAACTAGGGTGCAGCCTTGTAACTATAAACCCTATAGGTATAGAGGATAAGAGGCTGCGAAAACAAATGATTGTTTGCAAAACCGGATGAGAGGAGCTAATCCTGTGTGGTCGATGTGACCTCCTTGAAGGGGCAATCAGGAGGGATGTAAGGGAGGTACCCTCCATTAGGGAGTTGATCAGTGTCATGCGAAAATGTTATAAGATTTTTTGTTCGCAAGAATGAAAAGACTTATCGCACTTGTGCAATCAGAAAGAGAAAAGATGTAAAAGAAAAGGTAAGATGGGATTGATGGGTCTTTGCACGCAAGTGTAAGGACGTCCTGAAGTTCCATCGCAAGACTTCAATGTCGCAAAAAAAAAAATGCGATTTTAGCGCAGCAAAAGATGGCAAAATAAGACCTTTACTTAGGAAGGCATAATAAGACCACACATTAATTTCAAACAAGTTAACACTTTTCAATTTCAGAACGCAGCATTTTTGCGAAGGAAGATATATCTTTGCGAATAAATAGCAGAGGCGATCGCAAGAGGCAAGTATAATACACGCAGGTAACAATTATACTTCATATTTCTCATTTATTCACAAATAACAAGAGGCAAGTATGGGAATGCATAATAGGAAATTGATATTTGTTCTAAATGAGATATTTACGCAAAAGTTTGTATAGATAAATTAATGAAAATATTAACAATTTTGTCGCAAGAAGCAATTGTTCATTAAAAGTGCAGGAAAGATATAAAGATACAAAGACGCAAAAGGGAGAAGAAAAAATTTACAAGAAATGACTCAGAGCTATACAAACAAATAGAAAGCTACTCTTTAGGAAGATTATTGTCACGTCCGCAAAAATTCGGGCTTCTATTGAGCCGAATTTGACCCAATGGATCAATCCCAACCCAACTAGCAAGACCGGATTCTTGGGACATGACTATGGAACAGGCTAAATTTTTTTTTTGTTGAATAAGAAATAATAATAAAAGATAGTAAAAGTACAAAATGAATAAAGACTGCATAATCTAGTTTCTTTCCGAATTGAAGTCGAATAAAAAGGGTTCCAAATAATAATTATTAAAGATGTTCCAAAATTCATAAAGTAAGAACAATAATTTAAAAAAGTATTAAACTAGCAATGTCTCTTATTAAAATACTTGAAAACTCCAAAGTAATAAAAATGATAATCCATAAAAGTACCCATTATCCCTGTGATATCATATAGTAGTGTCTTGCGAGAATACTAACATCTGAGTACTATGTCGTAAGCTTCCAAGTCCGCTTACTGCGCTAACTGCTCCTCAAACTCTGTGGGAAGAGGAAAAGGAATTTGGGGTGAGCAAACCACAACTCAGTAGGAAATTTCAAAAAATAATATAGTGCACCGAAAATAAAACCATGCAGCAGACAAAAATAAATAAAACCCATGCAAGTCAAAATATTTTTGAAATTACTTACACCTTTTACTCACATAAGCCAACCTATAATTGTAGGATCCTAATCTATTGTCAGAGTTATTCCGGTAACAAACCATATTGTTTCCCGAACAGTCTTCCCAGTATAGCCACCAGTGGTGGGATGCCATAAAGGCCTGACATTTCAGCAGTAATAGAGATTGTATATCCAAAATTCATTTCTTACAAGTGCACTCAATTCCGTACAAAAACTCGAACACATCCATAATCCAATAAAATATGATCAATGCATTTATATAATATTTATAATAACAGACAAAAACGCATTTATGCTCCAAAAACAGAAATCACCTGCATATTCTAAACCTACGTGCAATAACTGACTCAAAATAGGAAAAGATTGAAATCCTTAACAATATCAGCACACGGAATGAGAAAGAATTTTGACTCTTTATGAATTAGTTCGCTAATAAGGAGAAATTCAAAGACGACAAATGATTAAAAGAGGAGGGAGCTAACACATTTCTCATTTGGTATATTACTTTAATGGGATCAGTAAGTAATTAACTAAAAGGAGGTATATGCCAAAAAGGGAGTTACTGCATACACTGTTTACATTGATAGTAAAAGACAAAACAAAGCACATCATCAATAGATAAATTAAATTAAAGGTGACATTTTTGCAAGTACTTGTAAACAGTGAAGTTAGTATTGTCAAATGGGATGGGAGACCAAGCCTCCATAAAATATACCTTTTTTTTTGTTTTCTTTCTAGGATTGAAGGTTCCCTCTTATCTCTCAAATCAGGGAAGAAAAAATAGTTATAGTTTAATTTGTTGAAGACAAATACTACAAGACAAATATTTTCACTTTTCTTATTTAACCTAAAACAGGTGTAAGCTTTGGAATAGACATGAAAGAGGTGTTTAAATATCTTTTTTTTTCTTTAATAACAAAGATGAAATTGTTAGTATCCAGAGATCTAAAAATGATAATACAAAAGAATGTTGATAATGCTGTTTGTAACATTAGTAGATTCAACAGAGAGCCTAATCTACAACTCATAAGAAGCAAACCGTGTTTACACGGACCAAAATACTGATACAAAATATGATCATTTTAGTGTAAATCAGAGAAGCAAACTGATACTTGGACGATTGATGCATACAATAAATCATGAAAATAGTTTAGTTTTTACTTATTACGAGAAACCCCTACCTCTTATGCAATCCAAGAAAAATTCTGAAATCCAAGCCAATCAATAATCCAACCAGATACGGTAATAAATCAGGTTTCCCTTTTTTTTTTCTTTTTTTTTTGTCTAGTAGCAGAGATGAAAAGAGGAAGAAAGAGATGGTTTCTTTTTCTTTTCTAGGGTTTTAGGAAAATGACAAAACAATATATAATACTAATAACCCTAAAAGTAGATGCAAAAAGTGAGAAAGACTTATTCTTTTTCCACACGTATTACTAACCATAAAAATCATATGCTCTACTAGGTAGTGACCCCATTATTCCATGTGCCAACCATTTCTTTTACCACCCACTAATTTTAGCTATATGCACCCCAAAAACCATCAAAAAAATATAATAAATAAACTAAGATTTGTAAATTCACATATATACAAATCACTATGTCAATTCTTACGAGTTGAAACGGGCTTTAAGCCCGCGTTCAAAAATACCAGGCGTAATAATTATCATTCTTTTCTTCTTCTTTCTCCACATCATCATCATCATCATCATTCTTATCATCACCACCATTAGATCCTTCTCCATGGCCTTCATTACTCCCATCCTCTTTGTCTTCTTCATCCTCATCTTCATTAAATTCTTCCTCCGAGAAATCATCTTCGTAATCGCTGTCGCGAATATCGATAGTAGGAGTATCCTCTTCTATTTCCTCTTGAAGAACATGAAAATCTGCAGGATCAATTTCATAGTCTTTGCAGACTTGTTGGTAAACCATATTGCGATAGCGAGCTAAGACTTTTTCTTGATTTCCAACAGTTATGCTAAGTTGTTGTTTGTATAAAGCGCATCTTTCAGTGCGATGAGCAAGATCATTCGCAAGTTTTTTCTTATCAGCTTCCAATTCTTGAATCTTCTTCTCAGAGGCTGCGAGAAACAAACAATAAGATTTGAGCTAAGGGAAACTTTTAGAGAAATATAAAGAATAATCAAGAGACGGATAAAGACCTTCTTTTTCTTGGATCATGTCATTTATCAAAGACACATCCTCGTTACGAAGACTAACATCTATGGCTAGATTATTCCTAGCCCTATCCAAGACTGAGGCAGCCCAAGCAAATTCAGCCTCACTACTTATGACAAGCTGCGACTGAATTTTATTCTCTCTTTCGCAAAGTTCTTCATTTTTGCGAAGAAGTATGTCTCGCTCGCGATTGGCGGCAACACTACAAGAAAACTTGGCTTTAGCGACTACCTTGATTTAGTTGGTACAAGGCCGTTTTCGGCGGATGGAGCTCTGCATCAACTAACATGGCAACATATATCCTCGGTGACTACAACCTTTTTTGCTAAAGACTTGGACCAACCATGCTGCTGGAAGAGATATCTGTCAACTAAATGAAACGACGAAAGTTTTAGTCGACACAAGTTTCCAATAACTATTAACTATCGTTGTTAGAAGCATAAACATTTGTTGTTGAAACATTTCACCCGCAAAATATGTTGTTGATGAAGACTAATACATCGTTGGTAGAGGTAGGATGTTATAAAACATTGTAAGCTGCTAAAGATCATAACTTACTAATTTTTTAGTTGGTGGAGGTGTTTGATGTCGTTGGTCAAGCAATTTTATCACCGAATATTTTGACGGTCAAGAGTTTTATCAACTATATACTTGTTGGTAAAGGGGCTCTAGCAGCAGAATAACTGGATGGATGGTGGAGATGTTTGATGTCGTCGGTCAAGAAATTTTATCACTGAATGTTTTGACGGTCAAGAGTTTTATCAACTAGATCCTTGTTGGCAGAGGGATTCTAGCAGCAGAATAGTCGGCTCACTAAGGAGCGACGTTGGTAAAGAATTCAACCAACATAAATTCTTGTTGTTAACATTTACTAGGTGAAGGCCCTCAGCCGACTACAAATTTGAGCTGCTGGGGAGTAATCTACAAACGCATTATTATGCAAAAAAGTAAATAAATAAATGTATGGATTTTATTTTGAAAATTATATATTATTAATATTGAAAATAACCAAAAACAGTACAAAATCTATCCACCTCTTCTGATTAACCAATAAGACAGTACAAAACTTGACTAACATACTAAAACACATACAGGTGGATTCAGGGGATAAAATGAGCAAGGGACTTTTGAGCGCAAAGCATGCTGAGAAAAATACAGCAAGTCCCTCCCTATGATGACACTGCAAAGAATAATAACAAAATGGAAAAATAAGTTAATCCTAAACATCCAGTACAAGAACAATTTAAAAGATGGCCTAAATATTAAGCCTCTCTCATGCGTATAAAATAGAACCAAGAAAGCGTGATTGTATGTAGAGGTGTGAATTTGCTCAGGAAGCTCCTTTATGTCAACCTCAAACCTTTCTTGCACCTATTTGGTCAAAACAACAAAGATATTTTTAGTAATGCTCAACTAGGATAGATTAGCCAAAAGAATGAACACCTGCTTAAAAAGGATATCCGCATGAGATTTCTTACCTGATTAAGAACATCCGAGTCGGAAGCAGAAGCTACAAATGTAATTGCAAGTCCCTTGGTACCAAATCGACCAGCTCTACCAACCTGTATCATTATATAAATAGTTAACACCTATTAAGTAAATAAATAAAGAAATAATAGAAAATTAAAATCCGCAAACATATATTTTAATGGAACTATCGCTGTGCAAGTAGGTATCAGCAGAGTCTGGCATGTCATAGTTAATTACACTGTTAACACGCTCAATATCTATCCCTCTGCCAACCAGATCAGTTTTGACAAGAATTCTTTTGTGACCTTCCTTGAAACCCTTGTAACGTGTTAACCTATAATTACAGTGTAAACATATATTTTAATGGAACTAACCCTGTGCAAGTAGGTATCAGCAGAGTCTGGAATGTCATAGTTAATTACAATGTTAACACGATCAATATCTATCCCTCTTCCAACCAGATCAGTTGCGACAAGAATTCTTTTGTGACCTTCCTTGAAACCCTTGTAACGTGTTAACCTATAAGTATACATATAAGCCGTAATGAAAACCCACAACTCAATATCATTCATCCAAATAAAATAGGTGCAAATTTAAATAAATGAATGTTAGATATATAAATCAAAAATGTGAAACCAATCAGTTTCAAAATCCCATTTCCAGTTACCAAACTTCTTATCAGATCAGATCATAAGTCTAGCAAGTGTCCATTGATGCAAAAATTAAATGCTTCATATGCAAGCATATGGACCACTGTTGTTTAGAGAAACTAATGTGAAATACATCGACGAACGAGGCAACAAGGATATAACACAATGCACAATTGTCTTACCTTTATTCTTGGGACATCCCAGAGTGGATGCAACTAGAAGGGAAGTTACATTCCACCAGTAATTTGTTCAACTCAGCTGCTCTGCTCACACTTTTGACGAAAATCATAACTTGGTTGAAGTCCAATGCATCAAGGAGGTCATTCAACTTGCGATTTTTCTACAACTCACTCAATTTAATGTAGTGCTGCAAGAAAATAAAGGATAAAGTTAGCATATTTTTCATACTAGTAGAATGTCACAGCACAAGGCTCACACTTATAGATGCTACACATACCTTTCATCACATCACTTAACATCCCACCGCCGCAGGCGCCGCCATTATTACCACCACCACCTCCTCCTCCGTGTCCATTACCCACCATGTTCTTCATTTTGCCAGGAGGTGGTTGACCAAAATCTTCCTCATCAGTATAATCATCATCATCAGTGTAATCATCATCACCAAATTCATAATCAAAATCATCATCATCACTGTAATCATCCTCCCCTGGCAAAGTAAATTTCACAGATTTTTGGTCTTGTTGTTTGAATGGCAACTTCAAATCTTTAAGTTGAGGTAAATTATTCAGATCTTTAAACCCTTTCAGCTGTTGTAGCTATTGCATCTGTTGCTGATTAAGACCACATCCACCTCCACCAACACCAACCTTTGGTTGTTCTTTCCCACCTTTTTTTTGAGCTTTGGTATCCTTCCCACCACCGCCGCCTTTATTTCCACTCTCCACTTGTATATTCTTAAACTGATTTTGATTTTGATTTTGATTATTATTGTTAGAACTCTTTTGAGCACCCCATAGTTATGCATGTTTTCCTAATTTCTCAAGCTTCTTTATGAGTTCTTTAGGGTCAACATTTCCTGATACTGTTACCTTCCCTTGTTCCTGATCTATACTTGTTTGATAAACCCCTGCAAAAATAAAAATCACAACTTTTAGTCACACAAAAACTCACTTTTATTTTTTTTGATAATTATTAAATAAATAAAATACCTTCACATTTCTTCAATATTTTCTTAACCTTTTGCTAGCATCCATCACAGTGTATGCAATGAAATGTTTTCAGAACACAAGTCTGCATAATGCCCAAACAAATAAAGAAGCCATTAACATGTGAAAATGAAATGTTTTCATTTTGATTCAAAAACAAGACAAAAAAAAAACAAAACGAAGGCACTTACCCTGATTTTCAAGAACTCTTCTTTATTCATATCTTCTCAAGCTAAAAAGAGTATAAAAAACAACAAGAAATTGTACTATAGAACAAAACTAAAATAGAGATCTATAACCAGCTAAATGAAATGGATAAAGCAGAAAACAAGAGAAACAACAAAGGAGCAAACTTCAATAGAGTTGAGAGAGAGAAAGGGGGTTCAGAGGTGGTGGGTAGACATTAAACTTGTTCTAACCATCCCATGTTTCCTCTATTTCAGGGTGTTTTTTTTTTTTTTTTTTGGCTGAGAGAAAGAAGTGAAATTTTGAGCTAGCTCTCAAAATGAGGACTCTTCTTCTATATTTATTGATTTGTCAGTATACATGTATCACTCCTTTAAGAATACCAATACTACGAGATACCTCCCTTTGTATTTTGATAAAATAGTTTAACACCCTTAACTGTTAGCTATTGCCGTATAGTTAGGTGGGTGTAACTCCATCCAAGTCCTGCAGAAACCAAAATGAATATCACACGGTCAAACAACAGAAGCTAGTGGACAAATACAGCAACCTAAAAGATCAGATACAAGATATGAATATGACTGGAAGTTTTAGTAACTTACTAAGAATAACCTCAGGAGCACGGTAGTGTCGTGTTGATACAATGTAACTGTGATCACGATGATCATAAGTTGCACTACCAAAATCAATAACCTTGATAGCACTTGATTTTGGCAACCTCTTATAATAGGATCCGTCTTTGGGTGATCGAGAAGAAACCACCTGATAGAAAAGTCAAGAAGGGAAAATTAGACATTGAGAAACATAAACAGGGGAAGTGAGATACAAATAATATCCAAGTACTGTTTCTTCTAAGAAATTTAAGCCTAGAGATTGGAGAATGTACATCTAAACAATTTACCTTCAAATCCGGCACCTTTACATACTCTGGCGACACAGGAAGTATGTTCTCAGGATTCAAGTCGGTATGGACAAGATGCAAATCATGCATAACTGTAGGAAATCATAAAGAGGTAAGAAATTAAGTATTAAAATCAAGATCAAACTAATCACAAAGACTAGATCTTGAACACATTTAACGCCAATGAAAAAAAAAACAGTAAGAGCACCCACGGAACCTTGAAACAAAATCTTAATTGAACAACTACAATAAACCTTAAAATAAAGTCTTAATTGAACAACTAAGATACTATTGGATTCATGATTGAACTTAAAAAGATAAAATTAACTTGAACCAGCGAAATTTTACTACACACATGCTATAGATTCCAAAAGTTGTCTTCCAAGTTCACGGACTAAATCAATAGGAAATGAGCGATAATTGTTTTTCCAGAGAAAATCATATAAGCTTGGACCAAGCTTCTCAAATACCTGTTGAAATCATTTAAATCCATACATGTTTTAACACCCTTAACCCTCGTAAATATATGTGGGACTGGGAAATCAATCTACCAATCATATACTTACAATACATATATGGTTACGATAGTCAAACCAGCTACGTATTTGCACACAACTGCAAAGAATAAAGCATCTTAACAGATTATCCAGTGTATCACTCAATACTAAAAATGCCAGCTATAACACATAAGAATCATAAGATGAAAAAAATCAGAATCTGCTCAGGAAAACTACGCACTTGTCCTGGTTAATAAGACGGACTGTGGCCCTGTAATCGGTCTTTCCCTCTGCATTCATTACAAAGAAACAACACAATAAAATTACATCCAACCAAAGATGTAAGAAATTACATCATAAATCAAACAAGCATATACCTCTCCTTTGCTTGAATTTGACTTGAAACCTCTTGAAGTAAGCCTGTGCTTTGATGAAAACCTGCACAGAACCAATTCAAATTTAGTCTAAATTTGCATGAACACAAAAACAATTTCTAAACACCCTAAGATGATTTCAATTACAAGTTTAAATAGAAGAGCTGAAACTTATATAACTAAATTCAAAACAAAACATATGGAGAACAATCTTAGAATTTCATCATAAATAGACAAAAATCTTCAATCAAAGCATTTCCAGTAATCAAAATTGAAAACATGAGAATCTATCAAGTCAATAAGATACAAAATCTAGGGAATAAAAGAACCCAATAATCAAAACCTAATATATATATCACTCTATTTTACGATAATAAAAAAAAATTACTAATTGAAAAATGAAAAGTTTCAGATCTAAAAATATTTATCCACATACAGGCTTTAAAACCTCAAATCACATCTCAAACAAGTGGAAAATAATAACCTGCAATATCTTTTCGATGAAAGGAATAAGCTGGGATTTGATGTTTTTCAAAGCTCTCATGAAACTCACATTGATATTTGGATGGTGTATACCCCTTTCATCCAAAAAGGCAGTAAGAATGAGAGATGTGTCTGTTTTGTCTCTTCTCTTTATTGAGATTTCATAAATTACTTAACCAAATCAAAATTTAATCAGTGAATCGCCAAAAGAGAGCTGCAATCAAGAAACAAAAATGTCAGAAACCCAAACAAAAGTCTGAAGCTTGATCCGAAAACAAAAACAATAAAAATCAACAAAAAATAATAGAAAAAAAAAACCCATAATTTGATTAATCTTCTAAGGAAAAAACTGACCTTTAAAGCATTATGAAGTCCATCACAATCCTCTGCACTCAAATCTACAAAATAATCAAAACACCCAAGCAGAAAAAAAAAAAATTTTAACCAAATTAAATTTCTCAACATAAATTAAAAGATCCAACAAAACCTAGGAAGAGACATCGGGAAGGAACTTATCTTGATGGGAGGATCGAACGGAAAATAGAGATGCTCTATGACCAGAAAAACGAAATTGATTTTTATTCTCAGTTTACAAAACAAATCATCAGATCTGCTACCCTAAGCCGAATCGGGATGCATCTAGTATGATGGTTGTTACAATTAGTGAGAAGTTATAGCTGCAGTTTGTGGGAGTGAAGAAAGATGAGTGAATGAAGGAGGTAGCTGCAGTTAGGGTTTTTTCAGCGAGGAAGGAAAAAGAAAAGTGATTAGAGAAAGAGATGAGCGAAAAATGAAAAGAAGTGAGAGAAAGAAAAAAATCGATTTTTATTCTAAAACGTTTTGGACGGTGATAAGATGGATTCTTGGAATCTTGGACGGTAGAGATTTAGATTGGGAATGTCATACGGATCAAACGAAATGTGTTTCTTTTTGTGCTTCTCTTTGTGTTTCTCTTTCGATTTTCGATTAATAGGAGGTCATGATATAGATTCTGAATAACGTCTAGAGAATCAGGAATCGATTTTGATTATGTGGTGGTCATAATATAAAATCCAATTAACATTTTAGATGTCATGAAGTAGTATCCGGTTAATTTTTAGAGATCCAAAATAATAGATTTTGATTAGTCATAGATATCATGAAGTAGATTCTGGTTAATTTATCTGATCTTATCATCTCGGGTTAAGATATTACTAGAGTTAGACCTGAGTTTCTCTTTCGGATGAACTAAGGACAAAATATATCAGAATTGAACATCACCGGTTCAAAGATTACTAGAGTTAGACCTGAGTTTCTCATACGGATGAACTGAGGACAAAATATACCAGAATTGAACATCACCGGTTCAAAGATTACTAGAGTTTGACCTGAGTTTCTGATTCGGATGAACTAAGGACAAAATATATCAGAATTGAACATCACCGGTTCAAAGATTACTAGAGTTAGACCTTAGTTTCTCGTACGGATGAACTGAGGACGAAATATATCATAATTGAACATCACCGGTTCAAAGATTACTAGAGTTAGACCTGAGTTTCTCGTACGAATGAACTGAGGACGAAATATATGAGAATTGAACATCCCAGGTTCAAAGATTACTAGAGTTGGACCTGAGTTTCTCGTTCGGATGAACTTGAGACGAAATTTATCATATTTGAACATCTCAGGTCCAAAATTTACTAGATTTTGTCCTGAGTTTCTCATTCGGGTGAACTGGAAGCAAAATATTCATTTACTGGTAAGATTCTTTCGGAGTATTCCCCGAAAATTTAAACAAACCCTATTCTGGCATATTGCATGCATACCCTGGCTCTGAGATCGAAAACTGGCCGTGAGTGGACTACTATAAGTAAGAAACTTGGTAATAACGATGAATCCTTCCATTTACTGGTAAGATTCTTTCAGAATATTCCCCGAAAATTTAAACAAACCCTATTCTGGCATATTGCATGCATACCCTGGCTCCGAGATCGAAACCTGGCCGTGAGTTGACTACTATAAGTCAGAAACTTGGTAAGAACGATGAATCCTTCCATTTACTGGTAAGATTCTTTCGGAATATTCCCCGAAAATTTAAACAAACCCTATTCTGGCATATTGTATGCATACCCTAGCTCCGAGATCGAAACCTGGCCGTGAGTGGACTACTATAAGTCGGAAACTTGGTAAGAACGATGAATCCATCCATTTACAGGTAAGATTCCTTCGGAATATTCCCTGAAACTTAAACAAACCCTATTCTGGCATATTGTATGCATACCCTGGCTCCAAGATCGAAACCTGGCCGTGAGTGGACTATTATAAGTCGGAAACTTGGTAAAAACGATGAATCCATCCATTTGCAGGTAAGATTCCTTCGGAATATTCCCTGAAACTTAAACAAACCCTATTCTGGCATATTGTATGCATACCCTGGCTCCGAGATCGAAACCTGGCCGTCAGTAGACTACTATAAGTCGGAAACTTGGTAAGAATGATGAATCCATCTATTTACAGGTAAGATTCTTTCGGAATATTCCCCGAAACCTTAAACAAACCGGAATATTCTTTCGGAAATTTATCAGATTTGAACATCACAGGTTCAAATATTACTAGAGTTGGACCTCAGTTTCTCATTCGGATGAACTGAAGATGAAATTTATCATATTTGAAAATCCACGGTTCAAGATTACTAGAGTTCGATCTGAGTTTCTCATTGAATCAAGATGAAATTTATCATATTTGAACATCCGGGTTCAAAGATTACTAGAGTTGGACCTGAGTTTCTCATTCGGATGAATCGAAGATGAAATTTATCTGATTTTAACATCCCAGGCTCAAATATTACTAGAGTTCGACCTGAGTTTCTCATTCGGATGAACTGAATATGAAATTTATCAGATTTGAAAATCACAGGCTCAAAGATTACTAGAGTTGGACCTTGGTTTCTCATTCGGGTGAACTGAAGATGAAATTTATCTGATTTGAACATCCCGGGTTCAAAGGTTACTACAGTTCGACCTGAGTTTCTCATTCGGATGAGCTGAATATGAAATTTGTCATATTTGAACATCACGGGTTCAAAGATTACTAGAGTTCGACCTGAGTTTCTCATTCGGATGAACTGAATATGAAATTTATCAGATTTGAACATCACCGGTTCAAATATTACTAGAGTTCGACCCGAGTTTCTCATTCGGGTGAACTGAAGATGAAATTTATCAGATTTGGTGCAATAAATATTATGGAGAATGTGAAAATGACCAGACTACCCTTATCAGAAATAAGTAATGCAAATATTATAGACTTTAAAAATGACCATATTACCCTTGATGGAAATAAGTGCAATAAATATTATGGAGACTGTGAAAATGACCAGATTACCCTTATTGGAAAAAAGTGCAATAAATATTATGGAGAATGTAAAAATGACCATACTACCCTTATCGAAAATAAATAAAGTAATTCTTACAGACTGTGAAAATGACCATATTACTCTTATTGGAAATAAGTTCAATAAATATTATGGAGATTGTTGAAATGACCATACTACCCTTATCGAAAATAAATATTATGGAGACTTTAAAAATGACCATACTACCCTTATCAAAAATAAATAAAGTAAATGTTACTGACTGTGAAAATGACCATATTACCCTTATTGGAAAAAGTGCAATAAATATTATGTAGACGGTGAAAATGGCTAAACTACCCTTATTGGAAATAAATAAAGTAAATATTACATATTGTGAAAATGACCATATTACCTTTATTGGAAAAATTGCAATAAATATTATGGAGACTGTGAAAAATGACCAGACTACTCTTATAAAAAATAAGTAAAGTAAATATTACATACTGTGAAAATGAACATATTCCCCTTATTAGAAGAAAATTGCAATAAATATTATTACCGATTGTGAAAATGACCATATTACCCTTGTTGGAAATAAGTGGAATAAATATCATGGAGACTGTAAAAATGACCAGACTACCCTTATCGGAAATAGGTAGAATAAATATTACAGACTGTGAAAATGACTATATTACCCTTACTGGAAATTATTGCAATAAATATTGTGCAGACAGTGAAAATGACCAGACTACCCTTATTGGAAATAAGTAAAGTAAATATTACCGATTATGAAAATGATCATATTACCCTTGTTGGAAATAAGTGGAATAAATATTATGGAGACTGTGAAAATGACTAGACTACCCTTATCGGAAATAGGTAGAGTAAATATTACAGACTGTGAAAATGACCATATTACGCTTACTGGAAATTATTGCAATAAATATTGTGCATACTGTGAAAATGACCAGACTACCCTTACTGGAAAAATTATTGCAATAAATATTGTGCAGACTGTGAAAATGACCAGACTACCCTTATCGAAAATAAGTAAAGTAAATATTACGTACTGTGAAAATGACCATATCACCCTTGTTGGAAATAAGTGCAATAAATAGTCAGGTCATTTTCACAGTCTGTAATATTTACTCTACCTATTTCCGATAAGGGTAGTCTGGTCATTTTCACAGTCTCCATAATATTTATTCCACTTATTTCCAACAAGGGTAATATGGTCATTTTCATAGTCTGTAATATTTATTTTACTTATTACCGATAAGGGTAGTCTGGTCATTTTCACTGTCTCCATAATATTTATGGCACTTATTTCCAATAAGGGTAATATGGTCATTTTCATAGTCTGTAATATTTACTTTACTTATTTTCAATAAAGGTAGTTTGGTCATTTTCACAGTCTCCATAATATTTATTGCACTTATTTCCAACAAGGGTAATATGGTCATTTTCACAATATGTAATATTTACTTTATTTATTTTCAATAAGGGTACTTAATTAATAAACCATGAAACTTGGTAGTTATCATATCCTGGTGGCTAAAAGTTACTAACCACACCAACAAACTAATGTCTTGGTACAAGTGTCTGCCAAAAGATTGAATTGATGGCTGCACATAGTGTCTTGAAGTATTTACCTTCTAGTGTACTTTGTAGTTGTCAAACTCTCGTGGTTGAAAGCTACTAACAATGCCAATAATTTGATGGTTGGTTGAGGTGTCTACCAACAGGTTGTTTCGTGGGTAAGATATGTGGCAAAAGATATGTACCTTTTAGGGTACGTTTTGGTTGCCCAAACATCATGGTTGGAGGCTAATAACAACCAATACGATATATCGGTTGTTGAGTTGTTCATACTAAAGCCTTCCACCCACTATCGTTGTTGAGAAACTAGTGGTTAGACATTTCCGCCCACCATAGTTGGTTTCAGTTACAAACAATTGTTGCTGAAGAATTCCACCAACTGTAGTTGGTAAGAAAATAGTCGCTAAAGACAAATTTTCTTGTAGTGCAATGACTCTCTCTTGAAATAAGGCTAAATCTTCTGCTCCCTTCTTAGAAATGCGTTCAGTTTCAGCCTTTTGTTTATCATAATCAGACTTGAATTTTTCTATTTTAACTAAAGACTCGCGGTAGCAACGTTGAAATCTATTAGCTTTACTTAAGCTATCTCTATAAACAATTTCTAATTCACGCAGCTTCGATCTAAGTTCTTCTAAAGAGAGAGAGGAAATTTTATCAACAGCAAAACTATTTAAAGAACTATTAAGATAAGCGAGAAGAGTGTCATCATCCATTTTATTGGGGAATGTATGAAGAAAAATAGCCTCTTCAGTAAGATTATAAATATCTGTGAAAAAGGGGCAAGACAAATAAGGGACAATAAAGATTTGGTGAATAGAAGGAGAAAGGAGAGAATGACATACTGTAAAGCTGGTTATTCGCCAACTGGAATGAGAAGCTTTATGTTCCGCAGAAGCAAAGTCAGTCTTTAACTTGCTATTTTCCTTGCGAAGGGTCGCAAGCGCTCTCTAATTCCCTAGATGCAGCAACCTCAGTCTCCAGCAGCTTAATTTTCTCTTCTTGATTCTTATCCTTTATCTCTAATTCTTGCACTTGTTGCTTCAATCGATTATGCTGACCAGAAAGACTATCAAACCTTGATTTCCAATCTGAGACAGCAGCGCAGGAAGCTTTGCTTGCCTAAGAGGAAAAGAAATCACACAAAGTAAGACAAAGGAAACTCCAATTCAAAAAATAAAAAGAACAAATAAAGGCAAAATCATTACCATAGAAAGTAGAGAAGAAAGAAAGTTGGAGGAAATATCCCTAGAAATCCCGCCAAGATCAGGTTCTTGACCCAGCGAATAGGATTTGCAAATATGAGTGAGACATGCGCACACATTTTCAACTTCTTTATCTCCAAGGCCTTGCATGGGGTTGGAAAAGATATCAGCCAATTTAGACATTGAAGAATTTGAGGGAAGATTAGTATCCGACACAGGATAGTTTGGGAGACCTTCCAAATCCTCAAAAGCAAAATTCTCATATTGAGATTGTGAAGAGATATTCGCAGCGTTCTTAGATGAAGAAGAAGGATTGTTCTGAGTTTGAGCTTGTGAAGAAAAGGTTGAAGCATTTGGAATTTGCGAAGAAGTTGTCGCAGTGGTTTTCTTGCTTGCCTTTCTCTTCTTAGAATGAGGACCAACATGACCCTCCTTATCAAGTGCTACATTCTCATCCTCCTCACGAGCTTCTTCTTTCTCTTCTTCAACCTCTTTAGCAACTGGAGCCACAAAATGAATTTCCTGTATACAAAGTAAAGATAAGAAACAGAGGCAACAATATATTGTTAAAAATTCTCGAGATGATGTTTCTTACTTTATTTGTATACAGCGCAAGGGAAGCACGAATAGCAGGCTTTCCAGAGTCTGTATAACTTTTATTTAACAAATTGATCTAGGGAGTAAAGCAAATATTAGAGAAAATAACACAAGAAGAAATAATTAACGCAGAGGCTAGGGGATAAGAGGAGTACTTGTCTCTGCTTCTCAGGCCATCTAAATACCCAAGGGCGGTATGAAGATAAAGCCGCAGGAAGTTGGGCTTTCCCAGAAATTAGAATGGTGGGACCCATTCGGAGCATGATAGTTGACTTGCTTGGGGGGAGTGCCGTTGATGAAGCTCTGGGTGGACGTTTTTGGGTAGCTGGGCGTTTTTGGTGGGGCCAGTGGACGACGAGCGTGATGACTGGTGTAGCTTGGACGGTTTTGACAAGCTGGCATCATTGATGGGCCCAGCGGAAGGCAAGGAAGCGTTTTTGACTTTCTTCATGCATGGACTTTAAAACCAGGGAGCCATTTATGCCAGAGAGTTACGTTTCTCATTACTCCCTTTCCTTTTTAGGATTACGCCATTCATTCCCAATATGACTACATCATCTTCTTTTGATAAAAATGGGGCATCTTACTGAAATCCTTCCCTCTTTTGCTATGCCGCTTAGAGACGAGACTTCCACTTATCGTCCAGATTCTCCAGGTGAGGGTTTGAGATCTGACTCTTGCGAGAGCGTTCCAACTAGAGTTATGCGAGTCAAGAAGATCATACCGCCATGACAACTGAGTGTGCTAGCCGGTGGGAATTGATCTTGTGTGCTGCTATGCTGGCTGGTGGGACCACAAGGTTGGGGAGCTTGGGAAGTCATGAAAGCTTAATAGGCTAGCTGGTGGGACCGGCACAAAGTTGGGAAGATGGCGTCCTGTCGTGTTGGCTGGTTGGGAGGACTCCGAAACCCTAATTGGCGCCCGTTATTGAAATTGCTTCAGAATCCTCATACGAACTCGGATTTTGACGGTCCGCATATGTATCCTCAAGCCCAGAAAATTTCCAAGCTTTTCCAACGAAGATTTTTGAAATTTGAGCGTGTCCAGGGGATGAAAACCGCTAAATAATAAACTTCCAGGAGGTTTTCATAACTTTCCCAGGTTGCATGTTGTCTGCTGTTTTGGTCACCTCTCCTTGCTCGTTCATCCGATTGACATGGAATTTTGACATGTTGTAGGTAACTTCCATACAAATATAATGGTAGATAAAACAACACCAGATTCCACACCAATTTCTCCCATTTCGTAATTGAATGCAAGGTAGTGTAAGCTTCCCTCGGCTGAGTTTGTTTGGAGGATGTGTTTCACGACTTCGGTACTTCTTGGACATGTCATAGAAGTATAATAAGGAACTTAAATGATGTTAGTTCACTTCCTTTCTCAATTTTATGATCGTACTGATTTTCCGCACTTGAATTATCCCAATCCCATGTAATCTTCGTATTAGGTGCTCAACAACGAAGTTGAGAATCATGGGTCCATTAATATAAACAACACTGAAGTTGTTGGCGATGAATTAATTGCACTTCCAGGTTATTAGGTATTGATTTCTGATTTAGTGACAGTGGCGGAAATCCCAATTGAGCCTCAGATGGTGGAATCCGAATCGAGAATAGTAGAAAATGCTTCGCCTGAAGTTGACTGTATCTTGTGAGATTTGACGGTAAAAGGATACCATGCATATGATCAGTCCTCCAGTGTGGTTTACATGCTTCCATTTTGTAGTAGTAGTTGTTGTGGTGAAGTTATGAATGAGCGGCAACAATTCTTGGTAGGAGATGCAATCAGAATAGAGTATGTCGTCGCGGTAACAAAGTAGGTTGGCGTGCTTCTTGTAAAAAATATTGTGCATATGTACCCGAAGAAAATACTGCATATATGACTTTGAACCCGAAGAAGGATACTGCATATGCTCAAAAAATATACTGTGTGTATAATTTCGAACCCGGAGTATAATTCCACATGTGTACTCGAACCCAGCAAATATACTGTGTATATAATTTCGAACCCGGAGTAAAATACTGCCTATGCATTCGAACCCGAAGAAATGTTGTATATCGATCCTTATATATAAATCCCGAAGAAGAATACCGTATATGCGCTTCATATGAACCCGAAAGAAGAACTGTATATGAAATCCTTAGAAGAATATGGCATATAAATCCTGAAGAAGAATTCTGTATATGCACCTGAACCCGAAAAATATACTGCGCATATAACTTTGAACCCGAAGAAGAATTCTGTACATTCACCTGAACCCGAAAAATATATTGCGCATATAACTTTGAACCCGAATAAGAATTCTGTATATGCACCTGAACAAAGCCTCATTTTTGTCAAAAGATATTGATAATTCGAAGCCAAGCGTTGATGATGAGTTCTTTACCAAAGCCTTTGCTCTATAAGATTTTGTATTCACAAATGGGTATATTCTCCTCCCAATATCACCGGTGATGATGGAGAAAGTTTCCCTGGTGCAGTGCGGCTGAGGGCTTGCGAATATGCCTTGACGTTGTGAAGAAATACAGTTTTTGACACAAGCGCTTCATAACGGACCGCACAGTTTTGTGGACGAAGTCCCCAGAAATCGTTCGTCTCTTGACAGGAAGAGAGTCTTCGTGAAACCATGGGGTTTGATGATTTTCCTCGATCTTGAAGAAGTCGTTCGTATTTACATGTGATGAAATTGTGATTGTAGATCCCCTCCGAGGCGTTTAAGTACGACGGTAGAAGGATGTGGGCTGCCAGTGCTGTGGAGATGCAAGCTGGAAAGTGTGACGCAGGATGTCAATGCTGGGAAAGATGCTAACTACCGTGGCCGGAAGACGCAAATTTCCGGTGCTAGCCATTGAGCAGAGAAGCTAGCATTGGAGAGACACCATCTGTTGGTGTTGTCCAGATTGTGGCTGGTCATGTGCGTCTGTATGTGTGACTGACATGTGCGTCTGGAAAGTGCGTCTGGTAAGCGTGTTTGGTAAGCGCATCTGGTGTTGTCTTGGACGCGGACTGTCGGCACTAGAACTTTGGCTATCAAGACGTGATGATAGCGCGGGAGGCTCCTTTCGGTGGGATGGTGGGATTGATACTTGGAAGGCTTGCAGGGCGGATCATGAGATGTTGGTGCTGGAGGTAGCATGGTAGCAATGGAGTGGGAGAGCGTATTTCGGCTATGCATTCGGGCGTTCCTCCTTCAGTTCGTTCTCCCATTTTTTTCGGTGCAAATCCTAGTCATAGGTACGCCTTCCAAAAATCTGTGGTAATATAGTTCTTCTCTTCAAATATTACTGTGGTAGCGTCAGCCACCTCGTGAATAGTAACTGGTAACCGTTATGATGCGAAGTCGACATACATGGTGATGTAAAAAGAGTTGTAGATGAAACAGGCGGTCCTCCGAATGACGAAGGACATCTTCTTCGAGAAAAAGTAAACCACTGTTGAATGGATTCCTTTGTACTTCTGTCTTCTCAAAAATCTTCTGTGTTTTTGAAAGGTAAATGAAGTACCTGGCTTATGTTTTTGATTCTCTGTATTTTTGGATTATTATTCGGGATAAACTGTTTTAGGATATGGAAGATATGAAAAGATGAATATTTGTATTTTGAAGGACATACTGGGTGTCGGATTTAAAATTAAGCCGGTTTTGATAGATAGCTGTTAGGTGTTGAGGGTATTGAATTATTTCTGGGATGAAAGGTTTTGATATATAACTCTGATTGTGAAGGGAATATTATTTTTATGAAAATGGTGTGCTAGCGATAACAAGATGTGACGTCATGATGGTTTTATTGAGAACCCAAAAACAGATCAGATATCTTGCCCAGGCTAGACTTACTTGCTTTATCAGTCGTCCGCCGAAAGTATGCCCCCTTCTGTGTAAAAGGCAAAAAAAAGGCGTTTCTCTTGCTGGCGATATTGCCAGTAAATCCCCAATTGCTGGTAATGTCTTCAGTGGCTCTGCTGGTAGGATTGCTAGCAAGTCCCCAAATCGCTGGTAGCATCTTCAGCGGCTCTGCTGGTAGGATTGCTAGCAAGTCTCCAAATCGCTGGTAGCATCTTCAGCGAGTCCCCAATTTTCCTGTGCAGTTTTTACGACTGGTAACTGGGTTGCATGGTAGTTGAGTTGTAGATCCCCAAATCGATTGCCTGCTTCTTCTATTGGTGCTTGCATCGAGGCGCGTGATCGATTTCTGAAAGCGGCTATTGTAACCGAGAGATTGAAACTCCCGCTGTGGTCACCAATTGTTTATGGGAGAAAATTACCTCTGCCGAATTTAGTAAATTCAATGGTGGAGAGATAGATTTAAACCCTAAAACAAATGTGTTGCACGTGAGTACTTTCTGATTCGAGTTATCAATCTGTACAATTCTGGCCTAAACCAAGAAGATGGCCGTTCCAGACTTGCTTCGGTCACAAAATGGAGGAGAAAGGGTTGATTTGGGGAGGATAGCAATGAAGGGTGATGAGACCAGAGTGTTTCGGGTTGGGTTTTATCTCAACTTGTATCAGAATGGAAGCTTGAGAAATCTTGCTAGCAATGGAAGCTTTTTGAGAAAGAGACAAAGCTTGCAAAATTGCTATCTGATAGTGTATTGTATTTTCCTTGCTAGAACTTGTGTGTTTTGGCAAGATAGGTGAGTACCTATTTATACAAGTGAGAATAAAACGTCCCTGGCCTCATATGGAAGTGTGTAATTGGGTCAATTAAGTTTGAGGAGGTAAAAACCGCCTAGTTTATGATGGAAAACGTTTTTCCATTACTGCCTTACTTAATTGCCCGTATTAACTCCCTTGCACGCCTACTTCAATTCCGTGACCGCCAAACCAAAACCCAAAAAAATCATCCCCCGGTTTTGTGTTGATATCTCGTGTTTGTTAGGCATAGATGGCATTTCCAAGGTAGATGGCATGTGTGGAATGCCTTGAAAGCTGGCTAACGAGTTGAGAAGAAACAGCAAGTGGCCATGTGCTGGCATGTGCCAAAGGCACATGCGGCCACTTTGACCTAGTTGCACGGCTTGCAAGCTAGGTGCGCCACGCTTGGCATGGGCCAAAGGCCATGGCGGCTTGGTTTTGGCAAGTGGCCATGTGCTGGCATGTGCCAATGGAACATGCGGCCACTTTGACCTAGTTGCACGGCTTGCAAGCTAGGTGCGCCACGCTTGGCATGGGCCAAAGGCCATGGCGGCTTGGTTTTGGCAAGTGGCCATGTGCTGGCATGTGCCAATGGCACATGCGGCCACTTTGACCTAGTTGCACGGCTTGCAATCTAGGTGCGCCACGCTTGGCATGGGCCAAAGGCCATGGCGGCTTGGTTTTGGCAAGTGGCCATGTGCTGGCATGTGCAAATGGAACATGCGGCCACTTTGACCTAGTTGCATGGCTTGCAAGCTAGGTGCGCCATGCTTGGCATGGGCCAAAGGCATGGTTCGGCAATGATTGCGCGGTTGGGCTACCAGCGGGGGAGTTGGCATGTGCCAAGGGCATGCTCGGCAATGATCGCGCAGTTTGGGAGTTAGGCTACCAGCGGGGTAGTTGGCATGTGCCAAGGGCATGCTCGTCAATGATCGCGCGGTTCGGGAGTTGGGCTACCAACGGGGTAGTTGGCATGTGCCAAGGGCAATGATCGCGCGGTTCGGGACAATGGCATAGTTTCCATGGAGCGCAATGATTGCGTGGCTCGGACAGTGGCATAGTTTCCATGGAGCGCAATGATTGCGTGGCTCGGACAGTGGCATAGTTTCCATGGAGCGCAATGATTGCGTGGCTCGGACAGTGGCATAGTTGCCATGGAGCGCAATGATTGCGTGGCTCGGACAGTGGCATAGTTGCCATGGAGCGCAATGATTGCGTGGCTCGGACAGTGGCATAGTTTCCATGGAGCGCAATGATTGCGTGGCTCTGACAGTGGCATAGTTTCCATGGAGTGCAATGATCGCGCGCAATCATTGCGGCCAGTGATGGCTTAGGGCGCTAGTTGGCATAGCGGCTTGGCTTGGAGAGTGGACATGTGCTGGCATGTGCCAATGGCACATACAGCCACTTGGGCCTAGTTGCACGGCTTGCAGGCTAGGTGCGCCACGTTTGGCAAGGGCCAAAGCCATGGAGGATTTGTTTTGGCAAGTGGCCAATGGTAGGATCGGAAAGATACCTACTATTGTGTATACTGCAAGTGCACAGTGTCGACAAGCAACACAGGGCAAGCACAGGTCGAACCACAGAGACTTGGAGAGTGTAGAAGTTTGTTCTAAATCCTTACTAAGAACTGATTCATAGAGTAACCAAAGGGGGTTTGTTTTTGTAGATACGACGAGATATTGGCAAAGACTTAAACAGAAAGTAATTTGAATTAAAATATGCAATTAAATCAAGGTGTAAATATTGAGAATATGGATACTAGGGTATTCAAATCCACCACTAACCTATGATATGCATTCAACTTGTAATATTATTCTTGTCCTTACAGCAGATTCAAGTCTACCGTATATCTAAGGTGTTTCTCCAATGGATAATTTAATCACAACTAAAGTATTTCTCCAAAGCATTAACTGTCTAATTGAAGCACAACTAATCTGAGGATCACTATTTGGTTAAGCATGAGTTGTAGCATAATCAACATAGAGATATTCTAACTACAATGGATACATGGCATACATTGTGAGAGCAAGATGTTGAAAAACTTGGATTAAATTATATCTTTAAACAATTCTAAACTTTCAAGAACAAGATACAAGATATGAATACATACCAATGAGTTACGGCTTCATTTAAACCCTAGCAAATGAAACTAGAACATGAAGAACATTACAACAAAACTTAAATTTGATAAACTAACATGAACAAGCTATTCTTGGATGGTTTTTCAACACAACAACCCTCTCTATTTATACACAAAATTCCCTCAAGCACTTGGATTCGAAATTTGGAAAGCATCCACTCAACAAAACATGTTTTCTTAATTGATGGATTGAATGGAATATATTTGGTTGTGGGAAACAAATTGGGAGTGATTGAGTGAGAGAATGGGGATGTTTTCTTTAATTGATGGATGAAATGGAATACAATGGGGGTGAGGTGGATGTTTTGGAAAGAATCCAATGGGGATGAGGTGGATGTTTTGGAAAGAATCCAATGGGGGTGAGGTGGAAATGGATTTGGGTCTTGGGTTTTGGATCATGGGTTGTTTAATCCCATGAATTTGTAAACAGGTTGCCATTGATGCGCGAGCGGGTTGCAACGCTTCCAACTTTCTTCTCTTTTGTCTTCTCAATTCTTCCAAGCTTTATTTAGTACTTAAAAACACAAAATTAATTAATACAAATATTTATTCTTGAAAATGGTAAAAATGCAGAATTTGGGATAATATATGACTTTGAAGCACGAAAGATGAGTTAAGTGCCAATGAAAAGGTGTATGAATATGCAATATTTGGCACTCATCAGCCAAGCGCTGGCATGTGCCAATGGCACACACAGCCACTTTGACTTAGTTGCACGGCTTGCAGGCTAAATGTGCCACGTTTGGCAAGGGCCAAAGCCATGGCGTCTTGGTTTTGGCAAGTAGCCATGTGCTGGCATGTGCCAATGGCACATACGTCCAGTTGGGCCTAGTTGCACGGTCTGCAAACTAGGGCGCCATGGTTGGAAATGGCCAACGGCCATGGCGGCTAGGTTTTGGCAAGTGGGGTATGTGCTGGCATGTGTCAATGGCACATACGGCCACTTGGGCCTAGTTGCACGGTTTGGCAAGCTAGGTGCGCCATGTTTGGCAAGTGCCAATGGCATAGCGGCTTGGTTTGGAAAGTGGGGTATGTGTTGGCATGTGCCAATGGCACATACGGCCACTTTGACCTAGTTGCACGGCTTGCAAGCTAGGTGTGCCATGTTTGGCAAGGGCCAAAGGCCATGGCGGCTTGGAAATGATTTCTACTACTGGCGGGGTAGTTTGGCGTGTGCCAGTGCATGTTCAGCAATGATTGCTGGGTTGGCTACCGGCGGGGTAGTTTGGCATGTGCCAAAGGCATGCTCAGCAATGATTGTCGGGTTTGAAAATTGGGGTGCTATGTTTGGTATGCGCCAAAGGTTATGGCGGCTTTGGTTTGGCATTGTCGCCATGGTGCGCAGTATGCGGCTTTGGTTTGGAATCGTTGCCATGGTGCGCAGTATGCATCTTGGTTTTGGCGACGGTGCCAAGGTGTGCAGTATGCGGCTTGGTTTTGGCGACGGTGCCATGGTGCGCAGTGTGCGGCTTGGTTTTGGCGACGGTGCCATGGTGCGCAGTATGCGGCTTGGTTTTGGCGACGGTGCCATGGTGCACATTATGCGGCTTGGTTTTGGCGACGGTGCCATGGTGCGCAGTATGCGGCTTGGTTTTGGAGACGGTGCCATGGTGCGCAGTATGCGGCTTTGGCTTTGGAATTGGGGTTCCGTGTTGAAAACCCTAATCCGGAATTTTTAAAAATATACCCCTATTAAATATTGACATCTGAATTAAATGCTCTCAGTTAATGTGTTTGTGGGTAACACTAGGTCATGGGGTTTTACGATTTTACACCTTGTCTAAAATCCACCATCAACAACAGTATACAAAAAATTCATATATAGTACACAAAAAGTAAAAAAAAAAAGACGAATTTTGTTTTGGGATTCTTACGAAGTATATATATATGTGGACAACGGTATTAGATTCTCACGTTCCAATTGTTTCAGTCTGCTTCTCTTTTCTCTTCTCGTAAAATTTTTTTTGCGTAAATGTTGTAGCAAACAATTTCATTATATGTTCTAATAAAGATGATCAATATTCTTCATTTCCGTATAAATGGGGCATTTCCAATAATGACACCCCACTAAATTGCGGGATTATAGCTCTTGGGCCAAACATTCTGTATCATATTGCCAGTAAAAGAGAGAGAACTTCGAGAAAAGTATGAACTTAAACAGATGCATGGGGAATAACTAGCATTTGCGAGTAAAAGTATCGGCTATAACAACTCCTCAACTCATTGATGTACTCCCTCAAAGATTCCAGAGTTTAGATGGTGTTGTCAATGTAATTAATATCGGATATCGGTTTATCTCAGCCAGGACCGATACATCGGTATGACTTTATATCGGGGATATTATCGGTATAATATAGGTTCCAAATTTAGAGACTATAATTTTATAGCTACCCCTAGTTACAACTCGTTGCTGGACTTGCTAGTAAAAATTACTCACCCGATGATTAATTTTTGTATCATACTGCTAATAAAAGAGATAGAACTTCGAGAAGGGGATGACCTTAAAGTCTTAGACAAATGAAAATAGAATTCTAAAATCAAAACACAGGTACAAAACGAAACTTTAAAAACAAAAAATTTGAAACAAGAAATTTTTGCAAGAAAAAAAAGGTTTTGCAAGAAAGAAAAGGTGAAAGCAAAGTTCAGCTTTATGATAAATTTTCCCTCTAAACATATGTGCAAAAAGAAATTTGAAATTTGCACCGTAAAGCATGTGAAAGCAAATTGATCTAAAATTTGCGAACATACCCTGTGCTAATACAAACATGATATCTCACCTAGATCCATATTATGACCTAGTTCCATGTGAAAATTCAGATTATCACTTGTTTACAAGGTGAAAGATTAAAGTTTCACCTCTTTGGATTCAGTTAAAAAAGGACTTCGTTAAGGTTTTGTTGATGGTGGATTTTAGACAAGGGGTAAAATCGTAAAGTCCCGTGACCTAGTGTTACCCGAAACACATTAATTGAGAACATTTATTTCAAATATAAATAATTAATAGGGGTATTTTTTCAAAATGCCGGATTAAGGTTTTCGACACAGAACCCTAATTCATAAACCAAAGCCGCATACTGCGCACCATGGAAACGATGCCAAATCAAAGTCGCATATTGCGCACCATGGCAACGATGCCAAACCAAAGCTGCATACTGCGCACCATGGAAACGATGCCAAACCAAAGCCGCATACTGCGCACCATGGAAACGATGCCAAACCAAAGCCGCATACTGCGCACCATGGCAACGATGCCAAACCAAATCCGCATACTGCGCACCATGGCAACGATGCCAAACCAAAGCCGCATACTGCGCACCATGGAAACAATGCCAAACCAAAGCCACATAATGCGCACCATGGCGACGATGACAAACCAAAGCCGCATACTGCGCACCATGGCAACAATGCCAAACCAAGCCGTTATAGCCTTTGGCACATGCCAAATATAGCGCATTAGCTTGCAAACTATGCAACTAAGCTATCTTAGCCGTACATGCCATTGGCACGTGCCAACGTGTACCATAAATCTAGTTTCCAAGCCGCCATAACCTTTGGCGCATCCCAAATATAGTACCCCAATTTACAAACCCAGCAATCATTGCTGAGCATGCCTTTGGCACATGCCAAACTACCCCGCCGGTAGCAGCAATCATTGCCAAGCCGCCATGGCCGTTGGCCCTTGCCAACCATGGCGCCCTAGTCTTCAAGTCATGCAACTAGGCCAAAGTCGCCGCATGTGCCATTGGCACGTGCCACTTGCCAAAACCAAGCCGTCATGGCCGTTGGCCCTTGACAACCATGGCGCCCTAGTCTGCAAGCCGTGCAACGAGGCCAAAATGGCCGAATGTGCCATTGGCACATGCCAGCACATGGCCACTTGCAAAAACCAAGCCGTCATGGCCGTTGACCCTTGCCAACCATGGCGCCATAGTCTGCAAGCCGTGCAACTAGGCCAAAGTGGCCGCATGTGCCATTGGCACGTGCCAGCACATGGCCACTTTCCAAAACCAAGCCGACATGGCCGTTCGCCCTTGCCAACCATGGCGCCCTAGTCTGCAAGCCGTGCAACTAGGCCAAAGTGGCTGCATGTGCCATTGATACATGCCATCACATGGCCACTTGCCAAAACCAAGCCGCCATGGCCGTTGTCCCTTGACAACCATGGCGCCCTAGTCTGCAAGCCGTGAAACTAGGCCAAAGTGGCCGCATGTGTCATTGGCACAGGCCAGCACATTGTCACTTGTCAAAACCAAGCCTCCATGGCCGTTGGCCCTTGCCAACCATGGCGCCCTAGTCTGCAAGCCGTGCAACTAGGAAAAAGTGGCCGCATGTGCCATTGGCACATGCCAGCACATGGTCACTTGCCAAAACCAAGCCGCCATGGCCGTTGGCCCTTGCCAACCATGGCGCCCTAGTCTGCAAGACGTGCAACTAGGCCAAAGTGGCCGCATGTGCCACTGGCACATGACAGCACATCGACACTTGCCAAAAACAAGCGGCCATGGCCATTGGACCTTGCCAACCATGGCGCCCTAGTCTGCAAGCCGTGCAACTAGGCCAAAGTGGCCTCATGTGCCATTGGCACATGCCAGCAGATGGCCACTTGCCAAAACCAAGACGACATGGCCGTTGGCCCTTTCCAACCATGGCGCCCTAGTCTGCAAGCCGTGTAACTAGGTCAAAGTGGCTGCATGTGCCATTGGCACATGCCAACACATGACCACTTTCCAAAACCAAGCCGCCATGGCCGTTGGCCCTTGCCAACCATGGCGCCCTAGTCTGCAAGCCGTGCAACTAGGCCAAAGTGTCCGCATGTGCTATTGGCACATGCCAGCACATGGCCGCTTGCCAAAACCAAGCCTCCATGGCCGTTGGCCCTTGCCAACCATGGCGCCCTAGTCTGCAAGCCGTGCAACTAGGCCAAAGTGGCCGCATGTTCCATTGGCACATGCTAGCACATGGCCACTTGCCAAAACCAAGCCGTCATGGCCGTTGGCCCTTGCCAACCATGGCGCCCTAGTCTTCAAGCCGTGGAACTAGGACAAAGTGGTCGTATGTGCCATTGCCACATGCCAGCACATAAACCACTAGCCGTCTCTTCTCAACTTACTAACCAACTTTCAAGGCACTCCGCACGTGCCATTGGCACATGGCGCAACGCTCCGCTAGCAATTTTGGCATAGGATCCTAACTCACGAGCTATCAACATAAATGGGGGATGGTTTCTAGGGGTTTGGTTTGGCGGTCACAACAATTAGGCAAGGCGTTCAAGGAATTAATACGGTCAATTAAATAAGGCAGTTATGGCTGAAAACATTTTCACCATAAACCAAAAACGGTTTCACCTCCTCTGATTTAATTGACACAATTACAACATTCCTTTTGAGGCCAGGGACGTTTTTTCTCACTTGTATATATAGGTTTCTACCTATATTTCCAAAACACACAAGTTCTAGCAAGGCAAATGCAACACACATCCGATAGCAATTTGTGCAAGCTGTTCTTTCTCAAAGCTTCTATTGCTAGCAAGCTTTCTCAAGCTTCGCGTTCTGATACAAGTTGAGATTAAACCCGATCCTAATACTCTGGTCTCATCACCCTTCATTGCTATCCTCCCCAAATCAACCCTTCTCCTCCATATTGTGACCGAAGCAAATATGGAACGCCCATCTTCTTGGTTTAGGCCAGAATTGTACAGATTGATATCTCGGATCAGAAAGTGCTCACGTGTAGCACATTTGTTTTAGGGTTTAAATCTATCTATCCAC
This sequence comes from Papaver bracteatum, assembly GCA_023529315.1. Classification (NCBI taxonomy): domain Eukaryota; kingdom Viridiplantae; phylum Streptophyta; class Magnoliopsida; order Ranunculales; family Papaveraceae; genus Papaver; species Papaver bracteatum. The sequence continues at coordinate 149,880 of JAJJWX010000020.1, forward strand.
CATTGAATTTACCAAATTCGGCAGAGGTGATTTTCTCCCATAAACAATTGGCGACCACAGCGGGAGTTTCAATCTCTCGGTTAGGATATCCGCTTTTAGAAATCAATCGTACGCATCAATACAAGCGCTAAATAACAGAAACAGCCCATCGGTTCAGAGATCTGCAACTCGACTATCAGGTATCCCAGTGGCCGCCCGTGAATACACAGAAAACTAGGGACTCGCCAAAGAATGTTGTTCACGATTTGGGGACTTGCCAGAAACCTTACCAGCAAAACTGCTACTGGCAATTTAAGATTTGCTGGCAATATTTTACCAGGCGCAACCGCTAAAGACATTTCCGGCAATCGGGGACTTATTGGCAATATCGATAGCAAAAGGGATAACCTTTTACGTAAAGAAGAGAAAAAACGCCTTTTACAGAAGAGGGCATGTTTACGGCGAACGGCTAAAAAACAAGTAAGTCTAGCTTGGGCAGGATGCCTGATCTATTTTCCAGGTTCCCGATGAAACCATCACATCCTTACATCCTATATTATTCCTAGCACACACCTTCATGAAAACCAATCTTTCATTTCATAAAAGCATAGTCAGAAATATGCACTAAAACTGTTCATCCCAGAAAATAATCCAATACATCAAAAAGGAAGAATATCAATTCACTATCAAAACCCATCCTAAAATCAGACACTCAAAGTGCTCTTTCAAAATAAAAGAAGAAACATTTAAGGGAAATCGTTAGTGGCTTGATATTCCTGGCCATACGATCCTTCGCGTCTTCGATAGCCGCTCTTTTCGCAGCTAACACCTTGGACATCTCCTCGACCTCTGATTCCTGCCGCATGATCTCCTCCGCAGAAGGACACTCAACTACTGCATCCTTTAACTTTCGGATTTCAGCAAGATGTTTGACAAACCACGAAGCATTGAAGTCCTTTTCTACACACATGTCACGATGATGCTCCCAGTTGTCAATGACATCTTCAGAAACAGTATGGCCGGTCGCGTTGCACATGTCCTCAATAGAAGACAGAGCTTCCTCCACACGCTTAACCAATGAAACCGTACTAGCGATCTTATTGGTCGTAGATATGTGGCCATGTTTCTTCCAGATCTTAGTATACAATGCTTCATACTTGGCCAGAACGTTGAAACCACCCACCAGCACGTGACCTGGGTAAGGAACCAAGTACGGAGGGTCAAAGATGGCACCCGCAGCCGATCCATCAACTACAACCTGTAAAGAATATTTCTCCACAATAACAACCTTCAAGGGATCATCCGCCACCTGAGCCCCAGTCACACTCAACGATTGGTCGACCTCCATATCAACGGTTGTCATCACCAAAAAAGAATCATCATGAGTTTCAGTTTCAGAACCATCTCCCGAACCAGATTCCTCCTGCAAATTTGAGTCGGACGCTTTCAAAAAAAAAAGGAAAAGAAGGAGAAGTGCAAAACCTACCGAGTCATTTTTCGAAGAAAAACTAGCACTGTTGTCAGAAGAATCGCCTTCATCCCCCGAGATCTCATCTCTCTCCGACAAACCCTCCTGCGCTTCATCATTATGAGAAGCTTCAACAATATCAGAATCCCTTGAGGAGGGTGCTGACTCCTGGATCCCAGTATTACCAGGATTCTCTGAAGAGTTCACTGCCTCCTGAAAACGTGTGAAAGCAAAAGAAGCATTAACGACGCCTAAAGAAAACTAAAGTATGCATCTTCAGCATAAATTCACACATTTGGAGACAAACCAACAAAGAAGTTACACCTACCTGACTAGTGAAAGAGTTGAAAGACACAAAAGCTGCAGAGGGATCTTTCGTGATTGACCGGAAAACGTCAGCACGACTCTTCGTCCTCCTCTCCCTCACGTGGGGACTCTCAGAGCCGTCAAGAAACTTTCGTTTGGAATCCCCCAACATCGAATGCTTCTCCGAAACCACTGAGGGGGATCTACGACGGATGCTCCCCACCACGTCACCCACAAAGTTGCGCATCATAAGATGCTCACGACACCAAAACTCGTTGTAACTCGAAGACTTCGAAGGTTCCCTTTCCGAGTGAAAGAAGGGGAGACTGATGCCTGAAGGAAGGACATTAATAGCGAAAGCGGCATGCAAATCATTATCAGGAGGTGCCGACTGGCAATCCAAGGGCACCCCTTGATCGAAATCCATATGACGAGCGGCACGATCAATATTGTAAGCAGCCATCCGAAAAGCCCCTCTGAAGAAGGATGGCATGAAACCCGGAAGACAACTTTGCAGGAACAAGTTTTCACTAACACTCAAATTGTCATCTGAAGAAAAGACCATATCCGGGACAGAGGCAAAGGTATTAATTTGAGTCACAATCTCAGGGGACAGCCTCCATGGAAGAAAGGTGATCTCATGCAAATTATCAAGAAGGCTAACCAGGCTCACGCCCACCCTCGAACGCTTATTCTCCCACCGAAGGATCCGAGAACCACCCCAACCCACATGGATCGTGGGCGACGGTTTTGGAGCATACTTTGCAAAATGTTCCCACAACCACACTTGCAGAAAAGCAATGTGCACGTATGATTTCACTTTCTTAAAGCCATTCGATACTTGCATATTCGTGACTAGGTAATCCAGATGCACATACAAGGAGCCAAGGAATAACTTGCCAATAGGGAGGACCTCACCTTTCGCCAACTTCACAGCAATCAGCAGCAACTCTAGTCTTGTCTCTTTCTTTCCAGATCTGTCATCAAGAATATCTCTAGACAACCAGAGAGCCAAAAGTGCTGCAACATGAAGGTCGCTGCTTTGCTGCTCGGCTTACAACTCTTCCGAAAACCACTGAGATATCCACCAACTATAAAAGCAGTTCTTTGACTTCGCAGAAAAATCTTTTCGAGCAAAATCTCCCAACTTGGAAGCAAGGTCATCCCGCATCTTCTGACAATTGGATATTAAGATTTCCAGTTAACGGAAGATTCAATAAGATGGCCACACTCTCCAAAGAAAAGGTTATTTCGCCCCATATACAAACAATCGTGTGAATGTCCGAACACCACCTGGAGAGGAAAGCAACCAAACCCGGAACATCCTTCCTAACTTGGAAGCCTACTGAAGCCCTCACTGCATCAATTATCTGCGCTCGGGTCAAATTGGAATTCACATGCTCTCTACTCACCATGAACTCAACCCACACATCGAAGGAACGCAATGGGCTCTGGCACATCCTAAAGTTAATACTGGAAAAGGCGTACAATCCTTTATGCAGACAAAGTCGTATGACGCGTTTCGGCTGGATCGAAAGGGGTTTGTTTTCATCCTCACCCACGGTCAATAAAAGCGGCACAAAGTCAGGGTCATTTCTTCGTGTAGGAGCAAGGGGTTTATCAAAGAACTCATCATTTATGTTTGGTTTGGAACCATCAACATCTACTGACAAGGTCAAGCTTCGCTCAGGTAATACCTTGTCAGATTTCATCATGATCGTCTACATACAAACGGACAAAGAGTTAAAAGAGAAATTTTTCTGAAGCACGGAAAAATAAGGGCGGAAATCAAACAACAGCGTATTCTCTGGTACGAACACATATACGGACTTCCACTTCGGGTTTAAAATTGCATAAAAAGTACGCCTTCTGGATTCTAAGGGCATGTGCAGAAATCTACTCTGGGTCCAAAATTATATGCAGTATGATCACTGGTTTCAAGTGTCTAAGGAATTCTACTCCGGGTTCGAAATCATGTACACAATAAAATTTTCGGGTTCAAATATTTTCTTCTTTCGGATACAAAAATTGGGCGGGCAACTTCTTCGAGTATGAAATCACGATTCAAGGATATACACACGATTTTTATAAGAGGCACGGCCATAAATCCAATGGGAAACAGGAGAACGCCTACTAGGGTTTGCAATGACAAAAGAAAAAATAATAATAAGAGAAGTATTCGAAAACATACCTGGTAAGCCGCTCCTTTCTTTTCCGCCCTACCGCAGGAGAGAATATATGAAAAGAAAAACACAAGATAAAGGAAGAGATTTGATATATATATATATATGGGCATGAATAGTTCCCAGAATAAGGAAGGATTTCCTTTACCAAAAGGAGCCGCGTGTGCAAGGGCAATCTTGGGCCCACCAAAAACGCCCAGCTTCCCAATCCAAGCTCCTTCAACGGCGCCCCCTAGGCAAGCAAGCTAGCACGTGCCGGTCCCACCAAAAATGCCCAGCTTCCCAATCTAAGCTCCTCTAATGGCGCCCCCTAGGCAAGCAAGCTAGCACATTCCGGTCCCACCAAAAACGCCCAAGCTTATGCCAGTCCCGCAAACGCCTAGTTTCCCCAAGACGTACGCTTGGAGCTTCGTCAACGACGCTCTCCCTCCAGGAAAGTCGACTAACACGCTCCGAATGGGTCCCACCATGATAACTTCTCAACTTTGCGCCCATACCGCCCGAGCCGGCCTCTCAACTTTTGTGTCGAGGCCAACCAACTAGCATCACTCGTTTTCCAGGACCAATACGCGTTTCGAAAAAGGTCAGAAAAATCTTCTTATTCTCTGTTTGAAAGTTTTTGTCTTGGCACCATCTCATGCTTAACTCACAACGGAGCTCCCATCACGAGCTAAGCAGGGGACTTAATGTTGATGGTGGATTTTAGACAAGGGGTAAAATCGTAAAACCCCGTGACCTAGTGTTACCCGGAACACATTAATTGAGAACATTTATTTCAAATATAAATATTTAATAGGGGTATTTTTTCAAAATGCCGGATTAGGATTTTCGACACAGAACCCTAATTCCTAAACCAACTCCGCATACTGCGCACCATGGAACCGATGCCAAATCAAAGCCGCATATTGCGCACCATGGAAACGATGCCAAACCAAAGCCGCATACTACGCACCATGGCGACGATGCCAAACCAAAGCCGCATACTACGCACCATGGCGACGATGCCAAACCAAAGCCGCATTAGCCTTTAGCACATGCCAAATATAGCGCCTTAGCTTGCAAACTATGCAACTAAGCTATCTTGACCGTGCATGCCATTGACACGTGCCAACGTGTACCACAAAGCCAGTTTTCAAGCCGCCATAACCTTTGGCGCATCCCAAATATAGTACCACAATTTACAAACCCAGCAATCATTGATGAGCATGCCTTTGGCACATGCCAAACTACCCCGCCGGTAGCAGCAATCATTGACAAGCCTCCATGGCCGTTAGCCCTTGCTAACCATGGCGCCCTAGTCTGCAAGCTGTGCAACTAGGCCAAAGTGGCCGCATGTGCCATTGGCACGTGCCAGCACATGGCCACTTTCCAAAACCAAGCCGCCATGGGAGTTGGCCCTTGCCAACCATGGCTCCCTAGTCTGCAAGCCGTGCAACTAGACCAAAGTGGCCGTATGTGCCATTGGCACATGCCAGCACATGGCCACTTGCGAAAACCAAGCCGCCATGGCCGTTGGCCCTTGCCAACCATGGCGCCCTAGTCTGCAAGACGTGCAACTAGGCCAAAGTGGCCGCATGTGCCATTGGCACATGCCATCACATGGCCACTTGCCAAAACCAAGCCGTCATGGCCATTGGCCCTTGCCAACCATGGCTCCCTAGTCTGCAAGCCGTGCAACTAGGACAAAGTGGCTGCATGTGCCATTGGCACATGCCAACACATGGCCACTTGCCAAAACCAAGCCGCTATGGTCGTTGGCCCTTGCCAACCATGGCGCCCTAGTCTGCAAGCCGTGCAACTAGGCCAAAGTGGTCGTATGTGTCATTGGCACATGCCAGCACATGGACACTTTCCAAAACGAAGCCGCCATGGCCGTTATCCCTTTCCAACCATGGCGCCCTAGTCTGCAAGCCGTGCAACTAGGCCAAAGTGGATGTATGTTCCATTGGCACATGCCAGCACATAAACCACTAGCCTTCTCTTCTCAACTTACTAGACAACTTTCAAGGCACTCCGCACGATAGACTTCTATTGCCAAAATCTTTAATGCTTTCCTCCCAAAGACTTAATTCGCAGCTCCAACCCATCTCACCATAAGTAAATAACAACACATAATGCAACGACAGATAAAGAGGATGGCATTCATTTATCCTAGTCCAATTGTTCCCCTCTTTTAGGTGTAATATAATATCGCGAGTCCTTTGTATTTCATCTTCTTTTTCAGGAATGATAACTGACACTTCTTCCACAACTGGGGTGTTGTATCTTCGTTGGTCTGATTCTGAATTAAAATGCAAAGATACCTCTACCTTTTTACCGGATCCATCAGGTATGCTCTCCAGTATCTCTTTCACCTGAACGTACTTGGGATAGAGTCTATTATTGGCTCCCAACGTATCTTGTATAATACGTAATATTTCACGTTCTAAATTGTGATCGTTTTGTGTTTTTATATCCAGCGCTTTCTCCGGTTCATAAAAGAATGGATGTGAATAACTTTCCTTACTCTCCTATGCAGGTACCAAACAACTACTATAATGTCGCAGCTCTCCGTGTATTGAAAAAATTTCAGGACCACCTCTATTCTTAGCTCTATTGTCATACTCACACGAGACTCGTAAAGGCGTTAGCCGAATTATACCTTCTCAGGTTTTTCCTAAACATCTTTGAACTACTGTCATCCCCTTCAAACAGTTTCCTTATTGCTGGACGAGGCTCACGAAGATCCGGCAATCTAACTTTGCCTTCCCTACAACATCTAGTAAAAACAGGATTTATCAAAGAGGAATAGCTCTTTCATTCGTCGATCCAGTGCAAAGCGCCGCACCAATTACACTTATGCTCCATCTTCCCCAGATAATGCCGGCCAAATTCGTCCAAGTCTTTGCGTCTGTTTGAAGTTTTTTTTGTAGATGATGAAAGCACCGGAGTTTCATTCAGGAGTTTGTCATCATCTGATGGGTAGTAGTCAGTGTAATCATCAGACGATGAATCCTGTGGCGGAATAGACCTGTTCAAAAGTAGGTACATCAAAAAGAGCTACATATCTGTCTAAATTTTAAAAAGTTAATTTGAGCCATAAAATTTATGGAAGGATTAGTATAATTACATATCATCGTCGTTTTCTTGGGGGTCCTTATGTTTTGATCGCACATGCTTATTCACAACCACATTTTCCGTACCCAACTGCATAAGAAATTAATCGTTGGAACCAATACTCACGATTAAAATTGCAAAGAAAAAATTAAATATATAAACTAAGCCAAATCTGAGCACCAAAGAACTGTCATCCATAACAAATCTTACCTGGTCACCACACGCAGCAGCAATACCCATATATTGCGCACGAAATTTTGCTTCATCACCCTCATATTGACCACCGAATGGATCCTCCACAACTTTTCTCATGCTAGTTTGCTTAAGAAGCTGTTACAACAATAATTCACATAACGATTCTGAAATAAAGGATTCTTCTTAACGCATGTTGAATGACAGTTAGAGAAATCTCACCATTTTATTATGTTTCGACGTATTTTCACCAATAGAAACGCCACCTTGTTGTTCCATCACAACTTTTTCCTTAATTTGTCCACGTCTCAAAAGTATACTATACTTTTCTTCCTCGGTCAAATATGCATACTGCAATTATTTTTTTTATTTTTTATTTTTTTTAAAATAAAAAGAGTGACTAAACAGAACAACTACGGTAATTTAAAAAATAATAATATAACTATTAAAAACTCACCAGTGTTTCTGGATGCACACGCACACGTGGTTTGGGATTGAAATCCAATTTTTGAACTATGCTAGCATCACTGCTGGCAGCCATCATTTCCGTTTCTGACTTATTTTTTCTCTCAGTTGCCCGCCGTGCTTTCTGGGCTGCAGAACGTGTCTGAAAGTTCAAAAGGAAAAAGTACACAATAAAACAGATAACGTGTATGCATATCATATTTTACATTTGAATCCACACATAAAAAATCCTCACCGATGATACTTGTTTAGTGTTTTTAACTTTCTTCACAGGTTCCTTTTTGGGTTCTCTCTCGGCCTTTCTCCGTTCATTATACGCTTTTTTTTTCCTAGCCTGAATATCATAAAAATAAATAACTTAAAAGGCGAATTTTAAAAAACTAAATCCACACAAATTAAAATATTAATCCATACCTTAGATCCCCCGAGTATGTATTGTGTGCAAGGTTGTTCACTAAAAAGCTGGAAAACGAACAAATATATATACTTAGCATATACGCACACACATAAAATTCTGACACAATAGCTAACCAAATAAACTGGAACTTCATCTACAAATTCACTTTTCACCTGAGTTAGTCTTTGATTTTCCTTTGCTACACGTTGATTATATTCTTTATCGTCTAATATAATATTATGTCTTTGCGTTTGCTGATGCATTAATTGTTCTCTAGTCTGAGGTTCTCCTCCCAAATTAACTTCTCTATTACAGACAGTCGATGTCTGAAATATAAAGAAAATATAATATTACACAACTATTCCTTATGATTTAACCGTTCAACGTTGATTTACACCATTCCCATATTCTAGACAGTAAATAAAGGAGCAATGAATCTGTTAATTACCAACCTGAGTATCTAATGGATGTTCTTTTCTTTCCAGCCTCTCTGCCCTAGCCTGAGTAAGTTTATAAACAATTTATAATATTCTCAATACCCATGAATTATCAAACACGTTGATGTATATCAAACACGCTAACTGTTTATTTGAAGATACACACCCTATTTACCTGATTCTGCGCCAATTGTTGTTGTAACATATGGTCGTTGTATTCTTTTTCAAGCCTAATACACTCATCTGCCCTAGCCTGAAAACCGCAGCCAAAATAAACACACACATTAATAAAAATAATGAATTGGAAAAACAAAACAACATATTAAAAATCACTCGTGATTAGATAATGTACTAACCTGTGCATCTAATGTACTATTGATATGGTTACCCTCCTCTTGTTCTATTGCTTTCCCAAACTCTTCACAGCGAATATTTAATAATCCTTTACGTTCTTTGTCACGCTGTTGTTCCTTTTCGTTTAAACGACGCCGTTTTTGACCCTCCTCTCTCCGAGCCTGAGAACCGCAGCCAAGACATAATCATACTTGTAAATACAAACCATACATTCATCTATACATACACGTTAATTAAAAGAAAGAAACCTCACCTTTGTCCTTTCTGCTATGAACTGATTTTTTTGTTCTCTTTTGCCTATCTGTAGTTCTAAATTTTTAGGTTTAACGTCTGCAAGAGCTGATTTTAAAGATTGTCCAAACTCAACTTGTTGTCGCTGAATTAGAGTCGGGTATGATTTTGATGATGGTCCAGATACAACTTGTTGTTGCTGAACTCGAGAATCTGTAACTATCTGTTGCGTTTGTTTTGCTATTTCCAGAGCTAATTTGTATTCTTTCTCTTTTTCCCTTCGCTTCCGCTGTGCAGTGATCTGAGCATGTTGTGTTAATTTCAAAAATATTAGTGCCAACACAGAAAATCACAGACACAACCGCAGAGAAGGGGATTTGTTTTGTTTATAATTTATTACCTCAGATTGCACTTTTTTTTGTGGTTCTCTTTTGCTTGTCCATATTTTTGAAGATTGTGAAAATTCAACTTGCTATTGCTGAATTAGAGCCGGGAATGATTTTGAAGATGGTCCAAATACAACTTCTTGTTGATGAAATTGCGCTTGTCTATGTTGTAATGTTTGTTTTGATATTTCCAAAGCTATTTTGTCTGCCTTTTCCTTTTCTCTTCGCTTCCGTTGTGCAGTGATCACAGCCTGTTGTGTTAATTTGAAAAACATTAGTGACCACACAGAATATAACAAACACAACCAAAGAGAAGGGGAATTGTTTTTTTTATTATTACCTCTGATGCTACCCTTTTTTGGCTTCTCTTTTGCTTATCTGTGTTTCTAAAACGTCTGCAAGGGGTGAATTTGAAGAGCGTCCAAATTCAACTTGCTGTCGCAGAATTAGATCAGAGTATGATTTTGAAGTTGTTCCAAATACAACTTGTTGTTGCTGAGTTTGATGAGAATCTAAAACTACCTGTTGTGCTTGGGTTGTTTGTTGTCCATCCTCGCCAGCTTGAGTTGATGTTTTCTTCTGCCTCTTTGAAGAACTGATACACAAATATATTCACTAAGCATATATTGATCAATAAAAACGTTATAATTCAATGCTACATAATCAAAGACTAACCTCATGGTGTTTCAAATCAGTTCTTCACTAATCCAAATACTCTGTTGTGATGTTGTACAAATTTCTGTTAAGCACTTTTATATAGATGCAAATCAATTTATATTAGGAAACCTATTTGTGTCTGTACTTTGGAATTTTCCAAGTTCAGGAAACTGACTTGTATTAGGAAACCTATTTGTGTCTGTACTTCGGAATTTTCCAGGTTTAGGAAACTGAAGTTCTTTTTCTTAAGATTTCCTATTGTTTTGTCTACACAATATAGGAATGTGATGATCTTCCAAAACTCTTGTGTTACCTGGAGTACATCAGTTGTCATGTCTATTATTGGTGTGTGCGAGTTTGGAACATTCCCAAACATCTCCTACCAATAATAGACTGTAATTGGACCCTCAGTAACCATAGAGGACTGAATCTGGTGTGAATCGAACACACAACCTTCCGACTTGGTGTCAGACGCACTACCATTGTTTCACAGACTCATATTCATTAATGTACGTTTTGAACCATGGAAGTCTGTTCTAAAAACAATTAACCAAACATGTCAAAATCTAAAATCCAAAGGAAGAACGACACCGCTGCTTTTGTGAATCTACCAAGACATATCAAAAGAAAAGAAGGAAAAAAGAGAAGGATAGTCAAAGTAGAAAACAACATCTCATGGTGCAAGAAACTCACATCTATTTTCGAGGTATATCCATCTGCAGATCATCACCTTCCATCGCAAGATATTAAGAAGCTTCTTTTACATATTCAGGAAAATAATACGATTATTAGTTTTTGAATGCTTTACTGTTAGTAAAAAGACTTCAATAAGTATTTCCCTGTTGGGGCAGTCATGATAACTTGATCAACATCTAATCTCTGAACATGTTAAAAGTTTTTGTCTTGCAGAATTATTTATGCTTAAGGCAAGCGTCCAGATGCAACACCGTTCAATAATATGTAATGGAAATATAAAGGATTAGAGTATTAAACAGCCTCGCATTGAATGAAGTGTAATGGAAATCTCTTGTTCCCTGGCATCTAATTGCTTTAGATTGAGAACAAAAACAGAAAATCCAAATCTTCACAAACTTTTGAAACCTAGTTGCACAAAATCATAATCAATCTTCTATACGCAAAAAACAATTTAGATTTACCCTTGCAAGAGATAGTTACCAATTTAGAAAAATCTTTTTAAGGCTACACAGTATAGTGATAATCAAGTTTATGAATAAGGTGAACATAGATAAAATTTTATAATACAATTCTATAAGATACTACAGTTTATGTGTTTCGCCATTTCTGCATGATGATTTTCCCACTGTGTATTATACTCGTGAACAGTCATGTATCAACTAACTTGTATTCCCTAAAATCTCAAAGATATGTTTTTGTGAAGCACATTAAGCTTCTCAAAGATGTGCAAATTTTGACTAATCAAAGTAATATAAGTTTACTTCTTTCGCTCCATCAAAGTAACCGACACATTAAGGAAGCTCATCAGCATCCCGGTCAAACTTGATAAATTTACTTCTTTCGCTACATAAGAAAGATCCCTACTTGGGTTATTAAGAAATAAACCATAGGTTGTGGAGTTCAAGTTCGAATTCAACAACACATTAAAGCTACGGATTAGCCAATCGAAAAATACCTTGACAAATACTATTTGCACCCAGACACAGACACAATGTTCAATTAGGGAAAAAGAAAATTTTGAATTCACTTGTTTATATAGAACCCCATCACTGAACCCAGTAGAAATACCACAGTAGCCTAATACATTAAAGGGGAAGCTAGAAAATCCATCAAGAGCAGATGAAATTAGACATTTTGGTCAAATATTGCACCGTTTTTATATTGTAAGTAATATGTTTAACTTGTCATTACCATGGTTTTATAAGTTAGAAGTGAATAAATTAATCAACTGCAGTTCAGATGGATTCTCAATCTACATACGAAAGATAACCAAAAGATTCAAACATTACAAAAGATTTGTCGGTGGCTCTACATATGTTTTTCTAAGTAACAAAGCTGGTGTTGGTATATATGATGACATCTAGATAAGTTTGTAGACTACTTAAAAAATAGACACCTAACAGACTCAAGTTTGTAGACTACTTACATGACATCTAACGATTGGAGGCACCCGGATACTGCTCGATCAAACAGGGCACTATATGAATGTATTTCTTATTATTAATCAAAGCACTACCTTTGCTGATGCCTTGCTGTCCCCTGATCCTTGATGATGCATTCCTCGGTTTCACTGTGCCATTGCCGCGACAACCTTGGCATCTCATAATTATTACGATCAAATTATTCACTTTTATACAAAAATCAAAAGAAAAGAACGGAAAAAAAGGATAGTCACAGTAGAAAACAACATCTCATGATGCAAGAAACTCACCCTTGTTTTCAACGTAACCCATCTATTATACAGATCATCATCTGCGTAGTTATCTTGGTAACGGAAATGGCAAACTTTTTGCAACCTGCGAAACAAATTGAGCCCTTAAAAAAGACCATTCCTCCTTTCGAAACAAAATTAGCATTGCATAAAGTACATAACTGCAATAAAATATCAACTCCACCAATTTCATCCCTTCCAAACATATTCTCGTATGCAACTTTCTCTTACCAGAATGTCTCCGTATCCAGCTGGTCTCCAAGTTTGATGGTGCAAGACCTGCAAAATAACAACATGAGTTTATTATCTCATAATCAAAATACAGAACATGCATTACCAAAAACATGCAAGACCTGCAAAATAACAACATGAGTTCATCTATAGACTCACGCCACTGCACCAATTTTCACATACTGTCCGTCTCATTATCACCTCCTAGTTATTGTGCAGTTTCAGTTTCAATTCAGGACTGCGTAGGAACCTCAGCAATCAATTTATGAAAAAACCCTCAAATCAAACTCAATTTCAGTTCCAAGTAAGATCACCAAAATTTCCAACCCTGAATTCAAAAACACTATCTTTCTTCTCCCTGTGTTCACAGCCAAGACCAACATCTCTTGGGGTATTCGAGATCAACCCAATTTCAGCAGCTTCAATAAACCCCAATTTCATCATTTGATTACAGGGAATGAACCCTGTAATGTCCTGCAACCACATAACTTCACATCCCCTCTATCTAAACAAAACCTAAACTACAGCCACAAATCCATTCCATTCCATCACTTTCCTCCATCCCTGCACCACCAACCCTGAATTCAAAAACACTATCTTTCTTCTCCTAACACCAACAACTTCTCCATGTTCTTTCCCCTAATTTATGAAATTTACCCAAATATTGAAATCTCTTCAAATCCCTAATCTAAATTTCCTTGAATGCAAATCCTTAATTCAATTAACCTGAAATCAAACACCACCATTCAAAACGTCATCTTAATCTGAAATTACTCAACTCATGAACCCTAATTACACAACCCCTAATTACACAACCCCCTACACCTAATTCAGAAATAAACTAAAATTAAACCCAATACATATAATTATACTTCAATTCAGAGCAAGCCCGTAATAATTAGATGAAATTATAAATTAATTTCACACAAACAGAGTTAATTAACGAAACCCTAAATTACCTGGTTGAAGATGTAGAGATAATTTTTCGTACGGCTTGTCTGTGTTTATGGTTTTGAGAAAAAAGGTGATAGTTAGTAACGAAGAAGAAGAAGAACCGCCGATTTGAGAAAGAAATTATGTGGCTGAACGTTTTTTTTTTTTTTTTGCATATATTGATATTAACTGAGAGAATTACTTCGAGCCACAAGATCGTATCTGTACGATCACGAATGACCTTCACTTCGTTTTTTTCACATGAATTTTGGCCGGGCCACGACATCATCTAGACCATCCAAAAAATTATAAGTCAAGATCCAGCGATCCGAAATATCCCCTCGCCAACGATATATTAAGGCCACGGGATCGCCGATCCTACGGTCAGATTTGTCCTCGACATTAAGCTTCTCAAAAATGTGAAAATTTTGACTAATCAAAGTAATATAAATTTACTTCTTTCGCTCCATCAAAGTAATCGATACATTAAGGAAGCTCATCAGCATCCCGGTCAAACTTGATAAATTTACTTCTTTCGTTACATAAGAAAGATCCCTACTTGGGTTATTAAGAAATAAACCATAGGTTGTGGAGTTCAAGTTCGAATTCAACAACACATTAAAGCTACGGATTAGCCAATCGAAAAATACCTTGACAAATACTATTTGCACCCAGACACAGACACAATGTTCAATTAGGGAAAAAGAAAATTTTGAATTCACTTGTTTATATAGAACCCCATCACTGAACCCAGTAGAAATACCACAATATCCTAATACATTAAAGGGGAAGCTAGAAAATCCATCAAGAGCAGATGAAATTAGACATTTTGGTCAAATATCGCACCGTTTTTATATTGTAAGTAATATGTTTAACTTGTCATTACCATGGTTTTATAAGTCAGAAGTGAATAAATTAATCAACTGCAGTTCAGATGGATTCGCAATCTACATACGAAAGATAACCAAAAGATTCAAACATTACAAAAGATTTGTCGGTGGCTCTACATATGTTTTTCTAAGTAACAAAGCTGGTGTTGGTATATATGATGACATCTGGATAAGTTTGTAGACTACTTAAAAAATAGACACCTAACAGACTCAAGTTTGTAGACTACTTACATGACATCTAACGATTGGAGGCACCCGGATACTGCTCGATCAAACAGGGCACTATATGAATGTATTTCTTATTATTAATAAAAGCACTACCTTTGCTGATGCCTTGATGTCCCCTGATCCTTGATGATGCATTCCTAGGTTTCACTGTGCCATTGCCGCGACAACCTTGGCATCTCATAATTATTACGATCAAATTATTCACTTTTATACAAAAATCAAAAGAAAAGAACGGAAAAAAAAGGATAGTCACAGTAGAAAACAACATCTCATGATGCAAGAAACTCACCCTTGTTTTCAACGTAACCCATCTCTTATACATATCATCATTTGCGTAGTTATCTTGGTAACGGAAATGGTAAACTTTTTGCAACCTGCGAAACAAATTGAGCCCTTAGAAAAGACCATTCCTCCTTTCGAATTTTTTTTAGCATTGCATAAAGTACATAAATGCAATAAAATATCAACTCCACCAATTTCAGCCCTTCCAAACATATTCTCATATGCAACTTTCTCTTACCGGAATGTCTCCATATCCAGCTGGTCTCAAAGTTTGAAGGTGCAAGACCTGCAAAATAACAACATGAGTTTATTATCTCATAATCAAAATGCAGAACATGCATTACCAAAAACATGCAAGACCTGCAAAATAACAACATGAGTTCATCTATAGACTTACGCCACTGCACCAATTTTCACATACGGTCCGTCTCATTATCACCTCCTAGTTGTTGTGCAGTTTCAGTTTCAATTCAGGACTGCGTAGGAACCTCAGCAATCAATTTATGCAAAAACCCTGAAATCAAACTCAATTTCAGTTCCAAGTAAGATCACCAAAATTTCCAACCCTGAATTCAAAAACACTATCTTTCTTCTCCCTGTGTTCACAGCCAAGACCAACATCTCTTGGGGTATTCGAGCTCAACCCAATTTCAGCAGCTTTAATAAACCCCAAATTCATCATTTGATTACAGGGAATGAACCTTGTAATGTCCTGCAACCACATAACTTCACATCCTCTCTATCTAAACAAAACCTAAACTACAGCCACAAATCCATTCCATTCCATCACTTCTTTCCTCCATCCCTGCACCACCAACCCTGAATTCAAAAACACTATCTTTCTTCTCCTAACACCAACAACTTCTCCTGTTCTTTCCCCTAATTTATGAAATTTACCCAAATATTGAAATCTCTTCAAATCCCTAATCTAAATTTTCTTGAATGCAAATCCTTAATTCAATTAACCTGAAATCAAACACCACCATTCAAAACGTCATCTTAATCTGAAATTACTCAACTCATGAACCCTAATTACACAACCCCCTACACCTAATTAAGAAAGAAACTAAATTAAACCCAATACATATAATTATACTTCAATTCAGAGCAAGCCCGTAATAATTAGATGAAATTATAAATTAATTTCACACAAACAGAGTTAATTAACGAAACCCTAAATTACCACGAATGACCTTCACTTCGTTTTTTTCACATGAATTTTGGCTGGGCCACGACATCATTCAGACCGTCCAAAAAATTATAAGTCAAGATCCAGCGATCTGAAATATCCCCTCGCCAACGATATATTAAGGTCACAGGATCGCCGATCCTACGGTCAGATTTGTCCTCGACACAAGGACCACATTTATTTAAGGAAGAGATATATAAGTGGTTATTAGGTTAGTTTTATATTAAATTAGGTTAAGGCTAGGTTAGTCATTTCCGTACTTCTGGACACCCCTTATAACTACAGGGAATGTGGCCTAATAAGACCATAGTCCCAAAAAAAAAAACTTTGTCCAAAAAAAAGAAGAAAAAAGGGTTCTTCTGTAATTAAGTATATTGGCTTAGGATCAACTAGCAAATTTCCTTCATTTGTAACCCCATGGATAAAGCCTTTAGCCCAAATTTCCCTATAAGTGCCGACCCATCCACTTCTAATTCCGAAAAGATATATCTTAGCGTTAGGATACCTCTTTCTTCGCTAAATCTCTGCCTCTTTAAACGAAAACCCTAACCCTAAATGTAAACCTAGGAATTACTAGTTAGTCCAGTTTAGGGAAACCCGGTTAATGGTTAATCCAGTCCTAGAAACAATTTAACCGCTGGTCCAAAAACATGTTTTTGGACCATACTTTTTATCCGCTCGTCCAAAAAAGAAAAGCATACGTGCGAGCAAGATGAAATATTTCCACATTTAACCTTCTGCGATTGATAGTCAGAAATAGATCCGAGCTTCGTCTTCTTTTTTCACTTCATCTCAAATCGAGATCGCTTTGTCTGCTGGTTTTTCTCGTTCTCTCTGCTTCGCTCTCCATGGTTAGGTTTGTTTTTGAAGATCGTTTTATTCCTCTGTAATTAGCTTCATCTCCATCAAATCCAGGTATGTTCTGTGACAATTAAGTGATGGTGAAGATGATAAGCAAGCGAAGAAGAACATCAAGAAGATTCATATCCATGAAGAAGAAGAAGAAGAAGAAGAAGAAGAAGAAGAAGAAGAAGAAGAAGAAGAAGAAGAAGAAGAAAGAGAAATGAATTTATTAATTTTGGGTTTTGATTTATATTCTTTAATCTTCTTTTTCATTTGGATCCGATTCTCAATATTAGAAGATGAAACCTTAATATAAATTCATTAACTTTGGATTTTGATTTATATTCTTTAATCATCTTTTTCATTTGGATCTGATGCTCAATTTTTCCCTTTTATTTTTTCTTAAAATCGTGAATTTGTTTTTGTAGATTTTGTACAGTCATCTGAGTACATATCAATATGTCTTGTTGGATTATCTACTCTTTTTCTTTTTTACCTTTTTTTTCCAGTACATATTTTCTTTGAGTACATATCAATACGTACTGCTGGATCAATATGTACTATTGATTCATACACTTTTTCTTTTAGTACATATTTCCCTTCACTACATATCAATATGTACTGGGATTATACCCTTTTTTCTCCGGTACATATTTTCTTCAATACATATCAATATGTAGTGTTGGATAAATATGTACTGTGGGATCAGATAGTTTTTTCTTCAATATATATTTTCCTTCGATACATATCAATATTTATTGTAGGATCATACACATTTTTCTTAAGTACATATTATCCTTCGGTACATATCAATATGTATTGTTGGATCGGTATATACTGTTCTTGGTGACTAATAAAGATCAATTTCTTCTTGTTTTTCTACAACTTGTTTTCTTCTTCTTTCTTGTTCTGAGTGCGGGGAATACTATTTTCTTCTTTGTTAATTCCTTCTCTTATTGCTCTTTTAGTTTTAATCTTTTTTGAGTTTTTCTAAATGATTTTCGTCACATTCATTAATGATTTCACTGGATCTATGTTTTTCTCACTTTTGGTTGATGATTTCGATCATTTTTTGTTGATTGTTTCACTGAATCTGTTTATCTGGCGCGGAATTTTGATTTTCGTCTGAAAAATAAAGAAGAAGAAGAATGAACTAGATGATTCACACGTAATTGGTGAGGGCAGTCAAGTAATTTTAATATTTTAAAACTTTTTTGGACCAGCCATCAAATATTTTATCACCCTGGACTACACATTAACCCGGGTCGGATTTTGTGGACTAAATAACAAATTTCTCATTGTAAACATCCAAAGAATAACGAAGAAGAATTCCATTTTTTTTCCTTTCTTTCAAATAGATTAATGTCTTCAAAAGAAACCTCTAATGAAGATCAATCTTTGCTTCATTATCCCTTTGATGAAGGAGTGCCTGGTGAATATCAATCTTACGAAGATTACGAAGAAAAAGAAACCTATCACGTTATGAATTCAGACAATACTGTAATGTCAGGATTGGGGAAATGCCTGATCTATTTGCTCCTGGTGAAGTTGATTCTCTCTCTGATGAAGATCAATCTTACCAATATTACGAAGATTACGAAGATAAAGCATCCTATCACGTTTTCTCCAGAGATGTCTTCAGAGATGGCAAAGAAGATTCTTCCAAGGAAAACCCTAACGTTAGTTACAATAATCTACTCAGTAATATCCCGAGATCTATTACTAGCGGATACTATTTCAGTCTTCAAGATCGATCTTCTGAAGATTCAGTTGCAAAGACTAGTTTTCCCGCGGAATCATTGGATTTGAGTATAGAATGGTTGGAACGATGTCTTGCCGACTTGAATAACTCGACACCTGGTTTTGGCAACTTGAGTGATGCTGAGAAAGGGAAACTCATCATCAAGGAGTTTTTGTTATCTGATATGAAATTGTCTTGTGGTGGTGGTGAGGGTAAGCTTCCTAAAGATATTGGTAAACGAGATGGTATTGTTATTCGCGAGGCTCTTGTTCTTCAGGTATTACATAGTGCTTGCTCTTACAAGTAACATAGTTATTTATTTAATATCATTATGTCGTACCATTTGACCTTAAATTACAATATTTTCTGGCAGGTTAATGAGGTCATTGATATAGGTTATTATCCACTACATAGATTTGTGGGCATACCTCCAGGGAGGATGCTTAGGTTGTCTATGACTGATGGTGTTCAATGTGTATTTGGCATAACGGACAGACTCAGACCTATTGAAGATCTTCAAGTTTTTGCTTCTGCTGGTTTCAAGGTTTTTTCCAACTACTGGAATTGAAGGACATTTTTTTTTTTTTTATTTTTTTTAAAAAGAAAACATAACATTTTATTGGAACAAACTAACAGTACTCTCACCCACCAAAATCAAAAGTTATCTTCCCTTCTAACTAGCTCATACATATCCTTTTCTGTAGTAGCTCTTTTGTTATTTGTTTGTATTCATCCAGGGATTTCTTGTAGGGGAACTTGAGGTACTTTGTTGGGTAACCACGACTCAGTTTTTTTTATCTTTTGTTCTTTTGGCATATAGGTTCTCATTGATAATGTTAAGGTTTATGGTGGGCGTCTTAAGCTGGAGCCTGGACACTTGAAAGTACTTGGTGGAATGGTGCCACATTTGGAAGCTGAACGTCAGAAATCAGTAGAATCTTTAGGGTACGTATGGGGATGTTTGAGCTCCTTATGGGGATGTTTGAGCTCCTTGCTAGTGATAATATCCAACCTCCACCCTTCGAAGATGTCATTAGCTTTAAAATAGTTTCAACTGTTGAATAATCTACAGTCATTCCATATTTGTTTAGGTTATCTTTCATCCTTATATGCGTGTTGGATATAGTTCACCTTACTCACACTACCCTGATGCAGAATGCAAGCTTGGATAAAGTCTACACCTGATGCTTGGAAACTTGATGCTGTTGACAATAGTATTACCATTCCTGACAATTCACCTTGGCTTGATGCATTTTACTCAAGACCTAATATCCAAGGTATTCTTAGTTTTTGTCTCGTGAATTCGACCTCGTACCAAAAACACTTTTCAACTTTTGAAGCAGAATTCTCATTTGTATTTCTTGATGGGACTATTCAAAATTTGTTGCTCCTGTATAGTAAGTATAGGAGAGATTTGAGATAGCTTAGGTTTGCGACGAGCGTTTTTTTTTTTTTTACAAGATTCATAGTAATTATTAAAACTATATGATGTTTTTCACTTGTGGTTTGCTTATTTTCTTTTCCATTTGTATCCCATTTGTTTTTTCCTTCATCAGCTCGGCTTGTGGACAAGATGGATGTCATACATTCCTTCCAGAGTGAAATCGAGGTATCTCTTTCATCTATTTGGTTCCCGAAAGTTTCAGTGGAATTTTGGATTTACTTCTTCAAAAAAAAACTTGTTTTTATGTCGTACAGTGAAATGGTTGGATGATACCTTCTTCCAAAAAAAACTTGTTTTTATGTCGTACAGTGAATTGGTTGGATGATACAGATTTTATTCCCTCTGTGCTTTGGCAAATTCGGAAATACTCTTTTCAGCACCCCATGTGTTTCGAATTTCCATCCAAATTACAACACACATGACTTTGGTCTATATGGCTGATGCCTTTTTTAATAAATCCAATGGCTTTTATTCTTATGGTATCCTTCAAATTTCTTGTACAGGAAGAAGCACAGGATTGGGAGGTAGAAGAACTGGATTCGGAGGTAGAGGAAGAAGTCCCCAAGAACTGGGATCCAGAGGCGTTAAAGCAATCAGTTGGTCAGCAGACAGAGGTATTAAACGCTGGGAACACATTTTTGGCAAACACCACTTGTGAGGCAGAATTGGAGCAATTAAATGCAATTATAACAGCTGCTGAACCCACTTATGAGACTTTATTGCCTCAATTACAAGTAATTATTTTAGGCTCTTAACACTCATAAATTAATATTTTATTCTTATAATAGGTATGTACAGTGAGTAGAAATCATGATTTGTTTGCAGGAAATATGGGATGAGGTTGGTCAGTGTGAACCTGTACGAGAAGAGATGTTGTGTCAATTAAAACAGGAGTGCTTGGATGTTTGCAGGAGAAAAGTTAATGAAACTGTAAAGTCAAAAGCACATTTGGAGCAATTATTGCAAGTAATTATTTTTGGCTTTTAACACTCGTATTTTTCAAATTTATGTTTATACTTGGTATGAGTTTAATCTCTTGGGAAGTTGACTAGAAATCATGATTTGTTTGCAGCATATCTCTAGTCAATGTCATCCCATTGATGATGAATGGCAGCAGATGTTGGTTAAAATACAACAGGAATGCTTGAATGTTTACCAGAGAAAAATTGACCAAGATGTAAAGTCAAAAGACAACCTTCTCCAGGACATGAATTTTATGAAGAAACAGCTTATTAGTCTTGCTTCAGTTCTCGGAGTGGATGGGGAAGCTTTGTTAGCTTTGTTAGTGAGTAAACAAGATTTTTACACTCTCAAAACTTCAGATGAATATGTGGAATTAAGTTTACAAACTTGGATGATATAAAATTTAGTTACTGTAGTTGGGTATAACCTCATTAATATGTTACTGAATGTTCTACAGCCCAAAAAGTCATTGGCAATCAGGAAACAATATTCGGATATTGTTAGAGAAATAGAGCGACTACTGCGCTTGAGAGAGGGAAGGAAGGAGAAGTTCGCTGAAGTACATTCACGGATTCAAAAGATACTTGAGGAAATTGGTGGGACTTGTGAATTTCCCGAACATGCGGAAGACTTGTCGTTGGAATTGTTGGAAACTAAACTCCGGGAGTTTCAGGTTTATTGTTTGTTACATTGTCTGGACTTAGCCTACTGTTTTAACATTGCTTGTGCTAAGTTGCTGATTCCATTACATTCTTTTTCAATAGAGTGCTAGGGTCGAGTTCCATAAGAAAAAAAAGATGGACTCAGTATCTCGTGATGTAACAAAAGAGAAGATGAAGGGGCTTGAAAAGGTACTTTTTCTTCTATCCTACCTCTTAATCTATAGTAATGTTCTTCACGTAATGTTCTTCACTTTGCTTTCCAACTTTTTAATAATATACTGTTCTTTGAAGGAGAAGGAGATGACTCAGATTGGAACTGATCTAACAGCTCTCTGCAAGGACAGTGTAGAAATGTTGGGCCAGGTTAAAAATTGGTTGTCAGCATGCAAATTATATAGTTGGTTGGAAGACTGTAATCGGGTAATTTTAAAAATAAAAAATCTGTTACCTTACCTAGTGGTTTTGTGATTTTGCTTAGATTACTTCTTCCTGAATAAAAGTGGATTATTTGTTCGTTGGAGCCCACTGCTTCTAGTTATGATTTTTATTTTTTGCTGAAACAGGAAGAAAACAGCTCCAGCTCAGGGGCTGATCTAAATCTCATTCCTCGGATCCAAATTCCAGGTTTGTATTTGTAAAACCCTGATTTTGTGTTACCAGTATCCCTTTCTGCATACTGACTGTCAGTCTGCACAAGTTAATTGAATGATCTTCTTTTGCAAGATGGCACCTCAATAGCCAAGACTCAGGTGTGTGAGGAGGATTATCAGACTGACAAGCATGCTATGGGAGTACATTTATCTTCATCATCTTTACAATATTTGCCATGCTGTCATTTGTATATTCTGGGTGACAATCTTTTTGTCTATTTTGCTAGGGCGAGAAAAAGATGACAACAGAAGAAGAACTTGATTCAGAGTATGCTCCTCACTCAAATCGTCCCAGCAGACTGCCCGGTCCGAATGAACTGGCTGGCACTTCGAAAAGGGTAATTTTAGGATATATAACGGACGACCAAGTTAGAGAGAGCCGATCATTTTGATTCTGTTTTGGTATATTATAGTTCAGAGGGGCCTGTGTGAAGCATTTGGATGCTTTAGTATATCATGTTAGTTGGCTTATCGGAACTATCTTGATTGCCGTTTCCTTGGGACATGTAATGAGTAATCCAAAAACCATGTAGGGTCTTCCTTTCTATATGCAGCTTGAAAGAATCAGACAAGTCAACATTTTCTTTACGATTCTTGACTAAAATCAACTTATTCTATGAGTTTATTAGAATATAATGCAAGTCAACATTTTCTTTACGATTCTTGACTAAAATCAACTTATTCTATGAGTTTATTAGAATATAATGTACTTAAAAATGTTGGGTTTTAGCAGTTATTAATACTATTTATGTGTGCAACTTTGCAGAAAAGAGATTGATAGTCCCTGGGCATTATGTAGTCTAGTGGAGGACTGATGGACAGTCTGGCTCAACCACATGATGAAATCGAAAACTGCTGTTTTGGCAGTCTGAGTTGATAAGAGAGTAGAGGGTTGTGTCTATATAAATCAATCTTGGTAAAGGGGCGTTATGAAATGGTAGAGGGGCGTCGATCTAATAAGACAAAAAGGGTCATTAGAAGTAAAATCAAGTTCCCCTTATCACTGAAAATATGTAAATGATTAATTAGCCCTTATCGTTAATAATCAAGATTAGTAATGATAATCAAGATTAGTATTGATTATCTAAATTAGTGTTGATAATCAAAATTAGTGTATTATAACTCTAAAATCTGATTTTTAGAGTTATAAAAAAAAAAAAAAAATTGTAGAGAAGAAAACTTATGTGATATTTGTGAAACCCTAGATTTTGATTCACTCTTCCAAAATGAGTGATTCCAGTGGAAAATTTGAGGTGGGTGAATCTCTGTATGATAAAGAAAATAAGTACTACATACCTCTTGATGGAGATCCTGATATGGAGTATTTTTTAGATGGTAGAGATGTTTTAGACCAAAGTGAACTTCAATCTCAACCAATTGAAGAAATTAGCCAACAAAGTGAAGCACCAAGCACTGAAAATAACCAGGTATACTTCTAAACTAGTTCTCATTAGCTTTTTGTTGCTCAAAATTCTCTAAATTACGTAAAAAGATCCTAGTTTTATAACTTTCAGATAAACATACGGTTGGAATTGGTCACAATACCAACCGTAACTACATGTTACGGTGCACAAATATATAGTTACCACAAATATATAGTTACCAACCGTATGTTCTTGAATTTTGTGGAAAACCCAGAAACTATACCAGTTACGGTTGGTTAAGCTTGTTGGATTACCAACCGTATTTGAGTTACGGTTGCTAAATACGTGCAACACTTACCAATCGTAAGTTACCTTGTGCATGTGTATACTTGTGTTTCAATGCACTAGTTACGGTTAATAATATATTAATCGATACCAACCGACTCCATATTACGGTGCATGATTGACTTTTAGTTACCAATCGTATGTGTAACCGTGTGTTACAATATTTGTTTTTTTTGTTTACGGTAAGTTAGAGGATGACATTTACCAACCGTAACTGTGTTACGGTTTGTTTATTCACTTTATTTTCCAACCGTAACTAAATATATGTTTTTGTTTTTTTGTCCAGGTCGTTTATTTACCTCCTATAATGGATGACCAACCTTTAGCAAAAGAACTTCTCACACTTGATTCTAGCACTCACTATTTAACCGAGGAGACATGGAAGGTGAAAGAAGATGCAAAGGAGTGGGCTAGAGAACGAGGAAAGTTGATTATGTGTATCATAGTTTGTAATAGTTCCACTAGTGATATTGCCTTTCAAATGGTTTGCGAGTGTAGTGGACAACATAAAAGTCATGCAAAAAAGGATACCTTGCAAGTAGAAAAGAAAAAGAGGAAGAATACTACTTTAAAGAAGAAGACCCGATGTCCCTTCAAGCTTCGAGTTTAAAAAGAATGCGGCAAATAGGTGGTTTTTGGAGAAAGTTGTATGTGGTAGTCATAACCACCCTATACTTAGGAGAGTTTTCTATCACACGCTTATGTTGGACGGCTTACCCAAGAAGAAGAGAATATCGTAGAATCACTTTCACAAATTCGTATGAAGCCTGTTGATATCCTCGCTCACTTAAAGGAAAGAAACCCACAAAATGCTTCTACTTTGGATAACATCTACAATGCAAGAAAAAAATGGAAGGCTAAGAAATGGGAACAAAGAAACGAAATGCAACAATTAAGTAATTTGGGGGAGTTGTATAATTACTCGGTTTTCCACGATGATGACGAGAATGGACGAATAAGACATCTTTTATTGGCTAATCCTGAGTTTGTGAAGTTGGCACGTTGCTCTCATCAAGTGTTTCTAATGGATTGCACATACAAAACCAACAAGTTTGAGATGCCGTTGTTGAACATTGTCGGGCAAACTTCTACCAATGCTCCTTTTAGTGTTGGTTTTTGCTTCTTGAAAGATGAGCTCGAAGAGAGCTATGTGTGGGCACTAGAACAAGTGAAGTTATTCTACGTAGAGGGATATACTCCAAAGGTGATTATTACGGACAAGGAGCAAGCTTTGTTGAATGCAATAAGGAGGGTTTTCCTGGAAGCTCATAACCTTCTTTGCACGTTCCACTTGTGGAAAAGTATTGAAACTAAGTGCATGCGCCTTGTCCGTCCAACCCGAAAAAGCGAAATGGATAGAATAAAGGAACTACCGTTACATAAACAAGATGAGGCCAAAGAGAAATTTAAGAACGATGACAAGTTGGTGGAACTAAAATGGGAAAGTTTCAAAATGGAGTGGAGAGCCTTGACCTATCCTATCACCGTGGATGAATATGAGGATAGAGCTCGTATGTTAGTGGCTCATTGGAAAAGAGGTTATCCGGTATTATTGTCATATCTCCAAATGGGAAGTGAAAAGTATCGGTTTCTGGCCAATATCGTTCCCTGAAGGCAGATACCGTTATACTATCATACTCCGATTGGGAATTCATAATTCCAGGACCTAATCCTGAACTTGTCACTAGAGTACGAACATCACCACATTCCTCACCTAAAGGCCAATGACTAGATCTTTGATGCTTGACCAATTTGTTTGCGATTTCATGATCCTTAAAAACATACAAACATATTTTGTTAAACTGAGATTAATGGTATAATTGATAACTTAAAAATAAACAATGTGTTAAGAGAAACATACCCTAGTCTCACAGACTTTTGCGGACCAGGAATTGGTATAACCAAATAAGATTGAGGACTTATCTGGTGCCTCTCCCCAAGGTCTTTTATTCTTCTTCCTTGGCAACAACATGTCTTTTCCTTTAGGAATATGCATCCCTTTTGGTGCAGGTTCCTTTCTCGGCTTCTTTTCTTTTCTTGGTTTAGTTGGAGCTGGAGTTGTAGCTACAACAATTTCTTTCCCCTTGTTTTGTACTCCTTCTTCATCATTTGCTTCCTCTTCCTCATCTTCATCATTTGGTTCCTCTTCCTCTTCCTCGTCTTCATCTTCACCATTTCCTTCTTCATCCTCAAGGTTCTTTTCAACTCCTACCTCTTCAATTTCTTGATCATTAGGTTCAACTCCTTCTAATTCAACATCAGAGTTACCGACAAACGGTTCTCTAAGCCTAATCTCAAATTGATTATTCTTCTTCTTCGCATTCTTGGGGACACCTCTATGATCTACCCCTAAATGCTTGTCACCACAAGGGGTGGGTGTATGATCAATCGGAGTTAAGTTATTCCCTCTCTTTTTCTTCACCCTATCAGGATTCCTACACAAGTAATAATTTAAATGAATTCCTAAGGGTTGAACAAACAAGGTGTTACAAACTAACCAACATCAATGTGAACAAATCAATATACGGTTTGTAACTCTATAATCGTGTCAAACCGTATGACTGATACGGTTTGAAAAATAACACCTAAACACACCGTACTTAAAATCGGTTGGTAACTATATCATCGTTATCAACCGTATATAAATCGCACCAAAAGTTTTCAAACCACAGGACAACATACGGTTGGTAACTAACATACCACATTTCACCGTAGGAAATACACGGTTGGTAACTAACAATGGGTAAGCACCGTAGGAATTATTATACAGTTGCACGAGAATGCAATACGGTTGGTAACTCAGTGACAATAGGAACCGTAGGAAAAATTTTAACATGCAGAGTGAAAAGCGGTTGGTAACTCAGTGACAATAGCAACCGTAACTGGAATTTTTTCTGAATCCGAGGAACATACGGTTCGTAATCCTAAAATTTTCAATAGTTACAAACCGTATGAGCATCAAAAGCTTCATACGGTTATAAATCGCCAATAATTACCAACCGTATCTATCAAAAACCCAGGATATCAAACCATGATTTTTGACCTAAAACCCTATTTTTTGATACAAATCATCATTAAAACAAACAAATTAAACAAAACCCTAAATGGGTTCCGCAAAACATACCTCATGTATGTCATTGGAATCGGTGGAGGGGTTTGGAGTTGAGAATTTTGTTCTTCACCTAATTGAACATTTCCTTGATTGGAATCGCTACAATCTTCGTCAACTTTCTTCTTATTCGTCATCTATAATGTAGACTTCAACCAACGATTATAAATTTTGCAAATCGCCGATTAATCGAAGGTGATGAATTTTCAATCTTTAATGGAGGTGGTGCTTACGGTTGCAGTTAAAATGGAGAAGACGAAACAAAAATGAAAACTGATTTTCATTCTTCACATAATAAGGTTTATAGGAGGGAGGACAATTCAGTCATTTCACTCAAAAAAAACAAGGGTAAATTAGACCATTTGAGGTGAAAAGGGTAATTTAGTAAAACTACATCCCCTATAGGACACCCCCTAACCAATAAAAGGGACATTACTATCACTCATAACGCCCCTCTACCATTTCATGAAGCCCCTTTACCAAGATTGATATAAATACTATTTTTTTCTCTTTTCTTTCTTTCAGTATTTTCTTTCTTTTTTCGCCTTATCTTAGTTGATAACTACTATGGTTCCATTTCCTTACTTTTCCTAATCCCATACTATGGCGAAATCCTTTCCGTACTTTTAAAGGTTTTACCTATTTCCTATCCTCATTTTTCCTAATCCCATACCAATCGCAAATATCGGATTTTTTTTATAACTCTTTGTAGTTTGTGTGAACAAAACTCACCATATTAGCCATCTTCATCGACGTAGTCTTCTTTCTTCCTTTTTCGAATTTAATCCTAATAAACTATTAATAAACTATCACAGTACTAATTTACAAACTTCTAATCTACTACCACCACCAACTTTTGTGACTGGCAGTATTTTCTCTTTTCTTTATGATATTTTATTTATATTACTAGTAGAATAGTATTGTTCCAACGATATAATGTAACAATGGTTTCGAAAAGCAAGATCTGTAATTAGGGCTGTCAATGGATGCAAACGTAACGGAAATAGGCTCTGCCGCTGCCGCTGCCGTTTAAAATTAACGGATATCCGTTATACGCTAATATCCGGCGGAAATAGAAAACTCAAAACGTTGCCGTTACGCCGGACTTAACGGATAAACGGATAATTAACCACTGCTGTCCGATATGTCACAGGACATTCAAAACAGGCTAAAAACTAAGAACAAGTACACATAACAACTTTTAAATCCAACAAAACAGGTTCTAAATCCATGCCACAACAAAAAAAAAGACATACAGATGTTCATGCCACACAAGAAAACAAGTTCAGATGTTATAGCAAAAGAAAAACCATGTTTTTTGCAAAAAAAAGACATCTCCATCTCCATTTGATGCAACAACTGCAACTGCAAGTCTGCAAATGCATTCCTCCACCATCTCCAGATTCTCCACTGCCAACTGCATCTGCATTCCATTCCACCTTACTCAGTCCTGAACTTCTGCATTTTGAAAGGAAAATCAAAAGTGTTAGACATTTTAAGTTGGCAAGTGTACAATAAGTCAATAAGAATCAAAAGTGTTAGACATTACCAGTAACACAACTGTCAGTTTCACTGAGAGTGATATCTGGCAGTGGCAGCCAATCACCCAAACAAAGCAATGCTTCAACAAGATCTGGAGCTAATGAACTCCTGTGAGATGTGAGAACCCTGCCACCAATACTAAACATAGATTCTGAAGCTACACTTGTCACTGGAACTGCCAAAACATCTCTTGCAATCCTTGAGAGAATTGGGTACTTTGGAGCATGATTCTTCCACCAACTTAAGATATCAAACCTCATTTCTTCAATGGCTGTGCCTTTTGGAAGAACTGGTTCTGCTAAGTAAGTCTCAATTCGACTTCTGAACCTCAAAGACATTGTTTTCCATAATAAAATCTTCATAACCAAATCCATATGAAGTTGTAGTTGCACTTGCAGAGATCTCCATTCCAGCTGGACTCATTCCACTATCATAATAATCTGGAACTGTGGTGTTTGTTTCATAAGCACAGTAAAGAGCATTGAGTGCAAGCTCAAATTTGTTATAGTGGCTTTGATAGTGATTGCCACCATATACTCTCTTCATTACAAACTCCACCCATCTAGCCTTATATCTAGGATCTAAAACAACTCCAATTCCCATCAAAGTGTTGCTTTCTTTCCAGTAGCTATCAAATTTCATCCTCATATTCTTTGCCATGTCTCTGATATACTCATGCTCACTTGATTCCCAGATCTTAATGCATCTATTAACTTCTTGCACCCCATTATAATACAAATTTGCTGTGGGATACTTAATCCCAGCAAATTTTGTTGAAATGACATCAAACAATTCCAAACACTCACATATATGCATTCCTTGTTGCCACTCCCTAGAAGATGGTAGTATCTTGAAGTCATTATCCAATTCAGCTAGCCTAACAAAAGCTTGTCTCAAAAAAATTGCATCCTTTAGCATCTTAAAGGTGGAGTTCCACCTGGTATCCACATCTAAACCCACAGACCTTGAAGCAGGAAGCTTAACTTGGGCCATTGCACATTCAAATCTCTCTTTTCTAGCCTGACTTGACTTGACATATTTTACACACTCTCTAACTGCATCTATAAATGGAGCAGCTACTCTCATTCCCCACCCAACAATCAAGTGCAATACATGATTACTACACCTCATTTGAAACATATCTCCATTAAGAACTAAACAGTCTTTGCTATCAAGCCATTTCTTCAGATTTTCCATCATAACATTGTTGGAGCTAGCATTGTCGCAGCTACAGCAAATAGCTTATTGTCTATGTTCCAATCTAGACACACTGATTTCACTACAGATGCTAGAACTTCTCCAGAGTGTGGTGATGGCACTAAAGTATATGCTAGTGTTTTCTTAATCATTTTCCACTCCTCATCTATGTAATGCAGTGTGACACAACAATAACCATCCTTTGTATGCTTACATGACCACATATCAGTTGTTAAACTACATTTAGATGTAATATTCTCAAATTGTTCTTGTAATTGCAGTTTGAACTCAGTTGTAAGTCTCATGATGTCTTCCCTAACTGTATTCCTAGTGTAAAGCTTAGCAGTTGGATTCAATGACTTAACAAACTCTCTAAAATAAGGATGCTCAACTATAGTGATTGGATAACCATGTTTAGCAATCATTTTGGCAACAAGTGTCCTAGTAAGAATAGCATCATACTTCCAATTGGCTAACTTAGTTTGAGCATTACCTGTTTTGACAGAAGCAAGCTTCCTTTGTCCTTTCTTATTCTCAGGCTTTTCTTTGCAGACTCTAGCATGGTAATGCAAGCGGCTGGTTCCAATTCTTGGGAGCAGGAAACTTGTTGCGACAATGTTTGCATTCAGCCATTAGTATTCCAACCTCCTTCCCTTTTACAAACTTCTTTTCAATTTTCCTGTGAAAATCAACCCATACATCAGACCTCCATCGCTCGCAGTTTTTTCTTCTCTTCTGCTATAACTGGGTCTTCATCTACTTCTACATCTTGTTCTTCTTCTTCTCTAGGACGAATTGCAGGTGTAACAGAAGCAGGTGTTGAATTTATTCCAGAACCTTGAACTTGGTTGGATGCATCATGTGCAGGTAAATGTGATGCAACTGAAAATGAGAGATGATTCTGTGAAGACCCAACTTTGTTTGATGCTTCTCTTTCGCTTTGGGATTGGGACATGATTAATTTCACAAATCTGAAATTGTGAACCCTAATTTCAGAAACCCTAAATTGAATATTGAATTTTAAAGATTGAAATTAAACTCAAAGTAAATTGAATAAGAAAACCCTAGTGAAGAATTCTATAGAGAAGACGATGATTTTTAAGGCAGGGAAGACGATGATTTTTAAGGCAGGGAAGACGATGATTTTCGCTCTTTTTCTCTCTGAAGTGAAGAATGAAACTGAAGTGAAGAATGAGATTCATCATTCATTCGATGAATACACGGTAATACACCCTAGGTGTAAGAATTCACACGTGCAGTGCACACGTTTCCGGATAACGGAACTAAGCCTAACGGAAATGGTAGTTCCACTGCCGTTATCCGCTAAGAGAATTATCCGTTAACTTAGAGGTATCGGTTATCCGTTATCCGTTATGTCGGACGGTAGCGGTAACGGCAACCGGATTATCGGTATCGTATTTCGGATTATCGGTTTCCATTGACAGCCCTATCTGTAATCAATCATTGAATTTGTAACTAATCTTTTCCTTTTGTTTATTGGACTTTCCTACTGATGATGATGGAAACAATGTAGACGAACTGAACAATTGAGATACAAGGAACCCATGATTGGGTTCTCATACTAATTACTACTCCCTCTGTTTCAAAAAGACCGCTCTCTATTCCTTTTTGGTCTGTTTCAAAAATGTGTCTGTTTATAGTCATATTTTTTCAATGAACCCTCTAACATACCTTTAAGTTTTCTATACTCATAAATTCTTTTTTTAATGTGACCCAATCTAAAATATTAATGAAATCTGTATAATTAAGGAAACAAATATATATCATTCATTCCTTTTCGAATGTAATATATATGGTTCCAAATTAAATTCCTTATAAAGGTTATAATACTCCAATATTTAGAATATTTTTTCTTTTACTTTATTGATATTGTTTTCATGAATCGATATGTTTTAGTTTTTTTTATTTATTTCCTATTTACAATCCCTTAACAATTTTTGGTAGTGTTTATTACTAATATTTTTATTGAAATAACTTAGGCAAGTAATTAAGGGTAGAAATGTAAACAATCATGATCTCCTTAATATCTTGGCAAAGTCAAACCAGACTGTCTTTTTGAATAAAAATCATGATCTCCTTAACTATCATCATCACATTTTCCAGGATGAGGAGAAAGATTATTTCAGCTGGTAGGAATGCCCATCAAGAAATGGAAGGCATGTTTGAAGAAATTGTTGAATTTATGGCTATAGATGATGCAGAAGTTGTTGCTCTTGATGATGATGATGCTGCTGTTGCTGCAGCTGCTCCTGATGCTAGTGCTGATGCAAATGCTCCTGGTGCTCCTTAAGTTTTTAAGTTTCACTTTTAAATTATAAAACTTTAAGTTTTTGAGACTTCTGATTGTTTTAAGTCTTTTGGGATGGTTGATGTTTGTATTTTGGATACTATTGGTGTGGTTTATGTTTTTATTTTGGATGATCTTGTGTTGAACTTAATGTTTAAATTGATTCTAGCTTGACATGCCAACAATCAGTTTACACGATATGGCTTCAAAAACCGATTGTGCAATCCATTCTTCCTGGATATTTTAAGCTGAGCCAAAATCGGATTACATATGGAAATATAAAAACCGTTTGTACAGGCCAATCTTTCTGGATGTTACCAAATCGGATCACATATGAAAATATATAAGCCGATT
The DNA here is from genome assembly GCA_023529315.1 of Papaver bracteatum. Classification (NCBI taxonomy): domain Eukaryota; kingdom Viridiplantae; phylum Streptophyta; class Magnoliopsida; order Ranunculales; family Papaveraceae; genus Papaver; species Papaver bracteatum. The sequence goes on from JAJJWX010000020.1 coordinate 182,713, forward strand.
GGTGTTTAAAGTTTGAACTATCATTATCAGTTAATAGAGACCTCACCCTTGGACCCCATTTGTCCCAAAATTGATCATTTTACTCCCCCTCACTCCATATACTCCACAACTACTCATTTCATACATCCACACACAATAATGACTTCATTTGATTCTAATGAAGATTTGGCAATCACTAAAGCTTGGTATGCGGAAACTAGAGTTCGAAGGCAGTCCTCCGTAAGGGTGGATTCCACAACCTTTTGGGCTAGCGTACACAACACTTTTAGCCAAGAGTTTGGGAATCCTAACTCAATAAGTGTTCAACATGTGTACGATAGGCACCAAGTCATAGAAAAAGCGATACTTGATTTTTTAGCTTTCCAACCTCGGATTTTCGACACTCGCCCCTTCACCTTGTCCATTGCACAATTTGTAAGTAATTTTGTGGTTTTTTTTGGCGCAACCCATGTTGTTTTATCTTCCAATGAAACACCACTAACAAATTGATAGACACATTTATGTGTCTATTTTGATCTCAAACATGTATATTGTTAGTACTCTATTTTATACTTATTTGATTATTTTATGTTTTTATAGGTGTTTTTGGAGAAATAAGCTTTCACGGGAAAATTGGCTCGAAAAGTGGTATTTGCGCTCGTGGGAGAAATTTACTATTAGGACTCTCAGTTTGGATAAGGGACACCCAATTGATAAGGGGCACCCCATGGCTATTTGCACCCCAAAATTACTGTTTCGGCCTCCAATTGCAAAAGGGACTCCACTGTCGGATAAGGGGAGGTCATCCCCTTCATTTTGAATTTGAAATTGGCGGGAATTTGGGTTTCAGTGAAGAGCAGAATTAGGGTTGGAATTTTGGGCAGTTTCGGGTTAGATTAAATCACTGATTTTCGCAGCATAGACTTTATTCAAGTAAACAGGGATGGTATAAGCATTTAAATCGATTCAAATGGGATGGATGATCGGTTCTTGCTAAAACAGGGGAGAAGAAGTGTTCACATAAAACAGAGATTTCTAGGCATAGTTTGTTTGAGTTTTTCTTGGATAATGATTCGTTTGGGCCGACTACACTGAAACATGCTAGGTATGAGTTGGGTTGGATATTGGTCTTGAAGCAAAACAGGGGAGGTGGAAACATTGTCGGGTCTGGCAGCAATTTAGGGAAGATTTTATGCGAGATTCTCACTGATTTGGATTGTTACCATCCTGTAATAACAAAACAAGGTTGGTAAGGAAGTTGGTTGCGATAAAAATGGCAGATTCCATCGTATTTTCGGAAAACAGGGAAGATAACTTATTACGGGAATTGTTTGTGTTAAGGAAGGAAAGAGGATTTGGGATGTGTTTGAGTAAATATGGAAGATACGTGCAGGAATAGGACTTCCAGGATTTTATGTACCAAACATAGAGACGCGTAAAGAGATTTGAGGAGATATTCCCGTGACTTGGTGTGAAAGGCAGAGAGAGTCTTCTCGAGTATTTTTAGTCTTGTTACCTATATATAGGTTGATAAGGAGTCACAGCAGAGGAGTCGAGATTTTGGGGAAGGTTTGGAGCAGAACAGAGGACAAAAAGCATAATCACAGAGAGAAGCAGCATAATTGCAGCCGATAGGAAGAAGAAGAACACAAACCGTCACCTTTTCTTTCACACTGTAACAATTTTTCCCAACAACTATTACTGTTAGTACTTCTCTGTAACAGTCATCTCTGTAACAACCACTTCTGTAACAATTATATCTGTTACAAAATCGATTTTTCTTCAATACATGCATTATTATTCTGAGCGTGTTTTTGATATGAGGAGCTAAACCCATCGATGGGACGACGGAGGAAACCCTATTTCACAATCGTTTGGTAACTATAATTGATTCCTTATGACTTTTGCACCTGTTTTAATTGATTTATGATTTCTTTTGATTAGTTGTGATTTTGTTTGATGATGTATGCTGGGTCTAAGTACTTTTGATGCGTCATGCTTGTGATTTACATCTAACGCTTTATGAAATCTAATTTTGGCAAAGAAAAGAGTCAACAAAAGAGCTAGAATTGTTGTGAATCATTATATGAACCAATTGAATGTGATTAGTGGTGGAATCTTGAGTCCCAGTCTCTCTCGATATTTGTGACAATCTTGTATATATTTTCTATTTTTAAGTCTTAGATCGAGTCTCCACAAGTCCGAGTTGAACGAACTTTACTACCACTATCTACAAATCACATCACAAATGTAAGTTTTTTTTTTTTTTTTGTGTTTTTGTAGCACGAAGCCGTGAAAACGCGCTACTTGGAGGTAAAGGGGGAAGCTTTCGCATTCGATGCAAGCTATCGCTTCTTGGAAGGTAGAATCCCGGTGGATAACCCGCACTACTTGGATGATGTATTGTCTTCTTTGGGGGAAGATTGATGGCTTTAGAAGTTTAAGTGTAGGTTTTGTGGGTAGATCTCTATGTAAACCCTCACGAGACTATAACTCGTCCACTAGGGTTGCCTAGGGGTTTAAAGGCTTGATGCATGTGCTAAATGCATCCTACAATAATAATGCGATGAATGAAAATTTGGTAATGAAAAGAAACAATCGGTTTATATGTGTCATAAGAAAAAACCGATTTTCACAATCGGATTATAAATCATGTCAAAGTAAACCGGTTCTAGATGTCCTCTGGTAAATCTAAACACCAATTCAAAATCGGTTTACAAGTGGATGAATATAAACAGATTCTGTGTATCTTTTAGGAAAAAAAAATCAAAATGTTGATGTTTTGATGAACTCTCTAACATTAGTTAATCTCACATCCTAAACAAAATTTAACCCTAATATGATTAATAATCAGGGGTAAAATAGGTAGTTTGATAATTATTTTGATAGGATTATTTTGATAATGGATGGAATCGATTCGGAAGTGATAGGCGATTCGGACAGGTGAGATTGACTCATTTAAGTGTTTTTTTGAGAGTTATTAAAAGAAGTTTTTTGTCATCTAGCTCAAACCATTGATATTTGCTTGTTTGTGTCTATTCTTAATGTATTATCTATATAATACAATAAAATTAGTTTAAATCATTTTTTCAACTCAATAAAACCTTAAAAATATATTTTTTATTAATTTGATTCTTTTAATTGTTAGTCGTTCGAACTAAGGTGTACTTTTTTGAAAGCCTATAATTTATTGTTAGGATTCCTAGTGACCTTTTTTGTCATCTATAAATAACTTTTAATTTTTACCTAATTTATTGTTAGGATTCCTTCCGATAAATAACTTTTTATCATATTTTTCTCTTTTTTATCTAAAAACACCCGATCACCCATTATCCCTCCGTATGATGCTTGCCAAATCATTCACTCATTTCGTCTCTACTCTATTTTGAATGCACCAGACCACAGGGCCATATATGGCTCATGGCCCTTGTTCTAAACATGTGAGGATTTAATGATCGGGTAAATCTAAAAGCGAAGATTTCTAAGCGGGTAAATCTATGGGAAAGTATCGCCATAAGTTCAAACAAAAGATTATGGAGAAATTGTACGTAACTAGTCATAAAAATCCAAGATGACCAAATCTGTGTACAAAAACCTCTTTCAAATGTAGGAGTCCATTAAAACTTTATCTTAAACAAACAATCCCAAATTTTTTAAATTTGATATAAAAAACCCAAATTTTCAAAATTGGTTTCATCAAATTTTATGATGAAACCAAACTTGGTTTAGAATTTTTTGGGGTTTTGTGTTACTTTTGTCATTTATTTTTTTGATTTTTGTGTTACTTTTGTTTTGATAGGTTTTTGTGGATGGATAGTGACACATTTGGGGTTATAACAAAAATTCTTTGAAGTACACCTTGGAAAAAACAAAACACTTCCAAAGCTGATAAGAGTTCAACCGCTACATTTCCTAATTTATCAGGATATTATTACCTGTCTGCCGGTAACGACATCATATTTTCACTGGGGTAAGAGACATACTGAATGCCAAGATAGACATTTTCTATTTTTTTTATCAGAATCGTACTACCTCTTCTGTTAGAAAGTTAGAAAATTTGGGCTATGTTTGTATGACAAATTAAATAACAATTTTTTTGGGTCCATATGAAATATATTGTTGGGGTATCAACATAATATCCATGATTGCCAAAAAGACACGAGAAGCATTTAAACTGTACAAAAACACTGCTTAGCATATGAACATTCACTATATATACTCTAATAGCTACTAGGAAAGAAAAGAAAACCCTGGGAAACCATTATTCACATTTTCTGAGGGATGCATGGCAATTTGGGTTGCTAGGATTCTGATGAATATGGAGGATTTCTTCTTCACATATGTAACAGTTCAGTCGAAAAGTTTGGAACATGAGGCCCCGCAGCAGCCATACCAGAAGCTTTGCCTTCACTCATGTGCAGCGGCTTAATATCCCTGCTTCGCATGTACGTCAAAAACTGCCCAGGAAGTTCTTCTAAAAGAGATTGAACAACAGAGAGCTGATTACCTGTTCACAAGATCAACCAAATATATTACTTCCCTGAAATAGACAACGGATTTTTACAATGTTAGGACGTAATCTGAAGTTATTTAACACTCACCCTGAACTTCGCGCATAGGCACAAACTGTACAATATCCCGCGTTGCTAACTGTCCAGTGCTACTCTGTAAGCGGTTGCCATTGTCAGCATCCAATATCTGCCAAACATATATAAGTATAAGAAGCCTGAGAATCAAACTGCTTTCCACATTTGAATATTAGAATATTAGAAAAGATAGAAAAGTGACAACAATCCCCAAGAACAGTGTCAATCCAAAAACTCCGAGTAAGAGTTAAAGGACACCATCTTTGTCACATGTAAACTTGAGAATTGGCAGTTAACTAGAGCGCTTGGAAGGAAATTTTTTTCTTACCTCCATATTTTTAAAGTCTTCGCCACCGACACCAATAATAAGAATTGACAAGGGTAAATCTGAAGCTCTAACCAAAGAATCTATGGTTTCTTGAAGATCAGAGACCACACCATCCTAGAAAGTAAAGCAATTCATGATCAGCTGAGAAAAGAATAAAGTGGAACGAAAACTCATTCAACAAAAATATTCTCCAACTTACTGTGATGATGAGCAAGACGAAGTACTTTGTCTGGTTACGCAAGGATTCGCCAGCAATTTGTGCAGCTCTGTTTATTACATTCCCGAACAAAGTAGGACCATGGAGACTAAAGTTCCGTAATGCACTTGCATAGGCAGACATGATACCATTTACTCCTTCAACCTGCAAAGAAAATGTCAAAACATAATCAATAAAAAAAATGAAAAAATAAAATAAGACAAAGGGTTACAAATCTATTGGACATTGGTAGCTGAAGTTACCTCTGCTTCACCAGAGCTTCCATTCAGGTTAAAGCAATAAGATACAACATCATTAGCTGGCCTTCCACCAAAACCCCATGCAGGAAAACGCTTATCAGAATCATAGAACTGTATGACCTCTCCAACTTCCAATATAGCCTGTACAATATTGAGCCATTATAAAAATGGATTGCAAGGAGCAACGACTAGGGAAAGGTTCGAAAAATATTTGATTTAGTTAAGAATAGTGATGTATGGTTTACCTGCTGGTAGGCATTCAATCGACCCGATGGATCAATATAACGCAAAGACGTTGGAATATGAGGTTGTCCATTTGACGCTACAATAAGAGATCAAATTTGTAAGCTAACTACAGTAAGAATGCTAAATAATCAGACTTTTATCTTCTAAACCATTGAAAAAGGCTTACCTGTAAAATCAACGGCAACCATAAAGTTAAGCTCGAATCCACTAGAAATGTAGTCCAAAAAGCTATACTGTGTTTTCTGGATAAACTTATCCACAAATAGCTGTCCCTTCAGCTTCTGCAGAAGGAAAAAAAAAAGTGAATGAGAGTGAATTTTGGACACGAAATCCTGTCCCAGAAGGGGTTGAAGTTTAAGTATTGAACATGTTTATACAACTATATACGTACCTTTACATTGCCCTTCCTAGAAGATTGTATCTGTAAATTTTCTCCAACTTTTCCAACATAAAGTTTTTCAAGCTCGTCGACTGATTTCTGAATTTTTCTGATGTGTCGAATATTTTTAGAGTTAGAATTTTCTATTGCCATATTAAGATGAAAATATGCATAAACTTAAACAGAAAAGAGTTTCATAACTGGTGGTACCCTATTAGTTCATGGTTCCCGCTGCTGTTGAAATCAAAACACTCTATCACTAAAGGAGTGTCCTGCAGCAAGTAACAAAATAGAGTATGTAAGACTGTAGTTGGAACAATGTGGCACTAATAACGTAAGAAGATTAGAAAATTGCTACAGAACTTGCCTTGCTCCCGAATTGCTATGATGTCAAACACACTGGTCTCCAAGTTGGATTCAAATTGTTGTCCACCACTTCTGTTTTAGAAATCGTGATATTTACACCTTCAGCAATTCTAGATATTTGTAAGAAAGGGTCCTGCAACGTAACAGGAGGGAATCAGCTTAGGAGCTATTAAAGATATGGATGACAAATACAATAAAATTTGTGGGACAGATCAATCATTCTTTAGATAATACGTACACTTTTAGAAAATAGATCCTTGTTATCCAACTTGGAACAGTGGAATACCATCTCAACAGCTTGCCTTGAAGTAATTGTTTCCTCCGCAAAAACAGTAAGCGTGCCTTGATTTCTCATGACCCCTTTTCCATTTCTTACTGTAAGTTTAAGTGTCAAACTCTTGTTCTGTTTCGTAACTATCTGTCGAAATTAAAAAGACAAAATAAGTACGGATAGTCACATTTAAATGTCTTTCACCATATATGATGAGATAATAGCTAGCATATCCTTCTTCTTATTCTTTTGGATGAGACCTCGATCAAATAGTGGAAACGGGACTTCTTATGTGCAGTTTATATCCATGGATACAGTACAGCAACAAGACTATTACCATAAAAGAATTCATTTATCTATTGATGACAAGATTGTTAAAACCCAACTAGATTACCTCTGACAGAGCACAAGTAGCCTCTCCCAGGAAGTCTTGCTGATCCAATTTCAACGTCTGTAAGATTTCAAAGACAAAGAGATTTAACTATCTTCGATTTTCAAAGGAAACTATCACAGTAGTACATGTAATAGGAGAAGAACAATATGTAAGATATATATACCTTGATAGGCATTTTATGGTATTTGGTGTCGATGTCATACACACGGAACCTGAAACAAGTACGTAAAGAGTATAAGAATGAAATATATTATTACTAACTTAGAAAAGAAAATGGATCTAGATGACAAGCTGTCACTTACACCAATGGCTGAACAATCTCAAACTGATAAACAGTGGAAACCTTTGTTATCCAAACGGGATCCAGTGAATTCATTATTACTTCAGTACGGCCAATTTCCTCAAGCATTCCATCACTTCTCTTTGCATACACTATGGCCATGGGGTCACTCTAGAGTAAAAGTGGATCGAAAAACAGATTAAACAATGTACATACAACAAAAGAAGCAGATCTATTTTCAGAATTTAGTTATAACACCGGCATCGCTGAGTATAAACTAGTGACGTAAAATATAGGAGAAGTGGACTGAAACCCATACCTTTGAAAGCAGATCCATGTCAATTAACTGCTTGGCAGACAACGATAGCTGCAATACAAGTTTTAACGAAATTACTATGCTGCTAGTTGAGAATTAACAAAACTGAATAAATAACAACAACATATAAAGCCGCAGCCGACTATTTCAAATTTGGAACAGTGACACATAGTATACAACTCATCAATTTGTATAAGCTATTGAGAAAACAATCATTCTACGTTACCACAAAGAACAAGATATTGAGAAACAAAATTATTGAAAGAAAACAGCCTCGCAACCCACAATAAGCCAACAAAAACACGACCACGAGCAAATCACATTGAAGCATCAAAGGCAAAGCCTCTTGATAGAACAAGCCATCTGTGATCCAACTACAACAGGCAACTGAATCATGTCCTTAACAACTTCTCCCACCACTATGTTTATTTTTTGCCGTATTTTCATCCATAATAACAGTATGTTTAGTCAATATGCACACATATTAGGGGTCTTTTAGTGCCAACTTCTAACTGCAATGTTCCTCTAATCCCATTCATTCAATTCACTCACATATTCCAGTCTAGAATCTAGATGTCATATCAATTAGGTTCCCATTGTCAATAGATTCACTCAAACAATCCATCATTAGGTTAACTCAAACTTTTAACACTACAGAATATCAAACAATTTGTTTCCGCCAATTAGATTAATTATGAATTTTCAAAGTAAAATTAGGGTTTCTTAGTAAAATCCAAAAAGAAAATACAGTTTATTATTAGTACCTGGAGTTGGGTAAAGAGACCTTGGCAACCATGAGATGTATAAAAATAGTCAATTGCATCGTTAGTCGTCGTTGCTGTAGAAGAATTAGGGCCTGTTTTGGTACCACCCACTGCTTCTTGTCCTCTTACGTCTGATAAACATCCGCCCATCTCTCTATTTCTATCAACAATTCTTGAATCAATCAAAAAGATTTAAAAAAAACTTGAGAAATTTCTTAAAGAATTTTATTTACTGTTGAATACAATGTGGGTAATTGTCTACAGTTGCAGGTGTTTTATATGATAACATAACAGTAAATGGTATTATCAACTTCATTACAATCACACAGAGATTCATTGTTAACTTGTTGAAGTTATTTCAGAGATTAAAAACATTTCTACTCAAAAACAACTTAAAACAGTATTTTGAACTTTGACCAATTCTTTGAGTACACATGTGTAAAGTTGTATGGGTGAGTTGGCAGAGCATGTGAATGGCACGTGAGACTTATCCACCTTGTCTTATCCTCCACTGCTTCAGTTGTATCCTTCACTGCTTCTGTAGGTGTGCTAATACCCCCCTTCAAGCTCATGGGTGGAGCGATCACCCTGAGTTTGGTGCGAATCATCTGAAATGTCCATGTAATGCCTTGGTAAAGACATCAGCTAGTTGGTCGAGAGTGTGAACGTAGAATACATCCAAAGCTTTGGACTGCACTAGTTCTCTGACAAAGTGGAAATCAAGATGAACATGTTTCATGCGTGAGTGCATAACTGGATTGGAAGCAAGATTGATGGAGCTGATGTTGTCACACCCTAGCTTAGGTATTCCAGAAATCGGAAAATGTAGGTCTTGCAGGAGAAAGCATAACCATACCACTTCAGCTGCACTGTTTGCCATAGTTCGATATTCAGCTTCAGTGCTGGAGCGTGCCACAGTTGCTTGCTTTTTGGAGGACCAGGAGATAAGATTTGAGCCTAGAAAAATACAGTACCCTCATGTGGATCGTCTATCATCTTTGCAGCCTGCCCAGTCAGCATCTGAAAAACCCAATAAAAATGTCTCACCTTTGGTGAAGTGGAGACCATAACTGATGGTGCCTTTGATGTAGCGTAGAATGCGCTTAGCAGCTAGTAAGTGAGGCGTTCTGGGAGAGTGCATATGTTGGCAGACCACATTGACTGCATAAGAGATGTCAGGTCTTGTCCAGGTCAAGTAATGGAGAGCTCCTACCAATGATCTATACTCTGTTGGATTTTCAAGGAGTTCACCTTCATCTTTGTTAAGTTTTTCTGAGGTGGCAATTGGAGTTTGACAAGGCTTGCAGCCCTCCAGGTGATGCTTAGTTAGCAGATCCACAACATATTTTGTTTGAGAAAGAAACAATGAAGTAAAGTCTCTTTTCACTTCTAGCCCTAGAAAATAATGTAAGTCCCCTAGGTCCTTGATGGGAAACTGTCGTTGTAGCTGTGTAATGACATAGTGCAATAATGTGGGAGAGCTACCTGTGAGTAGAATATCATCTACATAGACCAAGGCCACTGATATTTGGGAACCATGTTTGTGAACAAATAAGCTTGAATCAGAGACTGAATTGACAAACTTGAGAGATAGAAGAGCAGCACTGAGTTTAGCATACCAGGCCCTAGGTGCCTGTTTAAGTCCATAAATAGCCTTGTGAAGAAGACACACATGATGAGGCTTAGACTCATCAACAAATCCTGGTGGTTGAGTCATATAAACTACTTCTTGCAGCTCTCCATGCAAGAAGGCATTGCTGACATCTAGCTGATGAATTTTCCACTTGAACTGTATAGCCATTGACAGGATAACTCTGATTGTTGTTGGTTTGTCCACTGGACTGAATGTTTCTTCAAAGTCTATTCCTGGTTGCTGGTGATACCCTTTGGCAACTAGTCTAGCTTTATGTGTGTCAATGGTGCCATCTGGCTTGTATTTTATTCTGAACACCCATTTGCAGCCCACTACATTTGTAATTCCAGTTGGATCCACCAGTGAGAAAGTGCCAGCATCTGTTAGGGCCTTGAACTCTTTTGCTGATGCTGTTCTCCATACTTCTTCTTTATGAGCAGTACTTATGCAAGTTGGAACAGTAGCATCCCTGTTGAGAAGTGCTAAATCCATAGGATATAAAGTAGCAAAGTATGATTTTCTAACTCTAATGCCATTTTTACCTCTAGTGATCATTGCATGGTCATTGACAGTAAAAGGTGGAGATGAGGTGAGAGGTGCAATGAGAGGAGGTTCAATGAGTGGAGTTTCAAGATTAGGAGAAGCAAGAGGAGTTGGAGGAGGTGATGTGGATGCAATCTCCTTGTAAGGAAAGAATTCTTCATTGAAGGACACATGCCTTGAAATGTAAACAGTGCCAGTGTTGGGATCTAAGCACCTGTAACCTTTGTGTTGAAGGCTGTAACCAAGAAATATGCATTGTTTTCTTCTAGGCTCTAGTTTGTTTGTGGTGTAAGGTTTAAACCATGGATAACAGGCACATCCAAACACTTTGAGAAAGTTGTAGTCTGGCAATTTATGAAAAAGCAGTTGAAAGGGAGATGAATGATTGATAGACCTAGTAGGTAGTCTATTGATTAAGTAATTTGCAGTATGTAAAGCTCTGATACCATGATAACATAACAGTAAATGGTATTATCATCTTCATTACAATCACAGAGATTCATTGTTAACTTGTTGAAGTTATTTCAGAGATTAAAAACATTTCTACTCAAAAACAACTTAAAACAGTATTTTGAACTTTGACCAATTCTTTGAGTACACATGTGTAAAGTTGTATGGGTGAGTTGGCAGAGCATGTGAATGGCACGTGAGACTTATCCTGCACTCCAACTTGTCTTATCCTCCACTGCTTCAATTGTATCCTGCACTGCTTCTGTAGGTGTGCTAATATTATATGTTTTCGAGTTGCCTAAACCGGAATACGAAGTAACTCAGAAACCCCCTGAGTATCCTAATTTCTATCGACTTGTGAAGAAGTTAATAAGAAACTTGTGAGCGCCTTCATTTACACGCAAGATGAAATAACCCGGAAATATTGGTTATTTAAAAATATAAGGAAACACTAATAAGGTGTTTGGATATTAAAAGTAGAATCAGAAATCAAAAAATATATTTTGTAGCTTTAAAAAGTCATTTTGAAATAATGTTTTTAGACTAATATTTGACTTTTTAACTTGAAATGTGAAAGTGTATCCTAACACTCTTTAATATTTTTTTGAATTATATAATGACGATGCCCTGTTGCTTGGATCCCAGTATCCCTCGACGAGGAATTTGGATGTGTAGCAATGCTAATATATACTAGCAAAGTGGATAAGGAAAAGTGATGAGTGTAGTTTCTTTATGAGTTTCATGATTGAATTGTATCGTTATATAGTCCCAATATAGAAAGACCAATGAATGCTTCAAGTCTCTGGCGCTCAATTGTATCGTATTATTTCTTGGCATGTTGTTGTTTGACGTGATGGTTGGTGTCCAACCATGCTATTGTGCTATGAACCGAATGAAACCTGCGGGCAACTAGCATGGATTCGATTTTTGTGTACTACTCTTCAAACGCACAAGATCGTGTAAATTACTCGCAACACAGGAATAGGCGCGAACGCGTTTGCATGTAACAGTCATGACGCGCTACGAAAATGTCCCAAGCAAGTAAATAACCATGTTATTGCATTGCGATACAAGTACTTACCAATTCAAAAGGAATTTGATTAAATAATCTTGAAAGAAAAGCACGTTAGGGAAAAAAACACCTTATCGTGTAGCATTAGAGAATCATACTTATATAGCAAGCGTTGTGTCACTAGAACCGCATAACTGCGACTTTCACAGAATCACAGACATGCCACATGATCGTAGCTGGTTTTAAAACCTTGACCTAAACCAACGGCGCCGTTTGGTGCCACCTCATTTGTGATTTTCCTTCAAACTTCAAGCCTCATGATAGACCGTTTCAATCACTTCACGACCAGATCGGAAGCTACAAGAAACTTTGGGTGATGATGTCAATGATTAACGTCATTACGTGGAAGATTCATGATGTTGTTCTTCTCAGAATGCGTAAGCATATTTTCGGATAAGGACTGAGACCTCAGTCGTTGTCCATTGATTAGTCAAGTCAATCACTACAATTCTGCAGCAATTGATTTTTTATTTATTTTCGATGGAAAAGATAATTGATTTTCTTAAACAAAAAGTACGTATACACGTTAAGAATGAGTACAATCAAATAATGCATAGATCACCTACTAGCTTGGAGTCTTGAGTTTGGTTTGTCCGTCTCTCGGGGTTTTGCATACGAGCAAATGTAATGTAACCATCAAAGATATTTTTAAAGGAGATCGTTAAGTGGTTGACTTGACTGAGTATGAGTGCTCGATTCTGAAATTTAATGCGGGATTTTATTTCTCATATCTGGGGTTCATCTTGATGACGTCATTGTTAATTGGAAAGGATTATTCTTTGACCCTCTGTAGTTTTTTGTTTTAAGTTGCGAGTTTCTTTGATTTTTATTCTTCCCCTGTCTGTGTTGGGTGGTTGTAGCTACTCTACTTTGTAAATTTCCTTTCTTTTTAATATATTTTCTTTTCCGACCCAGTAAAAAAAAAGTGTTTGAAACTACCAGTACGCTGTGGAGAAAACTTAGAAAAGCAAAAGTAATTATTGGAAGAGAGTTGCGGATGTTATTGTCGTAGACTGGTAAAATCATTAGGTGATGATACTGGTGACCTGGGTTTGAAGCTTGCCGGCACAAATGTTTTACCAATTCTAGATTATCAATAAAATCATTTGCTCACTAGTTAGAGCAGTTCCTATGGCAATGTCCAAACCATTTAGTTTGTTCAGCCAGGTGGATGGCCAAACTTGGTTTTCCACTATGGAAAAGCACTTGGCGCTAGGACACTAGACGCGCGCCCTTCACCAAATCTCCAGCGCCTTGAACCTAGACTTCGGCGTCATCTAAGCAGACGCCTAGTCATAAAGTATAACTCTGGCGTCAACTTAGATGACGCCAGAGTTATGGTTGCTGACACCAACGGATATTTTATAAATTTTCAAATTTTGATTTTCCCTCTATAAATTCCCATCGTCTTCGAACAATTCAGTCACACCAAAATTCACCGGAATTTTCTCTTCTAAAAATTGCTGAAAAGGCGATCACACTTTTTTGCGATGCAAAACTTGAAGCTGCTATTTCTAAGATATGTGGGAGTTTTAAAAAGATTGAAAATTGTAAAAGGGAAGTGCAAGTTTTAGAAGTTGCTCCAAGAAAATATTCCGCTAAAAGGCAAAAAAGAGCTTCGATTTTGAAAGTTAACAACAAAAAATTCAAAAACAAAGGTGAAACTGTCAAAGAGCGCGTCGAATGGAAAATACGTCAAATGAAGATAAACAGGAGGCCAAAACTTGTACTTGATTTTTATTGAAGTTGTTTAGTGTTGTTTAAGTTTACACCTTGTAAAAAGAATTGTCAGTAATATCAATGAATGAAAATGTTTTTATTTTAAAATAGATTTCCACTTCAGATTAAAAGTGAAATTTATTACAATTTATTAAATTTGCAAATAAACCACAACAAAAACATCAATTGGAAGTAACATTAAACCACAACAAAAACATCAAACTACATCAAATCCAGTGACATTCTCTTTGTAAAGTTCATAGCATTCAAAATGCCTAAACTCTCTTCCGCTTTCTTCGGTAAACTTGGTCAGAGTGATGGTTTTTAGTTCTGCGTCGGATAATCCAGAATTGCTACGATGAACCATCCACAAAATTTCCGTATAATGTTTGACTTCATTGCTGATGAATGCAATTCTTAGTTATAGGCTCTTACTGTTTCTTATTGCTTCGTTCCGCAATAATACAAAATGTCCCAATACTCTTTCCCAGAAATTGTCATGATTCATTGGTCTCTCCATACGATGTAACCAACATCGAACTAGAGTGACATCTTCTTCCAATGTAAATACCGATATCGGTCTTCGAATGCAGTAACGATGTACTTGAGATGGACCATCTTTTAGAATTCTGAAACACCTTTCGTGACAAAAAGGCTTACCGTGAGATCTCTCCCAATTATCAAGAGCTAAATGGATCACTTCATCTTCAGTTACACCGATGAATTTTTCTTGATCAATTTCCATTACCAAAGCAATAAATGGCTGGACTTCAAGCCTAATACGCTGAAAACGAGCACGCAATTGACGAGCATCTCGGTTTCCTGGGTTTCCCGTCAATGAGACGAACATTGAAAAAACATTCTCCCAAAAAGAACTTTCATGAGAAATAAGAATACCAGTGATTACCCTATGAAATAAATATGCTTTGCATAGAGTTATATCCTCTTCTTCGATAAACTTGGGACCACGATTTCTAAGAGACATTTCTGCAAAGGAGGAGGAGAGATATAAGAAAGAATAATAAGAAGAAGAAGATGTGATTTTGGAGATACAATGAATCACATTTATAGGACAAGAACTAAAAATGTGCCGTTGGAATATAGCCGTTGGTTTTTGAAGTAAAGTCTCGGGTGACTTTGGTAATGTCTCGGGTGACATCGGTAATATCTCGGGCGACATCAGTAATGTCGCCCAAGAATTTCCTTCGAGCGCCCGTTTGAATTCTCAACGCCTTCTCTCTGCTATAAATACATCACTAGATTTTATTCTAAACCAAACCAACCGATTTCTCTCTCACCATCAAAATGTTTTCTAAAGGTAAAACGAAGCAAATATTATGTGTCGAAGCAAAAGAGGTTTGCCCATTATGTTTCATGGATAACCACAGTCTTATGCAATGTCCTCGGATGTATTCAAAGTGTCCACAGGAAGGTTGTTCATGAATCAGAATGGTGATTGAATCACAGCCTGAAAAGCTCAGGCATTTGCAATGTCAAGATCCCAATTGTCCAGAGGAACCACATATGCTAGATGATGCTATGAAGATTAAAAAACAAGAAGAAGAAAAGATCGCAACACTCTGCAGAAACTTCGAACTTAAAGCAAAATTGAAGAAGGAGTTATTACACTGCAAGCATTGTGGATATGGAGATCACGAATAAAAACACTGTCCACAGAGAATCAATTCATGCTCAAAGCCCGGTTGCAGGAATTTTATGCATTTGCGGACTTCTTCTGAAGAACACACATATGGAAGGCATTTCTGGGAATGTCCCAGGTGTTTTTTGGTGGAGTGGGCTGATTGAAGTTGTAGGATAAATCGATTCACTATGGTATTATATTATTTAATATGTTGTTTATTCTGTGTTATTACGATTACCTAAAACCATCAATATCAAGTAATTTAAATTTTTCTTCGATTAAACATTGCACCATGAATTTCATAAATAAAAACATACTACATTGAACAACAACATCATACATGAGAATAAAAGAAATACATTAAATTAAAACAACTACTACATAGGCGTCAATTCTCGGCGGGTGGTGGAATTCCTAGGGCGATGTAGGGATCGTATCTGTTGAGCACCCTAAGAATGTTGTAACAAGCCTGGAAATCGAAAGGACGATCGTGGTGAGATGCTGGCCACATCGCTAGAGTTCTGGGAAAAACTTCATGTTCGGCTTCACCATTGAGCTTATTTTGGTGATTCTCTATTAGTTGGGCGAAGAACTCCAATACATTCATACTAATTATAGTAAAACGATGATGCAATCCAGGAGAAGCACGCCCATGGATGTTCCCAATTTCAGCGGTGAACATTCTGAAAACTTTATTCCAGAAAGTCAACGCTGAATCGGCTACATTACGCATGACAGCATCTTGTGTGTGAAAAACAAAGGCTCTACAAATAGCTAAATCCTCTTGTTGAGTGAATCTAACAACACGAACTCTTGGAAGCATTTTTGTAGATGATTTGAGAGAGAAGAATGTGTAGAAGGTGTGAATTTAGATTTGAGAAGAGGAGTATTTATAGAATTTAGAAAATGTAGCCGTTGGATCACCAAGTGATTCAAACGTTCGGATGTAGCCGTTGGCGTCATCATTGTGAACGCTGGCGACATCAACAAAATCTCTGGCGTCAGCTATCAGGACGCGAGTTTTGATTTGAAACTCGGGCGTCATCCAACCTGACGCCAGAGTTGTGGCTAAAGATTCGCGTCTTTGCTCCTGACGCGCGTCGGTTTTGGTGTCTCGGTGTTCAAACCAACAGATCAGTTCATTTGAACACCCAAAATCATGGTTTGTTTATCCCATAGTGGGATCAAAATGAACAAACTTGGTGTTTGTTCATTCCATAGGAACTACTCTTAGGGACAAGACAAGATGTACCTTTGACCTCATTGACCTTTTATATCCGAAGCAATTCGTACTCATAGAATTTTTTTGCTCAAGCCAAGGGTCTCCAAAATTCCAAATCCAACGATTATTTGTACTAGCTTGGCGTGGAGCTAAAAGTTTGGCTTCTGTAACTTTATTTGTTTGTTGATTACGTTGCAGTTATGATGTGTCTATGTGTTCACGTCATTATGAAAGTAATCAAAATACACAAGCACGTAGACCTCACCGGTTGTTGGATAAACATGTCAAATCCATCACCTTGTTTTCCAATTTTTGGACGAATTGATTGAAAACATGACTTGGACGACTTAAGTCTACTTGGATCACCTACCCTGTTTGGACTACCAACAAATACAGGTCTCGTCATCGCAAACGACGCAAAGACATAGAATTACACACCATGTGCTCGTCAGTTTGCGGCCAGACGTGTTTTCAAATTATACAAACTCCGCCAAGCTCGTCCTCATCATATTGTTTGCAATGATGAAGTGCAACTTTTCGGACGGATGGACTGCATCCCAAAATGCATATTTGCTCGCGTCTTTACACGTTAAGGGATTCCATCGATGACATAAATAGCTCACTTCAAATCTGCCTGATCCGCAGCATCCATTCCTTACATTCTCAAATCCTGATAATCAAAAACACAAAAATGATGTCTTCATATTTTCTGCCGGCCTTCAAGTAAATGACAAATAATAACTTGAAAAAAAAACTCACCGTACAAAGAAGGTTCCCGTATGACATCCATAAGTATATGATAAATGTCGGAGAATACCACCTTGCTCCCTTGAAGTGCACCACTTAACTTGGCAGCTAAACTCTTCAGCTTCAGATCAAAACTTTTAGCCACTGTGTTGAACTCTTCATTACAGGCATGGCCAGCAACCAAGGTTCTTCTTATAGGAAGACACCCAAGAGGAGGAAGTCCGCCTAATGATATTTTGCGTGCACCCAACCGGTAAAGTTCCACGATAAATTTATTTGCAATTCCAGTCGGAAAATTTTCATACTCATCGAGGGTGAAGTGCAGTGATCTATCCAATAGTCTGTGTGGCCGCCTTTCTTCCGACAAGCGTAGCTAATCTGGTTTTGTAATCCTTGAAGTATTCTACTTCTTTCCACAGAGGTATCGCTGACTGTTGAAAAACTAAGCATTTAACATTAATTATAAACACAATTTCAGGGTTCACGATTCAGGGTTCAGAATAATTATCACCAAGTACTTACAGACACATCGGCTGTTTTATTATCAAAACCAGTTCCACCTGACGCGAACGTGACACCGGTTGCAAAATCCTCTATGCCGTAGCTACTATCCAAATAGGCCGGTACTAGCGGTTTATTTCCAAAAGCTTGAGATATAAAATCAGTTACGATTCTACCGTTAGAAAACCTTCCAGTAGCTTTACCACCTTCAAGGTCTCGTCCGTAGGGTGCGAAATTGCATTTGGAAAGAGTTGGAAGAGGATTGTTGTTACCCGCATCAACCATTGAGGCTCCAAAAACTATTATAGCTGGGACTTTTGATTCGACATGGATAATTCCAGCTTGTAGCAAAAGAAAACATGATAAGAGAATGATGTGATGATGCGTACTTAGAGCCATATTTCTCATTTGTTTTGGTTGAGAGAAACAATTTTATGACAAGTTAGATGATTATAATTAGTGCAGTCTTATGGTGTGATCAGTGTGGCGGTCTGGACATACTTCAAAATAATTAATTATCAAGTACGTGCAAATTCATTTCACAAGAGGAGCTGTATCTTTCCTGATGCAGCAATTCACCCAACTCTTACCTATAAAAAAAGATGCAGTTGGAAACATTGAAACAGGCAGATACGGCATTTCATCAAAGTCTTTCAACGCGCTAATGATATCGACAATGGATGGATATGCACCGACAAAACAGGGAGAGCTAAAACAAGGTCCTGACATTGATGAGTTGCACCTCTTACCATTTGAACAACTCAGCGTATTTTGACCACGGCCCCCGAATTCAGCAGATTTTACTCAAGTCGTTTTTTTAGAAACCGCAAAACATATTGATATCTATTTCTTGACCCATGATTCTTTTTAGAAGTCCCTTTGTACTAAAGCTTGTGCCAGGCATTGGAATACAGTAGTGCACGTTAAACAAGGATCGCAAAAATAAAGAGTGCCAGCGGCGGATGGCTTCCTGGTGTAAGGGAACTGGAAGGCCCCCCATATCTGGCCCATGTTCTTTGGAATACCATGTGTGTACAGATGGGTATTACAGACCAGGAAAAAAAGGAGGACATGGAGTTATAATTCGGGACAATGTTGGTAAACCGGTTGTTGCTTCAGCTTTTACATCTACAGAAGCAAAATCTTTCCTTTATCACCAGGTGAAGGCTGTGGCTGTAGCTGTGGAACTTGCAGTGGAATATTATCTAGAAGACATTCAATTGTTTTGCAAAGAAAAATATGTTGCTCGGCTTGTTAACAGCGCTATCGGGTCAGCGACTGGATGCACAGAGCATTCTAGTAGACATTTTGATGTTATCTGTAAGAGGTGTATGAAGGATCTTACAAAAAGTGATTACGAATTGGTTTTCCCGCTCCTGAGGAGTATAGCAGCGGCGTTACCTAAGTTCGATGTGCCATTGCATGTAGTCAAAGTTCCAACAGATCTTAACAAAGCAGCAGATTATTTGGCCAAGAATGGTGCACCAGGGATGGAGGTACTGAGTCCTTCTGGGCTTCCAGATGAATTGAAGGAAATTATCTGGGAAGATTATATCGAGTCCGATAATTATGGGCTGCCTTGTTGTACTTAATCAAGATGGTTGTACGTGGTGTTAGAGGCTGGTGACGCTGTCAGGGTGCAAGTTTAGTTGCTGGTGGTGTTTCTCTTTTTGGTCGCTGAAGGGTGGTGGCGGTTATTCAAGGTGTGGAGCTCCGTCGCTGGTGGTTGTGGTGCCTGGCCTCTTTTTTGAGCTTTTACGGCTTGGTGGTGGCGTTTGTTAATAGGATTATTTGGCTAGTGGTCACTAGATATAGGTCTCCCAAGAGTTTTCTTCGAGTGCCATTACCTAATCCTCTATGTTTCTGTGGCCAAGCCATTATGTCCAAGATTTTGATGTTATCCGTAAGGTGTGCGGAGGATTATACAAAAGAGGATTTTTTTTTGCTAGAAAAATACTTTCATTGAAAAATTCAGAGTACAGAATTGTCAGAGATAAAGTGAGGTTGGCTATCTAGCCATCACTCTGTTCCTGTTACAATATTTGGCTGCATTGTCAGCAGACCCATTAAGGTTTCTAGAAATTGTTTGAAATTCAACAAACTGAAAAGAACTTAATAAAGAAGAACAATCATCTAGAATCGAACTACTGCACCCTAATTTGGTAGCTTTTATTTTGTAAATAGGAAATGCAATTACTAGAGTCACTTAGGATGAAGATCTTCTCTAAGCTTCTATTCTTCGCCCATCTGATTGCCTCCAAAACTGCAAGGCTTTCAGGTTCCTATGTGTCCCTAGTTACTGTTGGTTGGACTTTGCATCCATTATATTGACCTGTCAAACAATATGACACAAATTCCAAGACCATCACCGTTAGTGTTTGTGTTATAAGAAGCATCACAGTAAATTAAAACACATTCATAGGGCAAAGAATCAGTGACAGGATATCTTATGTTGCTGGAGATAGCATTGTTTATGGAAGCAACATTAGATTGAGCAGAAGTAGCTAGCTTCATATCATTGACTAGCTTAACTGACTGCCTAGCAGTGGTTTCCTTATTCAGTCTCGAACCCTGAAAAACATACATGCATCTATCTCTCCAAATACTCCATGTTGTAGTGCTGATATCACATTTAAGATCTGTGAACAGTTTACTATCAAGAAGATCTTTCACCCAATCCTTAGTGAGATAGGCGAGTTAGCAAGCTGCAAGACATGACTGTCCCATGGAACCAAATTCCACACAGAGATAGAGAAATTGCAATGTAAAATAATATGCTCAGCAAATTCAAATTCATGGTTATCCTGGCTAAATTGGGGCGTACCCCACTTAATTGGTGCGTATAACTACATGACAAAATATGGTCACTAACAACTAATTTCTAGAAACCCCTTAACCACTATTTTTGTTAATACCTAATATACCCTTATTACATTAGTGATGATTAATTAATTTAGTATTAGTTAAATTAGTTAGGGGTTGAGTTTGATTATAGTGTTAGGATTAGAATAGAAATTCATTTCCTCTCTTAAGGTTTGGAGGGAAAGAAGAAGTAGAGGGAAAAAATAAAAAACTAGGGTTTTTGATTTTCTTAGAAAAAATGAAACTTTATAGTAATGATGAAGACTCTAGTAGTGATGAAGAAGTGGATGCATCAGATTTTAATGATTTCGATCCTATCCAATTGAATAATTTGTTGAATGAAGAAGAGAAACTCAACCAAAGAATGCTTGAGGATATTATTCAAGCACAAGAACAGATTCGTCGGGAAGAAGAAGGTGATGATGCTTCTAATAAACAGGTATGAGTTGTAACGATCTACAAACATGTATTTGCACGTCTCGATCGCCCAAAAAATAATAAAAAAATCAAAATCGTTTTCCAGAATCGGTTTATTCGATAACACTGCATAAACCGATTCTCGGTAAAATCCCCAAATTGGGTATTGGAATTGGGCTTTGTTCATCACCATATGAACCGATTGTAGTAAATTTTTTGCCACGTTGGGTACGTGACCATAATCGGTTTTTGTTGGTGATGTTCATAACCCGATTCCTTCACTTAAATAATCACGTAAGTCAACAATCAATTTATTTTCGTGTATATGTAATATGATTCTTAAAGTTCCAGGAGAAATGTGAAGGAAAATCGGATTATATGACACGATACGTGAACCGATTATGGACTTAGGAATTTGTTAGACAAATCTTTAAGCGGATTTTATAGTTTCACATATAAACCGATTTTTTGGAATCGGTTTACTCGACTGTGACATATAAACCGATTTTGAATCATCAATGTAAGGACCCGCAAGCACGTCAACGCTATTAGACAAGTCAAGAGGCGACTAAGCCGATAATAACTCGATTAGTTAAATATGAACATTAATTAATAAAAATAATCTAATAATAATTTGGAAATGAAATTAGTACCATTAAATAGATCTCGAAAATTTATGCCAATTGGACTACCCGAACGCATTAATCGGATATCGGATGATGAAGATACGAAGCTCGGAAGTTGAAGTAGAAATCGGTCAAACTTCCGTTGACCGTCACCGTTGACCGCGACCATTGGCTTTAGTTGACTAGACCTGACAGTACCTTTAGTTGGAAAATGACTAGCCCCTAGTAGAATCCTAGACATTGAATAATAATAACATATTATCATTAGTATAAAACAGGGTTTGGAAAAGTTGGCCTTTGTTAGTGGTGGTCAGGATTTGTCCACACAAAGATAAATCAAGGGTCGTGGTTCCTCTGACCACCCCTACATCTCGCACGTGTGGCAAACCAAGCCAAACCAAACCCTTCATTCGCATGTGTACGCCGAATCGTTCTCTCTCCCTTAGATAAATTCTTCGTCTTCCTGCCTTTAATCATTAAACATGGAACACGCATGTTCAATATTTGAGATTGATGTCCATATTTGTTTTCTCAGTAGATAAATCCACGCCATGGTGAATCCTAAAGCACTAAACTCATCGTGTGTAAGAGAAATTTCAGTTTTGCTTCTCAAGGAATATGCGTCTCTCATAAGCCTCATCATGTCTAAGAGAAGATGAAGGGAAAAGTTGAACCATCAAACTCTGAAAAGTTCCAATATGATTAGTCATGTTAATCAAAGGTAATTCATCTTCGTCTCCCTCTTTTTAGAAAATTTTTAGTTGATGCTAACAAGTTAGGGCTTTGTACATTTGTGTTGTGGATTTAAACTTAATTTTAGATTTTTATTTTTATTTTTACTTTTTTTGATATCCACATGGATACGTAATTTTCACTCATTTATTGACAGTGAAACGCCCAAATTCAACGATGGCAACGAAGAATGAACAAATGATTTTATTTCCCATTATTTCCTTTTCTTCCTCTCATGTTTTCAGTGGTTGTCTTCATCGTTTTCCGATGAGATGGACGAATCAGTGGTCGCCGAGAAATAACATGTTGCGAGGAAAGAATTTTACATATGGAACGTGGAAAAAAGCACAGTTACCTAGCGGGAGAGAAGGCGGCTGAAACTAAAATAGAACGAAGCAGGATTCAGTGGATTCCATGTGAATCGCTGAATTTGTTGAAGTTGGACCTCCTATTAAGTTGACATCGAAGTTGGTTGTACAATTGTGATTCTCAGGAATATGGCACCAAGAAAGGGTATTTTCAACTGAGCAAGACTGGGAGTGGAGATGGGTCTACCACATCCTAATGCAGTAAGAGATATTGTATCGATGGGAGACATTCAGGGCAAGTTAGTATTCATTCTGAGTATATAGCTCACTCCATCTTCGGGATAGAATCCCGTTAGAATGCCAAGGAGGCAATTTCCGATAATGTTGGCGTGGGAACCAATTAAAAAAAACCCGTGATCAGTCATGGATAACTATACGTGGCATTGTATAGATGCATAACAACAAGGAGATCAAGGTTGTTGATGCTAGAAAACGCTAAAATAATGTGTATGGTGAATGTGGTATATCCGCGAAGTTATACATATGATACTGTTGTTTTACATCCATGACATGGTGAAGAGTTGGTCGAAAAAATATCCCAATTTCATATGCATGCCAAAGATATAACCAGCGACCAAAAAATAACACTCTAGGCTAAACATTGAACTTCCAAAGCGCTATCTATTTATTTTTCAGAATTTACACATAAAAAATGATTATTGAATGATATTTAAAGATTCGGAGCACCCCACAGCCACCCCCAGTTCATTCAGTGGATACAACATTATAAAACATATAGTAAATGAGTTTACTTACAAATAGATGATAAAATTTAAGTTCTAAACTACGATATGAATTTCCAATACACCAAGAAACATTAAATCTCCACAGTTGGAAAAGCTTTTAAATACACAAACTGGTGTTAACGGGATGTACGGTGTCCCAGATTATGCAACTTAAACAAATCGTTTCGTGACAGAATGTGGTTGATTCGCTAATCCTCTTACTATCACGTTCATTGTCACAACCCGAAATAATAACAATGGCAATATCAATTTGTTTTCCCATTTTATAATAAATTGAATTTTATTATGAAAATAAATAAATATAATAATATTAATTATTATTTTTTAGATAATAAATATGATAGTATTAATTTATTATGAAAATTATACAATACATATTTTTATGAATAAATAATCTTTTACTAAAAATTACATTAATAAATATTAATATTAATGGTGGTAGTGGAAGAAATAGTGGGTGGTCGAAAAGGTGGCGGGCGTTTGTGAATGGTGGAAGCGGTAATATTAATGATGGTGGAAGAAATAGTAGTGATGGTTGGTTTTTATGGCAGGTGGGTGTTGGTGAATGTAGTGGACAATAATAGTTTTGTATCTTTACAAAACGAGCAATATTATATTGGGAAAGATGTAGTTGGTTGTTTTTAGCGCGGTTGGTAAGGAAAAAATCCAAACATTTCGAGGACGATACCAGATCATATAAAAAAAATGATGATGACCGTAGGATCACCCAAATGGGATCCCTTCTATCCATGGTACCCGATCGAATAAATCATGGTTTTTAGTGTTATATCAAAGTGAATATAACAAAAAACTAATGGAATAAATTAATTGACAACTTAAGTTTGTTCAATCTAAACTTTACACATGGCGTTTGTGATAAAAAATTAAAAGCACGCCCATGAGCGGTGGAGGTGGGGAAAAGAAATGGTATTAGGTGATTTTGTGGTGGTAGGTTGTGTTGGTGAGTAGTAATATATTTTTTTATTTACATGTCGCCACAAATCAATTAACATTATAAAGCAGAGAAGATGTACGTGGTTAATTGCCTAAATGATAAAATAAAATCGGGTAAAATACATGACAATTAAAAAACCACTAGAATGCCACATTATATAATAACCGCAAACGAGTGATGCGAGTCAAAATCAGTACACAATAAAATAACTTATTGTCGAGTCCTACAATTACGGCACGGATATCCAAGCTCCTATCGAAGGAGATCCCCACTTCTTCTCACAAACATTGGAGTGGGGATCGCCTTTGATAAATATGTAAACTTTGGTGTACTAAACCATAAATATATATGAACAAAGTACTATTTATAAAATAAACAAAAAAAATCATGTAGTTATTAAAAATTTAAGGGGTTAGAGCCAGGTTAGTCAACCCTTGGCTCTGCCACTAGGTGGTGCTGGATAAAAAAATGGATTCATATGGTTTTATCGTGCTGGCGGGTATTAATGAACAAAAACATATTATGATAATTGTCACATTGGAAAGTTTGTATCATCCGTTTGATGCAAAAAAATATTATTCTCTGCTTATTTGGAGGATCGACAACATGACCATGATAAATGAGTCAGCTAGAACGAAATAGGAGCATGAGGAGACCTTTATGGATAATATTGATTAGTTGATTTCACTGAGATGAGCGCTGCTGACGACATATTTCCAAAAAATATTTAAACTTCCATGTTCATGTAGAGCATTATCTCATTATAAGCAATGAACCTAAATGCAAAAATTGTCTGGAAGTTAAGATTATATTTCTTTCATTTGAGCAAATCTCCGACGGTAAAATATTAAAGGAAAAAAACAAGAAAAAGTGAGGGGAAAATCCCAACTATTTTTATGACAAACCCATATTAAATCATAAGGAGTTGATAAGTATCGGGACACAAATTATACGATATATTAAAAATGAACCAACATCATGGCCCGTGCCGTTACGGCACGGGTTAAGGGCTAGTACTTTAATAAAGTTTAGTTAATTAGATAATTATATTATATTTATGTTAGGTTAACAAGTAATTAGGTTAATTAATTAACCATATTATAAAACCAAGTTTATCTTCTTTTGAACTTCAGCAAGAGGTGTTAGTTTGTTAGGAGGAGGTGTTAGTGTTGGAAGGAAAATAACAGATATATATATATATATATATAGCTAGTATAACAGAGATTAGGAGGAGAAGAAACATTGTTGTGATGAAAATTGTGATGAAAAGAGAGATAGAGA
Source organism: Papaver bracteatum (assembly GCA_023529315.1). Lineage (NCBI taxonomy): Eukaryota > Viridiplantae > Streptophyta > Magnoliopsida > Ranunculales > Papaveraceae > Papaver > Papaver bracteatum. The sequence goes on from JAJJWX010000020.1 coordinate 208,594, forward strand.
GAGTTGTAGAATGGTAGTAAAGAGTGATGAATATAGTATTAATGGTGAGTAAGGTGAAGGAGAAATCAGTGAGGTGAAGGGTCTGGATATATATACTAGTTAGAGAGTATGAGAGTTTGAGAATTCTTTGATGTAAACAAGTTGATAATCATGATGGGAAAGATGATGGATGGTAGAGAGTTAGTAAACCAAGCAAGGTAACTATTTATAATGATTCTATTTATTTATAATGATTTGGGTGTGTGCTAGAAACAAGAATAGACTAAAAATAATCAAGTTCTTAAGTTTAAGAATATTATGATAATCATGATTTTAGGTGTTTTTTTTTCTTATTGGTAAAGAAAGTTATGTTAATGTTAGTTTTTAGTTTGAGCGGAGACTCGAACCGCTGACCTCTTAATTGAAAGTCAGGCTCCTGGCCAACTAGGCTAACACCAGATGGTTATCATGATTTTAGGTGTGGTATTTGCTTCACTGCTTAATATGTAGAGACTTAATTAGGTATTTTAGAGATCGAATTTGGTGTAGATCTATAAACATAAATTGTAGTACGCTGGGTGGGATTTCTGTTTATATAAAGTTTGTTCCGTTTGGTTGGATAAAGAGTGAGATATAGATGCCGGAAAAATAGCCGACGTAGCTGAAACCAGGGTAAACAGTCACGAGCATCAATATGTAGGGGACTTGTTAGATAGGTTAGAGTTCGATTTGGAAATTATTCAGTAGGCAAAGGTTGTAGATAACGAGCCCGGAATTCTATCGGACCTTAGTTTGTTTGATTTGGATTTATATAATGTAATATAGAGACCCTTGAATATGACCCCATGAGCTGAGTTTAATGTCGACAGTTGGAATATTTTCAGAGGATTAGTGAAGAAGATGACCGAGTCATCTTCTGACTCAGTCCACTCATCTGACTCGGTGTAAGTCAGACCTATATGGGTCGTGGACCGGATAAACGAGTCGGGTCGTGGGTTGACCCGATGGGTTCAATAAACGGGTAGTGGGCTGGTTTGTTGGGCCGTGTCGGATTAGGCACATGCGTTTGGGCTTAGGACCAGATTTAGTATTTTGGGTATTTGGACCACTTAGAGTCCGAATTAGTTTTCGGTTTCTTCTGCAAAGTTGTAGGGTTTTTCGAGGGATTTCCGATGATACCAAATTTGACCCTATTTGGATAAGTAGATATTGGTTTATCCCAAAATTACTATTTACTAAGCTATATAACTATTAGTAAAACTAGAACCGTTACTTATTTGACCTAGTCTATAACTAGAGACTTGTATGAGCCTTGTGACTAATCTCTTGGAATGCTTGTGTGATTAATAGTTTGTCGTTATTAACAACGATCGATTCAAATGGTGATCTAGTGGATTGAACATCTCGAGGTAGGCGAGGCTTGTCACCAAATCAGGTGGGAACTTTATAACCTTCTTGTAATCATTGAGTTTCTTCCATTTGCGAGCATGATGTGCTTTTACTATCAGTGTGAATGTATGTTGTTATTGCATTGAATGTAATTAAATATGTGTAATATGCGTTGTATGATTTCCCCGCGAAGAGTGTCTGTGTTTTCCCACAACTCTTAGATAAGTTAAGTAGGGCGGTAAGTCATCCGTCGGCAATAATATTAGTAGGGCAGTAAGTCATCCGTTTGAATAATATTATATCTATTTCATTTAGTAGGGCGGTAAGTCATCTGTTTGAATATTATTGCTTATTAAGATAGTAGGGCGGTAAGTCATCCGTCGGAAATAATATTAGTAAGGCGGTAAGTCATCCGTTTGATTATTATTATATATACTATTTTATTTGGGGAAATCACTTGTGTGCATATTATACTTGTTCGACTAACTTTCTGATCTTGATGGTAATATTCTAAATCATGGTTTGTATGGGCACTCTATGTGGAAGATGTTATTATTATTGATTAGTGTTTCTTTCACGTTGTCTTCTCCAATGAGTTTGGCGAGGTTAGAGTGACACTTGCATCATGTTTCATTAATTGCTGAAAGATTAGTATCGTCTTGTTTATTTCACTTTATATTCTTTTAGAACTGTGAAGCATGTTAGTAATTACTTGAGAGTTATATGTTTCCATTGAGCACCCTTTTGGGATGATGTGATCACTCGTTCCCACATCAGTTTCAGTAATAAGAAGAAACGGTGCACGCAGAGATATTTTATTTCATATCTTAAAGTTCTAGCGAAACAACACATTATTATATTCATATCACTCGAGAGATCTTCATTTATGCCATATAAGAGCGTATGGGTTTCTTTTTGAGATTAGTTGTAATCTTATTAGTTAAGCAGGTGCTTAGGTTGGGGCGCCACAGAGTTGGTATCAGAGCTCACTATTAGATCTTACATGGGAAATAATAGGAATAGCCAGTGCCAGTTAGTGAACTAGGTTTGATTAGAACTGGGTTGGGTTGTGAGATAAATCTTAATCACTAAAAACAATCAAGAACTAAAATATTTTTGAATTAATTGATTGATTTTTTTGGCATGACGATTGCTTGTTTCTTGTTTGGTGTGTATATCACATATGAAGTAAAAATTGTAGGTTGGAACCAGTTACATTATAGTTTAGAAATTTCAATAGAGAAAGAAAGATTAATTAGTCTCTTGAATAAAGCCACAAATTATAGACTATAAAAACATCGATTTTGATACTTGCAGCAATACATATATCAACCTCGATGGGTTCGGGAAAGAAGAAGTCCCAATCAAGCTGGAAGATTCAACTATCTCTCCAAATGGAAACTCTGATTGTGATGGTTCGGGATCCATTATGTGCTTAGCTGCTGTCGCACCTCAGATGCCTGAATACTATCCAAGGTTGACGTGCTCGTTTTGTTCGATGAAGGGACATGAACTATCAAGGTGTTACAAGTACAAACATCAAGTGAGGCACGCCAACAAGATTCACCGAAGAGTTAATCATTTAGCTAGAAAACTTAAACTCGCTCAGAAGACTGCTGAGGTATGTAAGATTTTATCTTCGTTTAAGAAGCCAGTTTCCAAAGCAAGACCATTTGAGAAGAAAAACGTGTCAAATCGTGTTGATAGACAGAAGCCTGTGATTTTCTCACCTGAGGAAAGTGGTGGACAGATTTTTGTTCACCACAACACAAATTTGTTAAGTGGTAAATCTTGTCTCACGAGCCTGATTAAAAGAGACAAGATTATGAACGCACATGCTATAGGAAATAGTGCTTTTCTTAGTTTTGCTTTCTGTCTATATCTAATAAAAGAAAGGGGTTTTTATCGACAATTCTACTCTTTTTATGGTTTAGAGTTGACCGACCGCGAACCTGATAGGTTCCGAACCCTGCATACATTTTTCCTCTTGACATCTTTATATCTCAAGACTTCTTTATGAGATTGTGAATTCCATCCACAAAAATCAGTGTCATAACTGTTCTCTAAGATTGTGTCTATGGAGAGAAAAGATGTCAACATGATTGTAAATCCTTCAATCGAGGAAAAAAGAAAAATCTCATGTTTCTAGGCCTTTGAAAAGAAAAAGAACAAGAAAGGCAAAGGTTGTTCCTTCTAATTCTAAGAAGTATTCCGATGTTCTTGTTGAATTGAAGGAAGTAAGAAAGGAGATTCGTGAAATAAAAAGCTTTTGTTTCAAGGTCTTTGGAGATTCAGAGAGCCCTGGTTCGATATATTCATCCAAGACAGTTCGTTGATATCAACTCCTATCTTCGAGAACCTTATGTACCTATGGTTGTTGATGATAAGGAGTTTGGGAATGATGCTGAATTTCTCAAAGACATTAAAGTCTAGGAAGTCTTCTTGTTGATCAATGGAAGAATAACTAGTGTTGATAGCCAATATTGTGACTACACATAGCTATCTTTTGATTCATTCTCTTTTGTTATTTTTTAGGTTTTTATTATTAAAATTCTAAAAATATTTTGAGGATGTTTGTTTTTATTGAAATATTTTATTGGTTTCATATATTGCAATTGTGTTATGGGATATGTATTATTCACGTCCGTGAACTTGAAGATCCCATATTGTTGTCAAAAGTAAAGTTGTTCATGATCGGTATTTGCTTATTGGTTTAAGGACGAATCGACTTTTGACAATTACAAACATTATTCCTATGCAATCATGTATTTGATGGAAAATAGGATCGTTTGTTTTGCAAGGATAAAGTCTATTATTTCACTTTGTGATGCTAAGATATAATTGATCCTTGTTTGTGTATCCACGGTTTTGGTCTTCATTGATCTATCTTATGAAAAACCGTGAAGGCTCCATTGTGTATCTTATGTTGAGTACCTTACAACTAAGTCGATTATGTTGGCTTGGTTGGTTATTCCGTAAGATGCTATATGTTGAGCATATGAACTAAATCAATCGACTAGTTTGGTTATTTAGTTATGTACTCCATAAGTCTTCTTCTCTTCTTACTTATGTTGAGTACATGTACGGTTAGGTGTGTCAAGTCCTTGATACCTTAATCGGGGTTCCATAATCTCTTATGTTGAGCCCATATGAACTAAGTTAACCATCTTGTTTGGTTATTTAGTTATTTGCTCCGAAAATAATATTTTGTTGAGAAACTCTTTTAATAATTAAATTGATTACCTTGGTGATTAGTTTGATTATTGGTTACTTGTTTGACAATTAGATTGATTATAGGTTTTCTTGTGATTAATCTAGTTGTATTTTCAAATATTCCACAACTTCTTGTGTTGAATATTTGAAAGACTATAGTAATCATGATCTCTTGTGGTTATTGTAGTCATATATTCCATAAGGTTTCTCTTGTGTCGAGTATACGTAATATTCCGTGAGGTTCGCCTTATGTTGAGTAAATGATCGTGTATTCCATAAGAATTTTATCTTATGTTGAGTACAACTCTAAATATTCCGTAAGGTTTTCCTTATGTTGAGTATTTGAACGGTTAAGTTGGTTATCTCCGTATGATTAACTTAGTCGTAGCTCGTTGCTCCGTGAGTTTACTTATGTTGAGCACGTTCAATTAAATTGATCACTTTTGTGGTTTTGATTTAATTGATTTTGTCAATCGAGTTAATCATGGGTTTACTTGTGGTTGATTTGGTTGATTTTGGATATAAAAGATCATCTTTTTGATTTTTGGTGTCCAACTTAAATCCTTCTTTTCTCTTGAAATTAAGGTCGCTCATGTTGTTCTCTTTGGGAATGACATGTAATGGGGGAGAGTTATTTTGAACTTGTTCTTAATGGTAATATCTTGCGGGGAGTGCGGCAGTGGAATTTTTTAGGGGTTATCTTGTATCTTTAAACTCCTTGATGAATGTTGTTAGCTTCGGCTATAAGATTGCATCTAAATTTAAGATGATGTGTGTCTTCTCTTTTGGTTATGAAATGTCTCTTGTGGAAATTTCATTATGAACCCATTCTTTTACCTTTTCCAATTTTATTGACAAAAAGGGGGAGAAATATTGTAGTTCACACTACATAATACATATGGTTCTCGGATCATTGTGTAAGGGGGAGTGGTTTCCATGATCGAGATAGAGTATTGACTAAAGGGGAGCGATACATATCACCATAGTATTGTTGTTAAAGTCGTGATACAATTGGACTTTGATGTTTATAATAATACTATGACACTGTTTAATAATGATTGAGAATCTCGATTTCTCTCATTATTTATGCTATGGATCTTCAACAACGATGATACTAAACTTACAACCTTGGGGATCATTGGAATACTTGGAAGGACGAAGATTTCAAGGAACGTTAAAGATTAGACTATGGAATAGGAGCTACTAAAGTTTTATCTTTTTTGTATTCCATATGTATTAATAGTTTTGTGTCACTAAAATTGACAAAGGGGGAGATTGTTAGAGAATAGCTCGGTCGAACTCGCATGCATTGCTATCTCAAGCATGTTTGTCAATGTTAGTGATCAAAACTATAAAGTCTTGATTTCTAGCCTATTATCAAGTCTCGGACTAGGATAGGAAAAGTGTAGTTAAGCTCAAGCACTTCATGGTGATTCAACGACAACGACGAAGATCTACACCAAGGAACCGTGGAACTTCATCAACAAAAAGGTATGTGAAGACTTGAACTTATCTGTCACTCAAAAGTCTATCTATTCTATCACCTACTTTTTATGAAACAAAATTCGTATGCTATATAGACTAGATCAAACACATTTCGAGCTGAGTATGTGTTGGTAAAGCTTATCGCTTTGATCAGGTTTATCTTCATCTTTCAATCTTTGGAAATTGCTCTGACGAGAAAGGTCTGTTGATTCTCTCACGACTGAATATCGTCCTCTGAGAATGTTTCAATGTTGAAATGAGAGTTAGATCACATAACCGTGTATTCCTTGATCCGAAGTTCTTTGAACTTTGTTGAGCAAGTGTATTTCGGAGGATTGTGGAATTGGATTGCCAAGTCCGCGAACTGTCGAGAGTTCTCGACCGAAAATATCTGTTGGATTTTCCAAAAACTCGTTTGCAGCTTAGTCCGCGAACTGGCGGAAGTTCTCGAACCGAGAATTTCTGCTGAGTTTGGAAAACTCAACTGATAAACCTTAAGTCCGCGAACTTGTTTGTGAACTTAAGAGGTTATGATCTAAAGATGTGCTCTGAACATAGACATTAAATTAATAAGGAATGCTTATGCAAACTGTGGCTATAATGTTCATTGATCCGATTCAATCGAATCGAAATCATCTAGAGTTCAATTGTGTCTTGTGTAGTTACATAAGATCTCATAGAAATTGAATGAATCTCTAACTAGTTAGTTTGAGTCAAGTGAACTAGTTATGATGAATGAGGAACCAGGTCAATATGAGAATCTCATATGGTTGCCTTTTAGTTACTATGTTGAACCAACATGAACGTATTCGTTTGGGCCGGTTCTCACGAACTTGGAAAACATTTACAAGTGTGTTTGACAAGCTTTCTCTTTCGATCTAATGGTTGAGAGATATTGGATTGAATCTAAATCAGGTTTCATCTAACGGTGAATAGAGATTTCTTTGTAACCAAGGAAAAACCCTGATTTGAAAGGAACAAACTAGGGTTTATCTGTGGGAGACAGATTTAACCTTTGAATAGACTTTTCAGTGTGATACAGATTTGTTTATTTGTTAAAGCCTGCGTTTTCGGGACGTAACAACTCTTTGTTGTGGGTGAGATCAGCAAAGGGAATCAAGTGCGCAGTATCCTGCTGGTATCAGAGGCGTAGGGGTGCAAATTTACCTTGTATCAGTGGGATACTGATAGGGGTTCAACTATAGTCCAGTACGAAGTTAATTGGTAGTAGGATAGTGTCTGTAGCGGCTTAATACAGTGTGTATCTAATCTAGACTAGGTCCCGGGGTTTTTCTGCATTTGCGGTTTCCTCGTTAACAAAATCTCTGGTGTCTGTGTTATTTCTTTTCCGCATTATATTTGTTATATAATTGAAATAATACAGGTTATGCGTTGGAGTTTAATCAATTAGAGATCAAATCTTGTGATTGCTGATTTCATTGATTAACACTTGGACATTGGTCTTTGGTACCATCCAAGTTATCTCTCTTTGATTTGACTCGCGATTTCTATTTTCTTGAGTAACAATCAAATTGAGGGATAGAGATATTGACTCCTTGAGATACTATATTCTAGATTGAGTCTAACTGTCTAGTTGATTCTCTAGTAGAGTGCTTCGGAGTTTGTCCATACAGATTTCTAATCGAAATATTGGGTGGTGTTGTTAGACCCCCGCTTTTTCAGTTGGGGATTGCTTAGTAGGATGAAAACGAAAAAGTCGAAAAGTCGCCACCAGAAAATCCGAAAAATCTTCATGGACATTGTCGCGATCAATGAAGGTACTGCACAATTATATTTGTACTTGCTCACATAGTAGAGAACATAATCAATGTGGTAACCATTTTCACATGTTTGGACATCCCTAGAAGAAAGAAAAAAATCGATTGGTAAAGATAATTTTATATATAATATAAAAAGGAAGGAATTGTTACATATAATGATAAATTATCCGAGAATTTTTTTGATGGGGCATTTTTTGAAGAGGGCATGGGGGACCAATAAGAAACTTCCATATGTCGTTGTTTTTCTAACTAAATTATGGTCTGATTTTTAGAGGAATGGTACTTTGGAAAGTATAAGTTACATCGATGACTAATCACTTATTAGGAAGCAGACGTGATGATTCTAAATGTGTCTAATCAAACGTGGGCGTTCTTCTTTGATTTTCTGATTTACTTTACCTACATCATCGAATCAATTTTAGACGTGTCTAATCAATCGAGGTGTTCTTTGTTGGTTTTTTTATTTACTTTAACTGCATCATGGATTTTAATTTTTAAATGAATCAATTTTAGATGTGTCTATTCAATCGGGGTGTTCTTCGTTGGTTTTCTGATTTACTTTTTGCCTGCATAATGGATTTTAGTTTTTAAATGAATCAAGAAGGGGGTGGTCGTAGGTTCCGAAAATATGATTCTGGCTTTTCTATTGAACCTAAATTTTTACTTTCTTATTGTAAAAAGGGTTACACAGAAAATACTTAAACGGTTGGTTTGATTTGGGTTTGAATGATGGAGGTTTGTGGATGCGGTAACAGGGATAAAGAAAGGAGAAGAATAAGAGATGAACGGTTTTCTTTTTCTTGATGCCATTAATCTTGCAACTCCGAAGATGCCCATCCCCTGAAACTCAGTCCATAAATTGGTTAGAAAAACAAAGACATGTGGCAGTTTCTTACTGGTCCCCCAGGCCCTCTTCGAAAATGCCCCATCAAAAAAATTCTCAAATTATCCTCCCTGGTTTGAGGCCTTTGCACTTTATTTGAGTCATGTTATTAAAATACAAAAAAAGGTAGTAGAAAGTAATTTGACAAAATCCCTTGACCAACTATTTTCTAATACCTAATTTATGCCTAATTAATTAGTGTTAATTGATTGTTTTAGATGTTAATTAACCGTGTTAAAGGGTGAAATCAGCTAATGTTAATCGAATTTCAAAACATTGAATAAGCGAAAAAATTTGATATTGTTTTACAAAACACCAACCAGAATCGGTTTACGTTAATGCACTCGTGGACCTATTCTGGGTTGTTGTTCTTCTTTCACGAAGGACACCCAAAATTGGCTAACATATGTATACATAAAATCTGATTCCCCTAATCGGTTTTTTATTTGTCTTATATAAATGGATTGATTCATTTTCATAAGGGAGAAAACTCATTCATTCCAAATATACTCCTTTTCGTAGGAACCACGGATGCACTTAACACATGCAGCAAGCCTTTGAACCCCCTAAGCGATCCTAGTAGAGTAGTTATAGTCCCGTGAGGGTTTACATAAAGATCTATACACAAAATCTACAAAAACTTCTAAATCTATCAATCTTCGTCGGAGGAATCCGAGTCCGATTCACCCACCATAAAGTCCGAGGAATGCTCCAGAATTTTGGATACCATGATGTGATAGATTTCATCAAATGTGAATGCTTCTCCCTTTTCCTCCAAGTAGTGCGCTTTCACGATTTCATGCTACAAAAGCACAACATAAACTTACTTTTTTAGTTAAAAATTGATAAATATATATTATGTAACATAAACGATAAAAATACTTACAAATTATTAAAGGGACAAGCTAAAATGGCTAGCGTTAAAAATCCGTTGTTAAACAGAAATAAAAGCAACTATCGCATTTTGGATGACTTGGTACAAATAATGAATTTGTTGAAGACTTCTTCTCTTTGGATTTCCTTAATCCCGATCGAAAGTATTGGTTATATATCTTCGCCCAAATGGTTTTGGGTTCCATTTTTACGGGAGAGATCAACAACTCGACTTTCGGTGTACCATGTTTTGATGATGGAAAAATCTTCGACTGACTCAAATAATTCCATGCATGTATGTGAAGGTATGAAATGAGTAGTTGTATAGTATATGGAGTATGAGTGAATAAAATGAGCAAGTTTGAGACAAATTAGGTCCGGGGATGAGGTCTCTTTATATAGAGAAGGACCCCAACAGATCGTTTTTTTCGAAGAAAAGTGAAATGATTTATCAAAATTTGTCCTCTTGAATGTCAATAAAAACAATTATTTTTGATGCCCACGAGAATCGGTCTTTATAATTGGAAACATAAACCGATTTTTCCTAAAAATCAACAAAACAAAATTGAACTCCACTGAAAATAATCGGTTTATATATTTGCACATGTAAACGGATTCTAACTAAAAAAATATACATAAAACTGTCACTTGTGAGGCATGAAGAATCAGATTATACTAACACCCACATAAATTGATACCCTGATGAAGCCCTAAAAATCGGTTTATAAATGCAGTTATATAAACCAATTTTTTGATGTATCTGCAAAAAAAGTTTGCATACACTTGTTTTACCATAAACTCATTACACTATAATTAAAATCCATAAGTTACTTGTTGCATTATACCGTTTTTCCAAGTTCATGAAAACCATCATACAAACAAGTCTTAAAAACCGTTACAAACCATTAAAAGTCTTAAAAACTTATAACTACAATAAAACTTTTTTAATATAATACTAGATAATATAATATTCATGCAAAAATTATAGAATTTCTAATCCTTACTTGGGTCCTTATTGCTAAAATAATAAATTCGGTAATATTATAATATAATGCATTCCAATAATTTTACGTTAAACATTATTAGGTCCCAAACATTATATAAAATAATAGTTCTATTAGAAAACAAAAAATAATTTTCATACATATCAAATTTATATGTTAAATGGAGTAGTATTTGTATTAGGTTAGGGTTTTGTTAGAGCATATCTCGGTCAACCTCGCATGCGTTGCTATATCAAGCATGTTTGTCAATGTTAGTGATCAAAACTATAAAGTCTTGATTACTAGTCTATTAGCTAAGTCTTGGACTAGGATAGGAAAAGTGTAGCTGAGCTCAAGGACTTCATGGCGATTCATCATACAACGACGAAGATCTACACCAAGGAACCGTGGAACTTCATCAACAAAAAGGTATGTGGAGACTTGAACTTATCTATCACTCAAAAGTCTATCTATTCTATCTCCTACTTCTTATGAGACAAAAGTCATATGCTATATAGACTAGATCATACAGACTTGACATTTCGAGATGAGTGTTCATTGATTATCTTTTTCTCGAAATCGCGTGTTGGTAAAGCGTTTCTCTTTGATCAAGTTTATCTTCACCTAGTGACGAAATTCATGAAAGTTTCAATCACTTTGAAAATTGCTCTGACGAGAAAGGTCTGTTGTTTTTCACGACTGAATATCGCCCTCTGAGAATGTTTCATTGATTGAAATGAGAATGTAGATTATATAACCATGTATTCCTTGAACCAAAGTTTTTGAACTTTGTTGATCAAGAGAAATCGACAGGATTGTGGAATTGGCTTGCCAAGTCCGCGAACTGTCGGAAGTTCTCGACCGAGAATTTCTGCTGGGATTTCCAAAAACTCGTTTGTGTGCTAAGTCCGCGAACTGGAGGAAGTTCTCTTTCCGAGAATTTCTGCTGAGTTTGGAAAACTCAACCGGCTAACTTAAATCTGTAAACTTGTTTGTGAGCTTAAGAGGTTATGATCTAAAGATGTTCTCTGAACATGAAATATTAAATTACTAAGGAATGATTTATGCAAACCATGGCTATAATGTTCATGAGCCAATTCAATCGAATCGAATCATCTTTGTTTCAATTATGTCTTGTGTAGTTACATAAGATCTCATAGAAATTGAACAACTCTATAACTAGTTCATTTGAGTCAATTGAACTAGTTATGGTGAAGACGAACAAGGTTAATATGAAATGCTCATATGGTTGACCTTTTGGGTTACTATGTTGAACCAACATATACGTACATGTTTGGGCATGGTTTTCACAAACCCAGTAAACGTTTACCCAAGTGTGTGTGACAAGCTAAGTTTTCGATCTAACGGTTGAGAAATATTAGCTTGAATCTAAATCAAGTTTTTATCTAACGGTGAATATGGATTGCTTTGTAACTAAGGCAAAACCCTGATTTGAAGACTATATATAGGAGACATCTAGCATTGTGCAAAAGTAATCCACACACGTTTGTGTGTTACTAGTGCGCCCGCTAGAGTCGATTCTCCTTTAACCTTTGATTTTCTTCTCTAAAATCAGGTTAACGATTTAAAGACTTCATTGGGATTGTGAATCCAAACCGATACTACTTTTATCGTAGTTGTGTGATCTGATCTTGCATATTCTATCGTACGAGTATAATCTTTGATTGGCTTGAGATCGTGAGAGTTCTCCGATAGGCAAGATAAAGAAGTCACAAACATCTTCGTCTCATTGTTTGTGATTCCTCGACAAACCGCCTGTGTAGTCAGGAAGGATTGTTGAGAGGTGATTGATTAATCTAGGCTGTTCTTCGGGAATATAAGTCCCGATTATCAATTGGTTCCTGTTCACCTTGATTATTATTAAAAGACGGAACAAAACCTAAGGTTTTTTTCTGTGGGAGATAGATTTATCCTTTTGATAGACTTTTCTGTGTGAGACAGATCTGTTTATTATCAAGTCTGTGATTTTTGGTTACAACAACTCTTGGTTGTGGGTGAGATCAACTAAGGTAATCAAGTACGCAGTGTCCTGCTGGGATCAGAGGCGTAGGAGTACAACTGTACCTTGGATCGGTGGTAGACTGATTGGGGTTCAACTATAGTCCAGTCCGAAGTTAGATTGGAGTAAGCTAGGTCCCGGTTTTTTTTTTGCATTTGCGGTTTCCTCGTTAACAAAACTTCTGGTGTCTGTGTTATTTCTTTTCCGTATTATATTTTATATAATTGAAATAATACAGGTTGTGTGTTAAGATCATCAACTTCTCTAATCCAACCTTTGGTTGTTGATTGTAGTTGATTGATCCTTGGACATTGGTCTTTGGTACCGTCCAAGTTATCTCTCTTTGATAAAGACTTGCAGATTTCTATTTGCTTGAGTAGAGATCAAATCGAGAGATTGAGATATTAACTCCTTGAGATACTTTTTATCTAGATTGAGTCTGACTGTCTAGTTGATTCTCTAGAAAAGTATTTCGGAGTTAGTCCATACAGATTGCTAATCGAATTATTGGGTGGTGTTGTTAGACCCCCGCTTTTTCAATTGGTATCAGAGCAGGCAAACATGTTAAAGACCTCAAAAGTCTATGTTTGTAGCGATATGACTATATGGACTATAAAGTCTCAATTGACGCTTCACCAGGTTTAACAAAACAACCACAAGAAAAGGTCTGACAAACTGATGTCTCTTCAAAAAGGGTTGGATGAACAAATCCGGATCAACTATGATCTTGTTGCAGAAATTGCAGTCCTTAAGGATTTGATATCTGGAAATACTCCCTTTGAGGATTTGAAAAATCTCAGTTATTCCTCTTTCAAGAAAAGTCGTAAGTCAGTTAGTAATCAACGATAGGATGTTGAGAAAACTGATATGACGAGGAACAAGTCAGAAAATCTTCAAGGCATAGGCTCATGTTGTGATCCATCCGATCATATACGGCAAACATGTATGTATTTTCAAAAGAGTCTTAACGTTGCAAGTAACCTTTGTAAGAAAGCTAAAAAACTGTATGACTCTTTTAAAGTTCATACAACACTACCAGGAAACTCTAAATTGAGAAGTACTAGTAGTATGGGTGCCTTTGCTTTGAGATCTATATCTTCTTTTCAATGGTTTCTTGACAATGGGTGTAGTCGACATATGGCAGGAGACCTCACATGGTTTGTTTCGTCCGTTGACTATGAAGGAGGTCCTGTGACGTTCGGAGATGGAAGTTGTTGCTATATTAGAAAAAAGGGAACGATCAAGCTACCCGGTGTTCCAGAAATCCATGATGTGGTATATGTTAAAGGTATGACTGCTAATCTTCTTTCTATTATTCAAATTTGCGACAATGGCCATCAAGTCATCTTCAATGTGAATGGATGTGACATTGTTGACAAATCTGGGATAGTAATTTTCCAAGGAACTCGTGGTAAAAACAACTGTTATCTTCTTGATACTCAGTTTAGCAATCACTGCAATTTGACTAAGGTGGAATCTACACATCTTTGGCATGAGCGTTTTGGTCACATCAATTATCGTCTTCTAACTAAGATCATTAACAAAGAACATGTTAGAGGCATTCCCAAAATCAATGCAAAGATTAAAGGTGTATGTGGTGCCTGTCAAAAGGGTAAGCAAACGAAAGTTCACCACAAATCATCTCGAGATATTCTCACTAAATCTCCACTTGATTTAATTCATATGGATCTCTTCGGACCAATTCAACAACCAACTGTTGCCGGTAAGAAGTATGCTTTAGTTATGGTAGATGATTACACCAGATTTACTTGGGTTGCACTCTTATCTCATAAGAATGAAACTCTTGGTGAATTCAAGATTATTGTTAAAAGGATCCAGAACGAACAAGGTCGCAAACTAAAGAAAATTAGAAGCGATCGTGGTACAGAATTCAAAGACACCAAGGTATTTGAATTCTGTGACGAACTGGGGATCATTCAAAAATATTCACCACCTATCACTCCTCAAGCTAATGGAGTTGCTGAAAGAAAGAATAGGAATATTCAGGAAATGGCCAGGGTAATGCTCCACAACAAAAACTTACCTTTGATATTTTGGGGAGAAGCTGTTTTTACAGCATGTTACTTGATCAACCGTGTATATTTGCGGTCTAAAACCCTTAATACTCTTTATGAGTTGTGGTATGGAAGGAAACCCAACCTACACTATCTCAGGGTGTTTGGAAGTAAGTGTTATATTCTGAAAGATCGAGAACAGAAAGGGAAAATCGACACCAAAAGTGATGAAGGTATGTTTCTTGGATATGCCTCTGATAGTCGTGGATTTCGAGTATTTAATCTCAGAACTCAAGTCATGATGGAATCTCCTAATGTTAGCATCGACGACATTAGTAACTTTCGTCAGGAAATCCTCCTGCTGAATTGCCTCCAACCGAGACAATTGAGAATGTCAAAGAAATTCCAGAATCAGCTGAAGTCATTCCAACTGTTGCTGATCCTGACATTTCTAGTGACGAGGAGAATAGCACCGATCAAGGCACCCCTGATGAGCAAGAACGTGTCCCTCCATGACATCTATGGGTTCAAAGGAATCATGATGTATTATTGGAGGAAGAGATTCTACAGCCAAAACTAGAGGAAAACTTCAAAATATATGCAATTTTGGTTGTTATCTTTCGCAGGTCGAACCGAGGAATATTGATGAAGCTCTGAAAGATCCTTTTTGGGTAAATGCAATGCATGAAGAGTTAAATCAATTTGAAATATTAGATATCTGAGAACGCGTGCCTTGTCCTCCAAATTTCAATATTGTAGGTACCAAATGGATATTGAAGAACAAGTCTGATGAATATGGCACCATTGTCAGAAATAAAGATAGACTTGTTGCTCAAGGATAATCACTAATTGAAGGAATCTACATTGACAAAAACTTTGCACCTGTGGCACGTCTTGAGTCCATTCGACTTTTATTGGCCCATGCCTGCTTTCTCAAGGTTAAGTTGTTTCAGATGGACATAAAATCAGCATTCCTGAATGGGATTTTAAAAAAGGAAGTCTATATCGCTCAACCTAAGGGATTCAAAAATCCTGATTTTCCAGACCATGTGCTGAAGCTCAAAAAGGCGTTGTATGGACTGAAGCAAGCACCAAGAGCATGGTTTGAAAAACTTACTACCTCTCTTATTAGGAAAGGATTTTCAAGAGGAGGAGCTGATAAAACATTGTTTACCAAATGGAGTGGAAAAGATGTTGTCATTGCTCAAATCTATGTAGATGATATCATCTATGGATCAACATCTGAAAAATTCGCAAAGGACTTTCAAGTCTCTCTTGCTAAGGAATTTGAAATGAGCAATGTTGGTGAATTAAAATTCTTCTTAGGATTACAGATTCAACAACACAAGGAGGGAATTTACTTATCTCAAGAGAAGTACGCACGTAACCTAGTGTCACGTTTCGGTCTGGATAAGTCGTCTCTTAAGTTGACTCCCATGCCTACTACTGGTAAATTGCACAAGGATGAGAAAGGAGCAAAAGTGAGTCAAAAATATTATATCGATCCGTTATAGGTAGCCTTTTGTATCTTACAACCACTATACCTGATATTTATTTCAGTGTTGGTTGTTGTGCCAGGTTTCAGGCGGATCCAAAAGAATCTCATCTTGCAGCTGCAAAAAGAATCATACGATATATAAATCACACTGCTGGGTATGGTCTCTCGTACACTTTTGATAATAATGCTAACCTTTCTGCTTATTCTGATGCTGATCGGCAGGATGTGTAGAAGACAGAAAAAGTACATCAGGGGGATTCTACTATGTAGGTCTCAATCTTGTAGCATGGAATAGCAAGAAGCAAAACTCTCAATCCCTGTCTACATGTGAAGTAGAATATATTGCTGTCGGATCATGTTGTACTCAACTCCTATGGATGAAACAAATGCTTGCTGATTATGGAATTGATACTGGTATAATGAAGATCTTTTGTGATAACTCCGGTGCGATTAGAATTACTGAGAATCCTGTTGAGCACTCAAGAACAAAGCACATTGACATAAGGTACCATTTTATTCGTGATCTTTATGAAAATGGTATCATTAGTATGGAATTTGTGCCTTCCGAACAACAATTGGCTGATATTCTCACCAAACCCTTAGATACTGCAACGTTTCAACACTTGCGGCAGTCTATTGGTGTTGTTTTGGTTCATTAAAACGTTTCATTCACTCTTGCCCCTATGCTTATCCTTATATTTTGGGAAATTGAGTCTGAAACTCCAGTAGGTACTTTCCAGTTCAGTTTCTATAGGATTGTCATTGTTTTTTTTTTGGGTATCTCTTTAGTGTTTCAAAATCCTTCTTTTCTTCCGAAATTAAGGTCGCTCTTGTTGTTCTCTCGGGAATGACATCAAATGGGGGAGAGTTTTTTTGAACTTGTGCTTAATGGTAATATCTTGTGGGGAGTGCGGCTGTGGAATTTCAAAGGGGTTATCTTGTATCTTTAAACTCCTTGATGAATGTTGTTAGCTTCGGCTATAAGATTACATCTAAATTAAGTTGATGCGTTTTCTTTCTTTTGGTCATGAAATGTCTCTTGTGGAAATTTCATTATGAACCCATTCTTGTACCTTTGCCAATTTTATTGACAAAAGGGGGAGAAATAATGTTGTTCACACTACAAATACATATGGTTTTCGGATCATTGTGTAAGGGGAGTGGTTTCCATGATCGAGATGGAGCATTTACTAAGGGGGAGTGATACATATCACCATAGTATTGTTGTTAAAGTCGTTATACAATTGGACTTTGATGTTACATAATGATATTATGACATTGTATAATAATGATCGAGAATCTCGATTTCTCTCATTGTTATAGCTACGGATCTTCAACAACTACTACACCAAATTAGCAATTTTGTGACGTTTATAAACGTTGTACAAATTAATTTGTGCAACGTAAATAAACGTTGGTAAAACGGCGTTGCGCATTTATATGCAACGTATTATATCTGTTGCACAAATTAATTTGTACAACGTTTGTAAACGTTGCACAAACGATGGTGCAACGGTATATTTTTATTGTTTGTGCAACGTATAGTTTAATTTGTGCAACGTTATTTCTTATAGATAACACTTTTGTGGGTCCCATTGTGATTTTCTATCAACGTTTTATTTATTTGGTGGCAGTTACATCCGTTTTTCATTTCATGTAAATTGTGCAACGGATAGTTTTTCCACGTTCATATCCGTTGCAAAATAATTTTCAGGTAAGAAAAAAAATGTCGCGGGCTTAATTCCGACAGATTTATGCACCTGTATATAGATTAATTTTGCACCTGCATATACCATCCTAGATGAACTAGAAGACCCAATGTATCATTCAGAAGGATTCTCATTATCATTACGATCGATCAAGAAAAAATACAGATTATCACAATTTTTTAAGAACAATTCATATATTTCAGCATGTAATACTTAACAAAATTGAGCAAGCTGAGTGTAGTTTGAGGCAGTTAATCAACTACAAAAATCATTCACTGCTTTGATTCAATGCTAAAAGCTACTCTCCAAAGAGATCATGGGAAAATTTTAGCATACCCTCATTTGAGATCTTAGATCTCTACACCTATATACAAAGTGCTTCACTCTGCGAAAAAACCCTGGCTCATCCCTCTCCTTGGCAGCTAGTTCTTGAATTCCAGGCTCCGCGTAGTACTCAGAGTGGAGGAGTTTTGGCATCAATTCCTTAATATATGCCCCGTGCTCATATAAAATGGCTGCCTCACTAGCTCTGTGACCATTCAGTGTGATGTATGAGTCCCATTTTGGGTGTTCTTGGAATGATCCTCGTGAAAAACCCCATTTTCCTTTTGGATGGATTACTCTCTGCGATGAAACAAAAAGAACGTGCAAATATATTTGGGAAACATGCCCTCGAGATACTCGTGGAATTTCTCCTGATCATCAACCTTTTCGTCAGCGGTTGAAGTTGTGGACTTCTTCCTTGTTCAAACATATAAGTTATTAATGGAAGGCTGAAGGGAGGAACAAAAATCACAAGAAATAAAGATAATTTGTAGATTAGATGACAAGATTGAGAGAGAGAAATGTGGGTGCAATAACTCCCTTTCTTAGCAAGAAACTCACCAGATTAGCCACAATTTAGTAGAACTTGAAAATTCGAGCCTAGTGTTCAAAGGCTCAGTTTTGAGTCTTTTCACCTAGTGCACAAAGTTGCTAGTTTGAGCATTTAGCTTTTTGATCGATATCAGGTGCCCTCCAAATGTCAGTATACATGCCTTAGCATTATTCTCCAATAAAAAGAGGGCAATATAGTCGTATTTATATCCTTAGGGTAAAACCGCTATAATCAGTCATATCAGAGATGTTTTGAACTTTATGATAAAAGAAGTACATTTTCTAAGGACTTTTGTTTTTTAAATTTATTTAAATTGATATATCTACCAATATTAAAAATGATTTCAGAGCTTCATAAATAGTACTCCGTAACAAAGATTGCTTCCTAAGCCCAAGTTACTGAACCCAACAAACTTGATCTCAGTGTGTAGCAGATTTTAACTAAGGAACCAAACACGGCATAAAGAAAAGAAGTTCAAGCTATGAAATACTGATGTGGAAAATGATATAGTCTACCTTTGTTTAACCAAGTTGGAATTGAAATGTTTACCTAATCATGAAAGCATTGATTTTGTTCCAGTGATATAGGATGCATGTAAACCTAACACTAAACCATTAATCTAACAGGCTACAAAGAAGATCAACAACACATGTGGCTCTTGAAGAGACATAATCAGTAAAGCTGACAGATAAAAGAGATAATGATTCCATGCCAAGTTAAAACTATTGATGAGTATATAAATGTAAAAGCACAATAGTAGGAAGATCCCACCTCTTCTTCTTTTCCTGTGGCTCTTGTCATACTCATCCGTATCACTATCACTTTCAGATCTTCCCCTGAAATTAAAACCAAATCCAATTATAGCAGAACAAAAGATTAAGCCACTTACCATACTAATTTGCTATCATATGCACATAAAAGGTGTAAAAGAGAAACGCAGTGGAGATATTGTAGTTACCTCTTATTTCTGTGACTCTCTTCACCTAGTTTCCCTTTAGCCTTGTGGTTCTTGGTATTCTCATGCTCATCATCAGTATCACTACCACTTTTACTTGGTCTCTTACAATTTGTCCCGAAAGTCAGTTCTTACAATAACAGATTTTAGGCCACACAGAGAAATCAAAACAGAATTCTAATAATCACCTCTTCTTCTTGCGACTCTTAATTTGTTCTAAGAGCTCTTTTTCTTTGCTCATTTTGTATACAAGCTTCTCTGCACATCTTGATGAACAATACCATCAAAACATAATGGAATTAGGGATTAAAAGTTAAAAAAAAAAGTTCAGAAGGAAAGCCAAAAAAAATTGTAGTTGGAAAATGAATTAACGGAGAAAAGAAAACAAATGCTCTTTCTCAATATATTCGCAATGATAGCATCTGAAATGCTTCCTGCAAACCCTCAAGGCTGTTAACCTCAATATACAGATTCCTAAGTAAAATAAGAAAATCGACTTGCAATGGACAAAAACAAAGACAAAGCCTTACTATGTTTTTCCTGATTGATAGAGCCATTCAAACTTGAACCTGAATCTTATTCGGAGAGTTTACCTAAACAGAAAGGAAACAATGTATCAGTATATGCAACTGTAGATAAAGTATCAAAGAACGTCATTAATTCTAGAAGACCAATAATCCTACGAAACTGCATCAAGGAACAACGCCAAAATTATGGATACTGTGAGGCCTATACTTGATAGAAAAACACTTTAGACCGATGATACCGTGGAACCAGGCAGACAGTTAACGATATCACCATCAAACTTTATAAACTAGTATGATGGTAGAAGTACAGCCACTGAACTAGTTAGGAAGCACATGTGAAAGAAATGCTTACCGTTCTCGTGAAGAGGAATATTGTTATTATCCTTAGATTTTTCTGCCGAGGTTTTGGAGGCCCAATGTTCAAGGGGACGGTTTTCTCGAAATACATCACATATCTTCATGAGTTTGTCCTTGGCTCTTTCTCCGGGATAGTTAGTATCAGCATCAATTTGAACCGTATCATAATCTTCATGGACTAGGTTTCCTAGTCCAAAAAAAATCTTACGAGATGTCAATAATGTAGCTCAAAGCTTATAGTGTGAAAGGGATATCATCAATTGGTATGTTGTTGAACGAATAACTACCTAGAACATCACGATAATGTATAAGAAGATCAAGCTCAGCACTAACAGCTAGGTCATCCACATAAAAAGTAATCTCTTCAGATGTTACTCTAACTTGAGCTACCTGATCATCAAATAAGGCAAGCATACACAAGTGTTCAGAAAATGAAGATAATGTCAAACATGCTAGATAACCACATAACCAGTTCCAAGCACACCAAGAGGCTGGCATGCAGACCATGCTCCAAATAACAAATTACACAACAGGAAAAAACTGAACCTTGTTGCATACATCAGACTATTGCAATGTCGTGAATAAGGGCCAAATACATACCTCAACAACACTTATACAAGATGAAATTTCAGCTCTTCCAGTCGTGCGATCCTTTGCTTGAATGCAACCAAGATTGATGTTATCACCTGTCCAAGCCCCTTCAACATAAATATATCATATTTACGGCCTTGAGTCCCCTTGGTTATAGTATTCATGCAACATATTCGACGTCGTGTAAAAAGGTGGAGAATCCAGGTTATTGGCGCACCAAGAGAAAAAGGAGGATAAGAAACCACCCACAAGGATGTCTTTGACAGTGAGAAGGACTCTGAAATAAAATCACAAAAAAATGAAACAACAAATTTTGTTTTGCCTGAAGACCTGGAGAGAAATGACAGGTGAAACCGTCAAAATAAGTATGACCAAGTAGCTAGCTTTCAACATGATACATTAGTGATCATATTAAAAAAAGGAGATATGCAGATGGCATGCAAAATAAGCATAAACAGTTGTGAAACTAATCAAGAGTATACCTTCCATACACTACATTAAGAAACCCAAGATCTTTTCCGTCGGAGTAACTTAGATACATGGTATCCAAAGCACCGTAAACGGGAGCTTCATGAGATTGCTTGGCACTTTGATAGCTCAGCACCTGAAAGTGTAAATTACCAGGTTATTAAAAGTTTATATATTAAAAAACAACAATGAATACATATAAACAATCAAAGAACCACATTAGCTTCAAAGAAAGCCAAAGTAAACATACCATTATCACTTCCAGCAGCAATAGATCCACCACCAACAGAGCAGGTTCAACTACTATCACTTAAGCTACCACAAGAAACACAAAAAAACAACCCATAACTCCAATAGCTTCAGAACTACCAACTTTACCATCAAACTAGCAACAAAAATCACGAGAAGCAAAATATCACCAATCACCAACACCTGAATCTAAAGAACAAATACAGACAACCAAACAAAACCATTAAAACTAAGTGTTTCTCTGACGCCTTTGGTCAAACATGTATACTACACTATACTTAGTGAACTACATGCTCAATAAAATGCTCTAGATTCATGAAAAAAATAATCTAGATCTATCTTTAATCACAATATCACCAGCAACATAACTCAAAAACCATCATAGGGTTTTCAAAACACATCATAACCTCCCAATCTGATACTAATTAAATAAGAGTACACCGATTTGCTTATGAAGGAAAAAAAAATTCACTAATGGAGTTAGGGTTGGTTTCAAAATTACCAGAATCAGTTGTTAGGGCTAATGCTTCTGTTCAATATTGGAATCCTAAAAATGGAGTTCTCCAATTAAACCCCAAAATGAGAAGAAAAACGACAGATTTGAATCCGTCTGATCAACTAAGAAAGTTAAATCTAACTTTATCAACAAAAAGGTATGTGGAGACTTGAAGTTATCTATCACTCAAAAGTCTTTCTATTCTATCTCCTACTTCTTATGAGACAAAAGTCGTATGATATATATACTAGATCATACACACTTGACATTTCGAGCTGAGTATTTATTGGTTATCTTTTTCTCGAAATCGCGTGTTGGTAAAGCGTTTTGCTTTGATCAAGTTTATTTTCACCTAGTGACTAAAGTCATGAAAGTTTCAATCACTTTGGAAATTGCTCTGACGAGAAAGGTCTGTTGTTTTTCAAGAATGAATATCACCCTCTGAGAATGTTTCAATGATTGAAATGAGAGTTTAGATTATATAACCATGTATTCCTTGAACCGAAGTTTTCGAACTTTGTTGATCAAGAGAAATCGGTAGGATTGTGGAATTGGATTGCCAAGTCCACAGGCTCAGTCCGCGAACTGTCGGAAGTTCTCGACCGAGAATTTCTGCTGGGATTTCCAAAAACTCGTTTGTGTGCTAAGTCCGCGAACTGGCGGAAGTTCTCTTTCCGAGAATTTCTGCTGAGTTTGGAAAACTCAACCGATTAACTTAAGTCTGCAAACTTGTTTGTGAGCTTAAGAGGTTATGATCTAAAGATGTGCTATGAACATGAAACATTAAATTACTAAGGAATGTTTTATGCAAACCGTGTCTATAATGTTCGTGAGCCGATTCAATCGAATCGAATCATATTTGTTTCAATTGTGTCTTGTGTAGTTACATAAGATCTCATAGAAATTGAACAACTATCTAAATAGTTCATTTGAGTCAATTGAACTAGTTATGGTGAGCAATAATAAAGTTAATATGAAATGCTCATATGGTTGACCTTTTGGGTTACTATGTTGAACCAACATACACGTACACGTTTGGGCATAGTTTTTACAAACCCAGTAAACGTTTACCCAAGTGTGTGTGACAAGATAAGTTTTAGATCTAACGGTTGAGATATATTAACTTGAATCTAAATCAGGTTTTCATCTAACGATGAATGTGGATTTCTTTGTAACTAAGGAAAAATCCTGATTTGAAGGCTATATATAGGAGACATCTAGCATTGTGCAAAAGTAATCCCCACACGTCTGTGTGTTACTAGTGCGCCCGCTAGAGTCGATTCTCCTTTAACCTTTGATTTTCTTCTCTAAAATCAGGTTAACGACTTAAAGACTTCATTGGTTTTGTGAAGCCAGACTGATACTACTTTTATCGTAGTTGTGTGATCTGATCTTGCATCTTATATCGTACGAGTACTATCTTTGATTGGCTTGAGATCGTGAGAGTTATCCGATAGGCTATATAAAGAAGTCACAAACATCTTCGTCTCACTGTTTGTGATTCCTCGATAATCCGCTTGTGTAGTCAGGAAGGATTGTTGAGAGGTGATTGATTAATCTAGGTTGTTCTTCGGGAATATAAGTCCGGATTATCAATTGGTTCCTGTTCACCTTGATTATTATCAAAAGACGGAACAGAACCTAGGGTTTTTCTGTGGGAGACAAATTTATCCTTTTGATAGACTTTTCTGTGTGAGACAGATCTGTTTATTATCAAGTCTGTGATTTTGGGTTACATAAACTCTTGGTTGTGGGTGAGATCATCTAAGGGAATCAAGTACGTAGTGTCCTGCTGGGATCATATGCGTGGGAGTACAACTGTACCTTGGATCGGTGGGAGACTGATTGGGGTTCAACTATAGTCCAGTCCGAAGTTAGCTTGGAGTAGGCTAGTGTCTGTAGCGGCTTAATACAATGTGTATTCAATCTGGACTAGGTCCCGCGGTTTCTCTGCATTTGTGGTTTCCTCGTTAACAAAACTTCTGGTGTCTGTGTTATTTCTTTTCCGCATTATATTTTATACAATTGAAATAATACAGGTTGTGGGTTAAGATAATCAACTTCTCTAATCCAACCTTTGGTTGTTGATTGTAGTTGATTGATCCTTGGACATTGGTCTTTGGTACCGTCCAAGTTATCTCTCTTTGATAAAGACTCGCAGATTTTTATTTGCTTGAGTAAAAATCAAATCGAGAGATTGAGATATTAAATCCTTGAGATACTTTTTTATCTAGATTGAGTCTGACTGTCTAGTTGATTCTCTAACAAATTATTTCGGAGTTAGTCCATACAGATTGCTAATCGAATTACTGGGTGGTGTTGTTAGACCCCCGCTTTTTCAGTTTTGCGAATACATTGGATGTGGTATAAATATTAATGTTTCACTTTCTAGAAATTTTTATCAAACTAGTCAATATGGTTACACATTCTAGGTACTTTGTGTCAATCACAATGGTTAATTTTTTTTTAAAAAATAGGAATTATTCTTTAAATTAATATATCTATAAAATAATAAAATATTAAGTGTCCAAATTTGTGCACCCCTCTAAAACCGGGGTGCACATTCCGGCGTGTTTATTGGTCAGTCAAAACATCATAAACTGCTTAACTTTTAAACTTTACTTTTCTATTCTATTTTTCTATATTGAAAGCTTTTGTTTTAAAAATCATAGAAGGTAATTTGTTTTCTTTGAATGATCATAAGCAGGTTTCCATCATCAACAGCAACAACAAGATGATCTAACACTCCATTGTGATCACTCTAAATCTTGTTACATATCCTTTTGCTACCGTGTTTCTCTCTTCAGAGGGTAAGAAATCAATCATGATTAATGGAACAACAAATTGAATCTTCATGAATGTCTTCAAATAGAAAGTCATCCCTTATAATTTGATCAAAATATGATTATATTGTAATGAAAGTATTATGAACTCGAAACAAATCAGGATTCTTAGATCTCCATTAATCTGGATTAATCATTTATTTTGGGGTTTATTATTCCCAACTTTGAATACTAACTTCTCAAATAGTCTTCTATGTTATTGTCCTGAACTTGAAAGGGTTTTCTTTCTCAACCCTAAATTGATTATGATAACAATCAGACGAAACAAAATTCTATAAGGATTTTTTTTATACTCTAATTAAATTCAAACCTTAATTAAGAAAAAAAAACCCAAGTATATTAATACATTGAAATTCTTGAGAGAGTTTGGAGAACATGGAGACAAAAGGCGTAAGAAAATAACGAAGGGAAGAGTTTGATTTTAATCAAATATACCGAACAGAGTAAGGTTTGGAGATTTGCCTCGAGTTTTAGGAGAGATAATAAGGAAAACATGTTATCCTCTTTGATTTTTAAACAAATAAATAGAAATAGAAAAGTAAAGGTTAGATATAAATGTAGGTGGTTTGTGCACCCCGGTTTTACAGGGGTGCACAAATTTGGATTCAAATATTAAGTTATCGATTATATAATATCTCTTTAAAGTAATAGGATTTGGGTGGTCCCAATCCTATTATTTTATAGAAGTTTTATTGTAGGTAGCATCATAAAGCATATGGGAGCGTCAACATCATGTAACTGCGGCACTTGGAGCACCGGCAACATCACCATCAGCAGAAACACTATCAACAGTTGCACCTGCATTGGCAGCAACAGATTCTACTTCTGCTCCAGCCATTTCTGCAAACAGACTATTCATATGTCTGTCGTATAACCTCTGATCTGCAATTGCATCCCTCATTTTTCTGGAAAACCTGATGAGCTCAATCATCTCTTTGTATGAAAACTTTTCAGCTAGTGTTAATTCCTTGCTCCAATGCGGTCTCCCTGGAAAATCCTAACTTGTACATGCTTCTAGGTACAACAACAACCGGTTTCCCATCAACATCCTCTTGTTGGATGACTCGATAATAAAAGGCTAAGTGACCGAAGTCCATATCTACAAAAAAAAAATCTGGTTAAACAATCGGTTTATAACACAATGCATGTCATCCGATTATATCTAGGGAAACAAAAAGGAAAATGAAACCCATGAATCAATTTACATGGCAAATATATTAAAGCCGATTGTGATCTCAACAGACAAGGGACCTAATTGGTAGATGAACCGTGTACATAAAAACCGATTGTAAGAGAAAAAAGTACCAAAAAATTTAATACCCAGAATCGGTTTATGTTCATGCATTTATAAACTGATTCTGGTTTTGTCTTTACACATTTTGATTTATATCCAGAATCGGTCGATGTTAATCATCTTATAAATCAATTCCACTGAATGTTATTCATGGAACGAAGAACAAAACCCAGAATCGGTTGATACAATAGATCTACATAAACCGATACTGGGTAAATAAGAGATTTTGATTTTCAAAATTGGGGTTTTAAACGTGTAAATCAATAAATAATGTTAATAATTAAATTTGTTGATGAAGATTTACATTACTAAGGTCTATGGAATTCGGAAAGTTTAGATGAGAGTAGAAAGTTATTTTTGTTTTAATGTTCTTAAGTTTTTTTTTGTTTTTAGCTTAAAATAATAATGAATTTGTATTTGTATGGTTTATTTGATATTATGGTTAATTTGAGGCTAGATTGGTCTTTTCGCCAAATTTGACATCTGATAGCTATTTGCACAAGTTGGGAGAGGAAATTAATAGACCTCAAGTGGTCTGATGGTTGGTATGCTCCCTCCCATTGTAGAGGTAGGGGTTCGAACCCCGTAATTTCCAAAAATAACTTCTTAAAAGGAGTTAAGGATGTAGCCCAAGACCATTGTTCCACAAAAAAAAAATGTATGGGTCCAGATTAGGGACCCAAATTATGAACGATATTTTAGGGACCATGATTTTTTTGTGGGGACCATGGTCTTATTAGGCCACCTACCCTATAATGTTAAGGGATGCCCTAAAATCATGAGATTACTAATTTGGCCCTTACCTTAATTAAAATACCCTAACTTAATAATTGCCTCTAATTTAATCTAAAACAAAACCTAATTTAATCTAAAACAAAACCTAAATTAAACATAGCCGCACAAAAAAAAAAAGTTTTGAGGAGAAAACTGTTCTCCCTCTTGTTCTTCTCTTCTTCCACATTTCAACATCGTCTTCATCGATTAATCGTCTATTCATAAAATTTTCATCGTCGATTAATCAATCGAGTATAAGAATGGCTCGTCGCAAGAAAACCAACCGACTCCCAGGAACAAGTCCCCCATTAGGACATCTAGCAAATCAGCCAAGTGATTTTGAGATTCATAAAGAAGTGGAACAACCAAGTGAAGCCATAATCCAGTATAATAGACGCAGTAAGAAGCCTGATTCTGCCATGGAACCGATTCGCAGGTATTTTCCAACAAACCCATACTTTTAATTTGATTTTGATTCGTTTAATTGAATAGAAATCATCAAAATATGGTTCATATGGAAGTTACAGTGCCATGTTCAGTTAGAACGCGTTTCACAAAAACCCTAGTTTCTTAACCAGACTTCCTGAAATGAAGAACACGAAGAACAGTTCGGTTCCATAGGATTTAAAATTAGATTACCGAAATGAGAGTTCGGTTTGTCCGCAAAAAATTTGAAAACTATTTTGT
Source organism: Papaver bracteatum (assembly GCA_023529315.1). NCBI lineage: Eukaryota > Viridiplantae > Streptophyta > Magnoliopsida > Ranunculales > Papaveraceae > Papaver > Papaver bracteatum. The sequence continues at coordinate 236,540 of JAJJWX010000020.1, forward strand.
AACCGAACTCTACCCATATTACAAAAAAATAATTATAATATAACCGAACTGTGCTATTTTGCCCACTATGTTGAGTTCACATTTAACCAAACTTTTACAACTCTGTTCGGTTGTTTCGCAAAAAAAATTGAAACTGTCAAGTAACCGAACACTTCCCATATTACAAAAATAAAACAAAAAATTCCAATGTAATTGAACTTTTCTATTTTGCCCACTATGTTGAGTTATCAATTAACCGAACTTTTCTAACTCTGTTCGGTTGGTTCGAAAAAACTTTTAAAACTATCTAGTAACCGAACTCTACCCACATTAAACCTTGTCTAATTGCATACATGTGGAGTTCGGTTTGTTCGCAAAAAAATTGACAAACCGAACTCTTCCCTAATTTCATATAATTTGGAGTTCGGTTTGTTCGAAAAAATTATGGAGTAACCGAACTCTTCACTGGAACACAATTTATTTTTAGAGTTGGCCTATTTTTTTCGTAAACTTTTTCTACTAACCAAACCTTACTACGAGAACCATTATGTTGCATCTTATTTAGTCAATTATTTATCGGTTAAGCTAATATCTTTTATTTTCTTGATTAGTGGGAAAGGCAAAAAATCTAACCAAGGATTAGTGAAAGATATGAGAACTCCCACTCCTCGAGCTAGAGTACACTTAGGTGTTGATAAGCGTGGAACCCAAAATTCCAAGTTTGGATGTGAGTCATTACCGGGTGTTGTCATCCAAGATGGTGTCAATAGAGATAATGTTGACAACGTAATACAACAATTTAATGAAGAGATCGTGGAAGAGATGGGCAGTGAAGAACATAATCAAGGTGTAGAAGGTGAACCAGCTGAAAGAGGAGGAAATGAGGGTGGGGATGATGAGGGTGAAAAATATGAGGAAGATGGAGATAAGGGTGGATATAAGGATGATGATGAATCATAGGAGGACTCGAATGAAGAGGAAGAGGAACAAGTACAAACAGTGGGAAAGAAACCTAGAAAGACGCCTAAAAAGCCTTGTGCTAGATATTCATACATTCCTGATGACAATTTGTGTTTGACACCAAAGGATCCAACTTATGGTACTCCAAGAGATGAAGGGGCGGTATTGATAGGCTACACAAACTCATGGGCTGTCAAGATATTTGCGACAAAGGTATGGTTCAATCTTAACCATCAAGATTTCTTAGTCATTTTATTATATTTTGAAATATATTGTTCTTTTATATATATATTAGTATATAAGATATGATGTTGTTTTTCTAGCATCATAATAATGATGTTCGTATTTTGAAACGTCAAAAGAACAAGATATGGAGTATAGATAATGAGTGTGATTAGGTCCGCTTGGAGGTATTTGATTGTGTACTATGGAATGGGATACAACATGTGCACCAAAAATTTCATGTTGTCACTGTTAGTGCATTTGCCGAGAGGGCTTATCCAGAGACGAATACCTTTCATCTACCTTTCGGTGAGATGGCAATAACTCCGGATGATTGTTTTATAATCACAGCCCTACCAATTAGGGGAACAAGTGTTCGAGATGGCTACATCCCTCGATGAGTTATGAACTTCTTAAAAAGCTAGTCGAAAAGTGTATAGGATGGAGCCAAAAAAAGGCACAATGTGAGTTTAGACGAGCTAACAAAGAGCCTAAGGAAGGTGATGAGTACAATGAGTTATAGGAAGACCGCACGTACAAGAAGAAGTTGAAAAAGATCAAGCTCAAAACCTTGTTTGATGATTTTTCAGGGACGAAAGATTTGGTTGCTCAAGGAAAGTTGGTGATGACAGAGGAGAAGATTAAGCACCATGTGACTGCTTATTGTTATATCAACTAGGAACCGTTTTCTTCCCCGACAGTTAAGGTCATGTGGTAAATGCTCATTATCTCCAGCTATTTTACCCCGTGAATGAGGTGAACAACTACTGTTGGGGCGTTGTTCATTCGTTCAAGCGGAACTCAGAAAAGATTCGAGGCTTAAGAGTCTATATTTTGGAGTCTTATACACCCTTGTTCAGGTACCCTGTTAAATTATCGTTTGTGTATTTAAATATATAAGTGAATGAATGTGTATTGTTACTAATCATATTGCGAATATATTATTTTTTGCTTCTTATCATAGGTTTGTGTATACGACCACTTTCCTAAACTGCAATTATCTCATGCTCACACTGCTTGGCCTTATGGGAAGCCTACAGCTGGGAAATATGAATTTTTGAACTCACATGAAAAGAATAAGAAGAAAAAGGTGTTGGAGTTGAGGGAGACATTGGATAAGTTAACATTGAATGACAAAAATTTCAAAATAACGACTATTTTTATAGCCGTTATACACCTCAATAGTATAAATATGTGTCTCATAGTTAACATTTTGTCTCAAAATAATCTAAAAATGGTAGCTACTACTCCTAAATTTACTCTAGATGAAGATATTTCTCTTTGCAGAAACTACATACTATACTATCCAAAGAGGGGTGAAGAACGAAGAATGAATGGTATTATGAGTTTTAGTTTTTCGGGAAAAATTCATGAGAAATTCTTCTCCGACACAACAAACCCTCATAACCGTTATCATATAGCTTTGTTCGTTCGATTTGAAAAGATTAAAGATAGAGTTGTGGAATTTATGGCTTTATTTCGTATTGTAAGGAGGTATCGACCTAGGGGTGAAACATACGAGGAAATCGTTTTAACATCAAAAAATGAATGACGACGATGGAATAGAAAGGATTTTAAATATGAAGATCACTCCCGCATCCTTAAAAACTTTTTCATAGTGCGTTTTGGATATTAATTGTTATGTTCGGTTATGTAATTTTATTTCGGTATTGCCTTGTAATTTTCATTTCCTAACCGAACTTCTGTCATGTAATAGTTCGCTATTGTATTGCAATTTCATTTCTTAACCGAATTTCTATGAAATGCATTGCGAAAAACAACAAAATATGAGCAAATAACACAAAAATAAGACCAAATACCAAAAAACACAATATTTCATTCTTATGTTGATGTTCAAAGAATACATAACACCAAATACAAAAAAACACAATCTTTAATTCTTATGATGATGTTCAAAGAATACATATTCTATCTAAGGGTACATTTAATCATCCTCAAGGGAAATTGAACCTTCGTGTATAATTGTGTTCGATTCCTCCAAAGCTTTCCACATCTCTATGTTATGTTCATACATAATGCACCAACCTAATATTGTGTCGGGGTTAAATCCTTTCCAATAAGAGCATCCGCATATCGGAGGAAATGGACAATTATCTTCTAACCGGAGGCCTATAAAATGGTTGTTGTTAACGAGCGCAATCACCAATCTCCTACTTCTAAGTTGCTCGACACGTATGGTTGTTTTGGGAGTGTATGTATGACTAACACCTTTTGAGAAATAGTGAACCACGCAATTAAATGCGTCGGCGATTAAGTGCCCACATATCGGCATGACCATCCAATGATCCCTTGTAATTGGCTCGGACCCGTGGAGACGGATTTGATACCTAACAAATTGCATATTGAGACTAGCATCGCCATCGGAAAACATTGTCTTGTAAAATTCCGGTTTCTCCTTTAGCTTCATCAACAATATTTGGCGGACATAAGTGATTTTATTATCATCATATAGCTTGGCACCTTGAGTTAAAGGCCCTAGTTGTTGTACGACTACATGGAAACCGCAATTACCATCCGGAGGGACGTCATGGGTGGATATGACGTAATATCTAACGTAAGGAGGTAGCTCTTCCAAGTACCTTTTATCATCAAGAGGTGGTATATCAATTGGAGCCTTTATCTTCACGCCTCGTTGACTTGGTTGGCTCGGCTCCGACGGAGTAGGTTGAGAGTCTAACATCGGTCCTTTTTGTTCATATCCCGTTCACTTGACTCTCCCTTTTCAATAATATTCCTTCCCCTTTTATTAGAATCTTCTTGGTACTTCGCCGCGGTATACTCATGCCCCGAAGGATCTCTAGTAAAAGGGGTAATTTCACTTTTCCTTTTAGCGACACGTTTGCATATTCTCTAACTTGTTTTTTTGTTTCTTGGACTACCTTTGCCCTTGCCTTTATTCGGTTCTTGCACATTCTTCGAAGTGTGCGGAAAAACGATTGGCCGCATGTAATCCAAAAATATTTTCCTTTCGAGTTTGTTCATGTTCCGGTACATTTCGATAACGATTCTTCCCATTTCATTGTTACCAAACTCTTCTCCGACATCGCCCTTTGGAGGAAGGAAAAAACTTAATTGTTGCCAATGTGGATCAATATCGCTTAAAGGGATTATTCCATGTTCATACTTAGCTATCATGTGGCAACAAGGGAGTCCCATAGACTTCATCATGTTGCAAACACACACCTCATCCGGCTTGGTTCCCTATATGTCGATCAAATTCACCTCAACCATTAACCTCTTAATGCAAGCATGTGAAACATTATAGTGGAGTCCCTTGAATAACCGAAGGTCCGCCATATTCTTGATGTTACCACCTTTGTCTACAATCTTTTTGTACTTCATGATGCGGCTTTTTTGGAACTTCTCTTTAATTCTCTCAATATCACGGTTAAAGTAACTCTCCATTGCGTTAAACACAACCAAAAAATTATCGACACATCCAAATAGATTTTTCTTCAACCGGTGAGCCGATTCTACAAAACTTGTCGCTTGATTCCAAAAGTGTTTATAGTTGTTGGTAAAAGCATAAACGAAGCGCTCTTTGTGCGGTTCCAACCATTGATCCACCACATACGTTATTATATCCTCCGGATATTCGGGGCTATACCAATGTTCTCTAAATTCGGCAAGATTTAGATAATACTCTTCTTCGGTGAGAGACCAAGTCAATGCCTCCCATTACCGGAGAAGGCAACCCATTTATCGTGATTTATGGTGTATTGTTTATCGAATGCCTCTTTTGCATCCGCTTGTTTATCTTCTGGTAGCTTACTAATCTCTTCCAATCCTTTCCTCTTAGGTGGAAAAAGTTGAGGCTTACACCTATTCATCACATTGCACCATATATGAAATGTACAAAGCATATTATGTGCCAATGGGAAGACTTTCTCTATTGCGTTCATCAATGCTACTTCATTGTCCGTCATAATAACCCCGGTGATATCATCATCTCGGTAGATCGCCTTCACTTGTTGTAGCGCCCAAGTGTAACTTAGTTCTTGCTCGTCCTTTAGAAAACAAAAAGCAACGGTAAACGGTGACTTCGTAGACGTACGACCAACAATGTTCAACAATGGCATCTCGTATTTGTTTGTCTTGTAAGTGCAATCCATTATAAGAACTTCATGGAATGATTGAGACAATTGAACACTCTTCGGATGAGCAATGAAGAGATGAGTAATATATTCTTTCGGACCTACCTTCTTTTGAACCGTGTAGCCTTTCTCTTGAGCCAAAAAAACAATTGTTGCATTACTTGTCTATCCTTCTATTCATTCCTTTTAATTTTCTCAATTGCATTGTAAATGGTGGACAAATTAAGATGATACGTTATCCGGGTTATCTTCCTTTAATAAGCGAAGCATAACGGTAGGTGGAATACTCATTTTCCTATACTTATCAATTTTCCATTTCTTGAGGAGTGAGCCTTGCAGCCATTGCATGTCCTTCAAGATCATCCGGACGAGGGTGGTTATGACAACCTACCACCTTATCCATAGCTAGAAACCATTTCTTCGTTAATTTTCTCTTGCTAAATACTAGCTTGAACGGGCATTTGATTTTCTTTGAGAATGTTGTGTTCTTCCTCGTCGTATTTCCTTTATACTCATAACCCTACCTTTTGTGACTAACATCGGGATCTCCACTTCTCTCACAAACCATTTCAAAACGAGTTTGGCTTTCTTTTCCATTCAAAACTAAGACGCACTTGAATCTCTTAGCATATTCTCTAGCCCAATTCTTCGCATCAATAGGTAAGTCAAATACCAACTCATTAGCATAGTGATGAGATGTATCTTCGAACAACATACCAATCGGAGAAGGTTGATCATGCATTGGTATAGGTGGGGATTCCATCTACAAGAAATGTAACAACATCAATTGGAATTACATTAGAGTTCGGTTACTTATAATTTTATCGCAAAAACCGAACTTCGGGTTCGGTTCATAAAGCAAAGTCGACATGTATCTGAACAAATAAAAAATAAAACGTTCGGTTACTTTCTATTTTATCTAGGTAACCGAATAGAACACTGTAACTTTTGATTTATTTTTTTTGCTGAATTCGATTGTTTATGTTGTTGTTTCGAGTTTGCGAAACAACCGAACTTAATACATTTAGTATACTCTTATATTATGTCAAGTTCGGTTAGCTAGTTCGTAAACATGCAGTTTGCGAAACAACCGAACTTATACACTAATTTAACTCTTATTTGTATGTAAGTTCGGTTAGTTATTGGTTAATTGGTTGCGAACCAACCAAACTTTGTACACTAAGTTAGATCTAATTTTTATGTAAAGTTCGTTTTGTTAATTTGTTACGAACCAACCAAACATAACGCTGGTAATACTAGAAACTTCCATTAACGGTGAGTTCGGTAACCTGCGTGTTTGGACCAATTAACCGAACTGCACTTTCAGCTGAGTTTGGTAACCTGTTCTTCATACGATGGAACCGAACTACACCTTCAGGAGAGTTCGGTTACATGTTCTTCACATAAGGTAACCGAACCGTCCCAAATCCAGTTGAAAATTTTAGATTTTTAGGAAAGTTTTAACCAATTCAACATACATTATCCAAGTTTGGATCATACCTGGACACCCAAATACTCTTCCTCCGGTTTTGGTTGATAAAATCCATCATATTCATCTTGAGATTGATTTTGGGGAAAAATAGAATCACCATCTAAGAAATAACTCATATCCGGATCATTGTGAAGATTAACAAATACTCTAGGAGAGGATGGAGATGAAGAATCAGATGAGTTTTCATCACTTGAATACCCAAAGTTAGTGAATTGTAAAAAAATAAATATTTTCCATGTTTTTCTCCTTCATCTTCTCTAACTTTAATCTCTCAATAATTCTACTCATCTAATAAAAAAACCCATCTTTTAATTTAATCTCACTAATTATTTTTAACTAAATCATTTCACTAATCAATTAACTAATCATAACCTAAAATTAATTATGAGGATAGTTTAGGTATTAATATAAATATCTAGATATGGGGTGACCTAGGTTTACTTCTAATGTCTTTACCTAAAATAAAACCATAGTCCCCCGAAAAAACCATGTGCCCAAAAAATCGTTCTAAATTATACGCAACCTTCGAACTCTTAGGATCTGATAAAATAGCCCACCCACTGAAACTTAAGACACAAAAAAAGAAAGAAATGTAGTTCCATGTGTAATTATAAGTGCACGAGCATAAATTTGGTAAGGAAATGCACTGTTGTGGAAGCACTAAGCACCATGACACTTGCTACTTGTTGGCACTGAGTTACATATCAACTCCACCATGATGACTTTTGCTGGCGTGATATACGTAATGCACCAGCCAAAATGTTTGATTTTACGTTTTCCTGTTTTGCAGGCTGGGTTGCACGGACGCGGCGACGCGGACACGACAGGACACTGATGCGGACACGAGGCCAATATTGCAGCGTCCCAGTGCATATTTTAGCGTCAGCGTCGGCGTCCGAGCACGTCGGACGCGGACACGGCTCAATAAATGGAGCGTCCATGCAACCCAGTTTGCAGGTAATAACCACAAGCAGCGCCTAAAATGAAAAAAAAAAATAGGACAATAATAGTAGAATGGTTTTTTGGGACCATGGTTTTTTTGGGGACCATGGTTTTATTTTGGGTAAAGACATTAGAAATAAATCTAGGCCACCCCTTATCTAATGTTTATTTTAATACCTAAATTACCCTCTTGGTTAGTTTTTTGGTAATGATTAGTTAGTGTTAGTTAGTGTTAATAATAGTTAATGTAGTGATTAGTAAAACGATTAAGTTAAAAATAATTAGTGAGATTAAAAAATCAAATGGTTTTTTTTTAAAAGAAGTAGAATTATTGAGAGAGTAAGGTTAGAGAAGATGAAGAAGAAAAACATGAAAAACGATGGATTTTACCAACCACAACCGGAGGAAGGATATTTGGTTACCCAGGTATGCTTCAAACTTAGATAATGTTGGTTGAATTGCTCCAAATTTTCAAAAAAGTGTAAATTTTTAGAGTATATTTGGGCTTGTTCGGTTACCTTATGTCAAGAACAGGTTACCGAACTCATCTGAAAGTGTAGTTCGGTTACTTTTCCCAAACACGCAGGTTACCGAACTTGCTCTTTAATGGAGGTTCAGGTAGTTCGGTTATCAAGTGTGAAGAACAAGTAACCGAACATGGAGTTCGGTTAATAAATGTCAAGAACATATAACCGAACACAGAGTTCGGTTTCTTTCTTCAAACACGGAGGTAGCCGAACTTTAGTAATAAGATTTACATAGGTATGTTCGGTTAGTTCGCAAACTTCAATGCAACCAAGTTCCCAACCGAACTGCAGGTTAAAAGTAACCTAGTGTTAGAAATTCGGTTGGTTCGCAAACTTCAACATATTTTGCGAATCAACCGAACTAGGATTATATATGCATATATGCAATTAGGCAAACGTTCGGTTATGAAGAAATTTATTTCTTGGAGAATTAGGTAGAGTTCGGTTACGAAGTTTCAAAGGTAGAGTTCGGTTACAAAGAAAACTTCACATTTTTGTGAACGAACCGAACTTTTGGACTTCTCATTCTTTTCGTAAACCAAAGTTCGGTGATATCCTTATTTTGCGAAGGAACCGAACTTATGGACTTGTGTTGTTTTAATACAAGGAGTTAGGTTAAAAGTATTTTTGCGAAGCAACCGAACTTTGAGTTCGGTTAAGAAAAAATTAATTCTTGATAACCGAACTTTTCTCTGAAAAAAAAAACCCTCCATTAAACCTCTCTGCAACTTCCATTTTCAACTCATTTTGATGATTACTTCTCATTTATTCAACCAAAAACGAATGACAAGTAATGAGTTTGTGAGAATTAAGCTATATATATATATAGAAGTGGTGGTGGTTCGTGGTGGTGGTAACCGGAGGTGGTGGTGGTAATCGGTGGTTGATGGTGGTGATAATCGGAGGTGGTGGTGGTGGTAATCGGTGGTTGGTGGTGGTGATAATCGGAGGTGGTGGTGGTGGGAGGAGGTGGTGATTATATATATATAGGTGGTTATTAGGTTGATTTTAAATTAAATTAGGTAAGGATCAAATTAGTAATCTCATAATTTTAGGACATCCCTTATCATTGTAGGGTAGGTGGCCTAATAAGACCATGTCCCCAAAAAACGGTTCTAATAGTAAGGGTAACCGAATTGGGAAATTTTGTGGGCCGTTGTTAACCAACAATACTTAAACGTGCAAAAAGTTTTGGACCACGAATCTTGCACCCTGCTGCTGTGAAAAAAAATAAAAATTCATGGTTTCCATATTTTAACTTGCCTTGTACTCCGGTGGATTGATTTTCCATTGCAAGTGGTGGTACTCCATCAGACAATGATGGGAATCGAAACTTTCTTCTTCTTCTTTTTTTAACTGTGACATGCTAAAAGAGAATCTAGGGCTCTCACCTTTTTAGCTCTAGTCGTTTTTTTCGCTTTGTTAGCGGTAGCAGTTCTTTATTACTGATTGGCCTTAAGACTAAAGGCGCATACGGTGATGGATAGTCGAATTTGGGTTGGAAGTGAACATGATCACTATACGATGAAGGATGGTATAAAGAACGAAGGAGAACAAGATGAGCCAACATTTCCAATCGATGTTGTTTGGAGTCGTGAGTATCCTTGTAAAATAAATTTCTTTCTTTGACTCATTTCTCATGATAAGGTAATGACGACGGATAAACTTAATTATAGGAAGGGGCATGGATATTTCAAGTGTTTGTTGTTTTTGCGAGGAAAATGATAAAACTAGGTCGCACTTATTCTATGATTGTTGGAGGACCCGAAGAATATGGGATTACTTTGTTGAAGGATGTCAATTTCGGTGGACTTATGATTCAAATGTCAAATATTCAAGCTTTCTTTTGGGCGGAATCAAACACCAAAATGCTAGGATTAACGGTTAATATGGTAGTTTGTTTGTTGGATTCGTATTTCTATTGTACCTTTGAGAGGCCGGCCTAAAGGGGAAATCTTGTACACTCTTCTTTTTCCTTCCGCGACCGTATTTCTATTTTTTCTTTCTTGGGTAACCGATTCCCTAATCGGTTTACTTTTTTTGTTTCGGTTGTTTTATTGGGTTGAGGTATCCCTCTTAAGTACCTCTTTTTGAATGAAATTTCTTTTGACCGATCAAAAAAAATGATTCAAATGTCACCACAACAGTGAAATCTTGGAAGTTTAATTGGGGAGATGAAAGACATAGTAGAATATGGAATAATATCCCGGTTGCAATATGGTGGTGTATATGGAATGAGCGAAATGCAAGAGTCTTCGAAAGAAAAAAGAAAATTTTTGGTTAGCCTCATTAGAAATGTTAAACTCCAAGCGTTCTTTTGGGCGGAGTCGAACACAAAGATGTTAGGTCTAACGGAAAATATGGTGATAGCACTTTGGGACTCTTTATTCCGACCTTCATGATCTTGGTTTTTTTGTTTGTTTAGGGTTTCCAAATCCCATTTCGGCTCTCTTTTCTTATTGCTCTTGATTGTATTCATTGGGTTTAGGTACCCCTCTTAAGTACCTCCTTTTCAATGAATTTCCTCTTTGATCGATCAAAAAAAAAAAGACCAAAGGCGCATACAAACTATCATAAATACTTATCACCCACCTAGATAAGGAGGATAAGGAGTGTCTAAAAAGGTGAAAGTACTGAATTATCCTCGCTATCAAAATTAAAAAACTGAAATTAAATCTAAATTTCACTTTCATAAATACTTTTGTTTATCTGATCGAATCAAATCTAATTTTCAACTAATATCTCTTAATTAGGTTTTTGATTGATTCATACATTAATTTTGGAAGCTTTGGAAGTTTTGATCTTTCAGGATTTACCTAGAATCGGCTAATACAAACATCGATTTTGGACAATCGTCGGATATGCACATACACGTCGGTTGATTGTGGTTGAAGAACATCAACGCAGAATAGGTCGATGTGGACCTTTTTTTTTCGAAAAAAAAAATGTTATATTAAAAGAGAAAACATGTTACAAGAACAACTTCAGAATGTCTCAAAAACAAAACTTGAAACTGCAAACCAAAGCCACAGTCTACAACTCGATTCACTCCAAAAAAACAGTGGTTTCACCTCAAAGCAGGTATATTATCCATCAGTACACACTTACCTTTACGACCTTAGCAAAAAAAAAATCTGCAAGACCTGTACAACTGGGACTTCAGAAGTTACAATGATGTTAAGAGATTTAGGAAGACTTCACGGAAGTTACAATGATGTTAAGAGATTTAGGAACTGTGAGTGCAAGAACAACAAACCACTCAACACCCCCATAAAGCACTACGGACTGAAGCTTCAACTGATGAGTGAAACTGCCACTCACAGTTAACCTCTTCTTACAAATATATTACGTCCCCCCAATTATGAATAATCTGATTACAGTCAATGATCAGTGTCACAACTCCAAAGAACTATGGTCTGGATGATTAGAACTTTAATGTTATATACAATTCTTAGAGGTTCTCTAAATACCCTTCGATTCCTTTCCTTCCACATTCCAAATCAATGCATAATGAAGAATTTTCCAAATAGACCGATTCTGGTTAAAGAGAATGCTCAATTTTTATGCATGTTTTAAGGGTTACGAATGGAAAATATAAACTTCTATATATGTCGATGGTTGAAACCGGTTTATAGAAACATCCACAACCGCTGATTATCACGATCGACCTCTATATAAATAAATGTCACAATCGGTTTATAAAAGCATATGCATCCGTCAACTGTTGTAATCGGCCTATATATGAATATATATCTACACACTCTTAGCATTATTTGTGAATGAGGAATATCAACTCAGATTCGGTCTATGGGGACATGAACATACATACTGATTCTAGTTTGTTGTCTTTAAAAAATCAAAGAATTTCATGTTTTGATTAATGAACACTAGTTAACTTCACATCTAACACGATTTTTTTACCATTAAACAACTAAATTAACACAAATTAATCAAGAACAAATTAGCCATTAACACAAATATTTGGATAAGAGATTCTAGAGTTTACTTCATATTTATCCATTTTTGTCTTTTAGTGAAACGCCCAAGTAAATCTTGTCATACAGTACTGCACCCATTATTATACAAAGAACGAGAGAGAGATGTTGAAATCTCGTGATCGGTCCATGGGTACTGTATAATAATATAGTACGAGGAGACACTTCTCTTCACATGGTATTTCACCTATTTAAGGCCAAGGGGATAAGGTGCTTTCGTACTAGCTAATATCTCTTCCCACAATTTAGTACAAACAAAAAAGCAACGCCTAAATTGAAAAAGATTTAAGACAATAATAGTTAGGCCAATTCTAATGGGAATGACCAAATTGGGGAATTTTGTGGGCCGTTAATTAAACGTGCAAAAAGTTATTGCACCCTACTGCTGGGAATTTTTTTTCTTCATGGTTTTCATATTTTAACTTGCCTTATTCCACGGTGGGTTTATTTTCCATTCCAAGTTAGTACCTCGTCATACAATGGTGGGTTGAGTACTGTATAAATACAGTACAGGCGACACTTAACAGAAATAGTGGATATTCAAGGCCAAGAAGATAAGGTGCTTTCGTAGTGAAAGAAACTCCCATGTGTTATATTATTATCTGTTTACTTATTAGAATTGCTAATGTAAGCAAATGCTAAATTAGAATGAAAGAAAAAATGAAAATAATGTGGGATTTCTATCTCCAATAATCTTTCTTATTATGTTCTCTATCTATCTCCTTCAAAGTGGAAATTAATGGCTATTTATATCCAAATAGTACGTAGGACATTACTTGTACAATTTGAATACTTAAAGGAATAAGTAGTATTAGTTGTGGAGGTGGGAATTATCTAGATTTCTACTCAAGACTTCTTGGTTCAAGAATGGTGGGCTACCCACATGAATCATGTTTTCATAACACTCCCCCTTAGACCACCATTCAAAATCCGCAGATGTTGCCTCGTTAAAACCTTGCCCGGAAAAACCCAGAGGGATAAAAACCAGGATGAAGGAAAAAGAGTACAATACGTCGAACTGCGGATAGCAGTGGACTCGCATGCATCATTAAAACCTTGACAAGGAAAACCCAGTGGGACAAAACCTTGACTAAGGAAAAAGAGTACAACGCGTTATAGTCCATAACTCCCCCTGAACAAAATTTCCATAAATTTGTCTGCTTGTATATATGGCGCATTCCAATTCCATAAACTAGCTTCCGAAAGATAGTTGTCGGTAATGACTTGGTGAATAGATCAGCATAATTTTCACATGACTGTATCTTCTAGACCTCAATCTCTTTGTTCTTTTGGAGGTGGTGAGCATAAAATAACTTTGGCGAAATATGCTTTATCCTATCACTTTTGATGTAACCTTCTTTAATTTGCGCTATGCAAGCTAAGTTGTCTTCACAAATTATTGTTGGCGTATTGGTAATGGACGGTAGGCCACAAGAAATTCTGATATGCTCGACTAATGATCGCAACCATACGCATTCTCGAATTTCTTCATGTAGAGCAATTATTTCGGAGTGATTTGAGGAGGTAGCTGGCATGCTCTGTTTACAAGACCGCCATGAAAATGCCGTGACGCCACTTGTAAAGACGTACCCTGTTTGAGAAATCGCTTTGTGGGGGTCCGAAAGATAACCAGCATCTGTGTAACCCTTAATCTTCGAACATTTTCCTGAGTCTTTCGAGTAGAACAGTCCCATGTCTGTAGTGCCACGCAGATAGCGAAAAATGTGTTTTACTCCAGCCCAATGTCTCTTGGTTGGCGCAGAACTATACCTGGATAAGAGATTTACTGCAAAAGCAATGTCTGGTCTAGTGCACTGATCTAAATATAATAACCCACCGATATCACTCAAATATGGTATCTCTTGACCAAGGAGTGTTTCTCCTTCCTCTTTGGGGCGAAATGGATCTCTTTTGGGATCAAGAGTTCTCACAACCATTGGAGTGCTAAGTGGGTATGACTTGTCCATATTAAATCGTTTGAGAAGTTTCACTGTATACGCTAATTGATGGATAAGGATTCCTCCCTCATAATACTCAAGTTGTAGACCAAGACAAAACTTTGTTTTACCGAGATCTTTCATCTCGAACTCCTTCTTTAAGCATTTTTGTGCTTTGGAGAGTTCATCAGGAGTTCCAATAAGATTGATGTCATCTACATATACAACAATGATAGCAAACCCGGTGTTTTCCTTTTTAATGAAAATACATGGGCATATAGGATTTTTCACATATCCCTGTTTTAACAAATATTCACTCAAACGATTGTACCACATTCTTCCAGATTGTTTCAAACCATACAAGGCTCGATTTAATTTTAGTGAATACATATGACATGGTTTATCTGCTGACAACTGAAAACCTTCAGGGATTTTCATATAAATATTTGTATCTAGTTTTCCATACAGATATGAAGTCACCACATCCATTAGATGCATGTCGAGTCCTTCATGGACTACCAGGCTAATCAAATATCTAAATGTAATTGCATCCATTACAGGATAATATGTTTCCTCATAGTCAATCCCTGGTTTCTGTGAGAAACCTTGTGCCACTAGTCTCGCTTTATAGCGGACGATTTCATTTTTCTCATTTCGCTTGCGCACAAACACTCATTTACAGCCAACCGGGCTCACATTATTTGGGGTTCGGATTGCAGTACCAAAAACATTGCGCTTAGCGAGAGAAATTAATTCTGCTTGGATTGCATTTTTCCATTTTGGCCAATCATCCCTTTGACGACATTCCTCTATAGAGTGTGGTTCAACACCAACATCATCTATGGCAGTATAAGTAGATACTTTGACGATATCATCAACAATCATTGGATTACTATCACAAATTTCTCTATTTCATGCATGCCTTTAGGAAATCCTCTCATTTTGAGGTCCCACATCCTTTGCAGAGACATTCTCTTATTAAGGCAATTATACTTAGAAAAATTAGATTTTCCACAAATAGTCTCTTTAAGAGCACCATCTTTCAATGATTGTGATCGGTTCTTCCGTTTAGGAGGCGCGGAATTTTTTTTAAATCAACTAGTCATCCACGCTCAAGGTGTGTTTTAAATGACACACTAGCTACTACACTCACAACTTCTCATGAAGCAACTTGATTTGCAATTCCTGGAGATATTAAATCTTCTGCATGTATTTCATTGCTGAAAATATCAAGATGAGATACATCTTTGTCCAAACTAGGATACTTCACGCCGTTTTTCAGGCGACAGCCTTTCCTCCCCCAAACGGTGGGAAGACTTTCTCATCATATTTGCAAATCTTGTAGTAGAATATTAATAGCAGTGGAATATATCATGTCTCAAACAGAAAACATGACAATGGTTTTATGAGTAAAAAGTTCAAAATACACAAGAACATCAAACCATCAATGCTCAAAGACATCACTAGGATGATACAACATTAATGATTGACAAACAAGAGTTTCTTTGAAAATCTATACGAGTATAGATACACGGTTATCATCCAGGTGATATGTCGAGTCATACATGACTACCAGACCATACTACCATGAACCTGGTTAGTGTCTGTGGAAACTCGTTGTCAAGGTTATCGCTATATAACAAGTGACCTTAATTCTCTCATTATGCTTTCTTATAAGCATCAGCTTTCGAACTAAAATTTGTGGATGCTAGGACTGAGATCCTGAAAGAAAAAACGAGTGAGAGAACAACTCAATATGGACTGAGATCCATATCTGCCAATCATATGAACTTTGTCGATAATTCCTTTGTATAGGGGATATCTATCCACAACGATTTTAGTAGCTACTCTGAACATTATCGACAACCAAGTTATTAATCAGTTAATAAACGATCTTACATCATTCTCCAGAGTATGAGGATACCATAATCCATTGGTACCAAGTTTCAACATGCGGATATTCCTTGCCATGAGATATCAACGCATCTTTTATGGATGTGCTCCTCGTCAGGAGATATATCAACTCATAACTCAAAGAGAATATGAACGTTATCTGATTAGATTGGCATACCTCAAGCTTAGAGGTTTTCGTCTATGCATCCAAGCATATTTCCAGACGAAATAATCGTTGTGATTGCATGGAAAGCCTTGCAAGGAATTTAATATATGCTGAATCAAGCAAGCATACTCTTGCAAAATATATCAACAGAGTAATCTCCAACACCTCATGCATTTCTCGGTGTGAGAATTTAGATGAGACACAATTGGAATTAACCAATATCGTCGACGATTCTCCCCCTGATCCTTAGGCAGGAATGTCTCATCAACGGAATATCCAGTTCCGCATTACTCTACCTTTCAAGGGAGAAACTGGGTGCAGAAAAATAACAATAACATGCAGCCCAGGAGAGGTGACTGATCAGGTTTCCTCTCTCGTTTACTGTCCAGCTAGAATAAATTAAATAATTTACATTTCCTTGTAAAATCAACAGTAAACTGTATATTAAATTTTGTGAACATAAACACTATCTCAATATCAGTCCCAGTCCTGCCAAGACGACCGATAGAGATCAACAATAATAAACAACATTTCAAATGCACGTTTCGTGTCTTTTATGTCACAACGATAGCATAGCTCTACCAAGTTCAAAGATGGATTTATTCAAACCAATCATTATGCTACCGTCCCGTATTTCTCCACCTCTGGTGGTACGGTGCTTATCAGGTTCTTAAAACCCGAGAACTATTGTGGTTTCCATATTCAAAAATATGCCTACCACAATTGTATTTTCCTTCTTTGCCAAAGATTTTAAACTTATTTGCATAGGTACTGTTGCAAATTTAATTCACCAAATTAAGGATTTTAGGTAATAGCTCAGGCGACGAGAAGACATGATATTAACTCTAAATATCATTTACAAAAATGCAACACTTGTTATCGTTCGGCGTTTGTATATCTACGAGGCGCAGTTAACATTTGCAGCACTCTGTGTTGTTGACAAAACATATACAAACTGCAAATTAAGCACTAGCTCTTTGAAGCTTGCCAATGCATATAATAGGCGCATATAATGCACGTCATAAAACTAGCAGGAACACATAAGGGCGCAAAATATGCAGCTCTCCTTATTGCTCACCACTATATTATATACAGTTCATATATCTTCTCTAAAATCAAGCCGAACTATTTTCCACAAATATCAATGGTGAAACGGTTCTAACATAATACTGATAAATCTCCAATTTCGTCCATTGGGCTAGACGAAATATTAATTTATCAAAGTTGAAATATGAACACATTCTTTATTTCTTAAAAGAAATTGTCTCAATATCAATTGCATCTTATTTCAAGGACCGCTGATAGAGACTGGCTAACCGAGTTAATCCGGTGTCCATTTTTCATCGCATTCCGACCTTAAGTGGAACGACTTTGAATTCCAGAGATTATTATAGCAAAGGAATATTAAAATTTTGCTATCCCCAAGGATGCAATAATTCCTTGCTCTGTCGATATTAAAAACCGTTAATACCAAAAATTATTGGTGTACCAACAAAGGAAAATTTTATTTTCTACGCTATCCAAAAGGACGCGGAAAAACCTTCTGTAGGTTGGCTAAGGAGGAAAATAATAAAACACTGCAAAACTCAAATATTTTGCTAAATTCGAAAATCGAATAGCATCACAAATATGAGTCGTTGGTAATACGTACCAATTTTGGATATCTCTTCATATACCGTGTATTTCAAGTGCTCCAAATAGCACATACAAATACGGTAATACGTCTAACTCTCTCTTTAACAAGTCCTAATCAAAATAGGAAACAAAGTTAGACATAATAAAAATTGTATGCATAAAACTACTTAGAAATAGTTGAATTAAATATGCAAGAATTGAAGAGAATTATCTTTTTCCGTATCGTCAGCCCCACTCTGATTACCGCAAAGCAATTCATGCTGATAACGTGTTATATTATTATCTGTTTACTTATTAGAATTGCTAATGTAAGCAAATGCTAAATTAGAATGAAAGAA
This sequence comes from Papaver bracteatum, assembly GCA_023529315.1. NCBI lineage: Eukaryota > Viridiplantae > Streptophyta > Magnoliopsida > Ranunculales > Papaveraceae > Papaver > Papaver bracteatum. The sequence goes on from JAJJWX010000020.1 coordinate 254,741, forward strand.
AAAATGAAAATAATGTGGGAGTTCTATCTCCAATAATCTTTCTTATTATGTTCTCTATCTATCTCCTTCAAAGTGGAAATTAATGGTTATTTATAGCCAACATAGTAGGTAGGACATTACTTGTACAATTTGGATACTTAAAGGAATAAGTAGTATTAGTTGTGGAGGTGTGAATTATCTAGATTTCTACTCAAGACTTCTTGGTTCAAGAGTGGTGGGCTACCCACATGAATCATGTTTTCATAACACCATGTCTTTTTTTTTTTTTTTATGGTCAAATATTCGCACAGTGTTGTATATAAAGGCTGTGAGGTTGGCAACACTGATAAACACTTGTAGCAACAGTTTTCCTGAAGAAAAAAAATTAACCTCAAATTTCTTCTTCAAAATCTCGAAAGAGTCTAGAATGACACTCGGTCAAAAGATTCTAGCTCCCAACAGGAATGAAAATGTAAAGTTTCACATCCCTTTGGTTGCGAGTCGTCAAATTAGCACAATCAGAGGTTAACAAGCACAACATAAGGCGTTCCGCAAACTATCAACCAAATACTTGGGATCTGGATTTTGTGCAGTCACTAAACAGTAGCTATAAGGTCAGTATGTATATTCATTAGTTTGATTGGCATGGTTTTACTTTACACCCATATCTAGCTCTCTATTTTTCCTCATCTCTATTAAATTTCACTTTTCATTTCTAAAGATAGGCCAAATTGAAAATGCGAAAGAATGATCACTTTTCCTGAAACGGAGGGAGTAAGTTTAACATATAATTTTTAGAGGGCACATGACTGAGGGGTTAGTTTTAAGTTCGCATGAACATTCTCGCAATATAATTAATTTTACCTTTTTGTCGTCGAGAGTTACAGGGGGAGTTTTATGGGAGTCAAGCTGAGAAACTAAAGGAAGATATACGAAGAAAGCTCAGCGATGCAGCTCGTGACCAGTCATCGGCTTTGCTGAAGTTACGAAGGCCCAAAAAATAGTGAACATCTCCCATATCCTTGATTGGGAACCTAGTTTGAGAGTAGAGATCACCGAGCATAAGAAGATGGAGAAGACCAGTTAAGAAGAATATCATCCACATAAATGAGAGCCAATAATGTTTGAGCCATCATGATACACAAAGAGAGATGGATCAGCTTTTGAATTTTCAAACTTCAAAGCCAAGAGAGTCTGTACTTAACTTTTCATACCATGCCCTAGGTGTGGCTTGCTTTAATCCATATATAGCCTCAGGCAATAAACATACATGATGTGGCTTCTCAGGATCAATAAAAACTGGTGGTTGAGACATATATACTGTTTCTTTCAAATCACCATGAAGGAATGCATTGCTTACATCCAATTGATGTATCTTCCAACCAAATTGAATTGCCATAGTAAAAATGATTCTTATTGTGGTTGCCTTGCAACCTGACTAAATGTTTCATCAAAATCTATACCATGTCACAGGATACCTTAGCAACCAGCCTTGCCTTATGTTTGTCAATAGTACCATCTGCCTTGTATTTGACTCAAACACCCATTTACAACCTACTACATGCCGAGCTTGAGAAGGATCCACTAGAGACCAAGTTCCAAAGATTTTGTAAAGTCAGAATTCATTAGCGAATAACTCTCCAAACTTGTTGTTTATGAGCAACAGAAATACAAGTAGAACTGAAATAGAATTAGTCAACAAAGCAAGCTGCATAGGATGTTTGGTTGCAAAAGTAAGATTTTGGTGTTCTTATGCCATTTTGCCTCTAGTGGTCATATGATGAGCATTCTTAGTGACAGGAGAAGAAGAAGTCTAGAAATATCTAAAATGTAGAATTGGTGACCGAAGTAGATGAAGAATCAAATGAATCATGGTACTGCGAAGTGAGAGAGCATCTTTAAAAGGAAAAGAAGTCTCATTGAATGTAACATGCCTAGATATGTACACAATACCAGTAGATGGGTCTAAGCATCTATAACCTTTGTGACATAAACTATAGCCTAGAAAGACACAATGCTTACTTTGGTTCAAGTTTGTTTGAAGTGTAGGGTTTTAACCATGGAAAACAAGAACACCCAAAAACTTTTAAAATTATAATCCGGAATTTTATGAAAAAGCATTTCAAAAGGAGTTCCAAAGTTGATGGCTCTAGTGGGAAGTCTGTTAATAAGATGATTAGTGTGAGTAATGCTTCAACCCAATAAGAAGAGGGCGGACAGACTGAAATAAGAGAGTTCTAGTGACTTCTAATAAGTGCTTATGTTTAGTTTCAGCAACACCATTCTCGCTTCCGGTGTGTGAGGACAAGAAAGTTCATGAGTAATACCTTTTTGAGCACAAAAAGAATTGAGAAAGTCATTTAGGAATTCACCCCCATTGTCATTTGATTGTGATAATCGAACGGGATAAAAGAGTTTCAATTCTTGTGACAAAGGAATGAAAAGCATGTTTGAAGTCGGCTTTTGAATTTAAGGGTAAAACCCAACAATACTTTGTGTAATCATCTATGATATTAGCATAATAGAGAGAACCCGATACAGATTGTTCATGACAAGGACCCCAAAGATCCATATGCAACAACTCCAAAGGATGTTGAGCTGTTACAGAAAGTTGAAATGGTAGTTTGTGACTTCTACAAACTTTACAATCTAAGCAAGTAAATGGTTTATTAGCTATATTTTTTATTTTGAGATGATTACAAATCTTTTGAAAAGTCCGAAAAAGATGGATGACCAAATCTCTTGTGAAGTAGAGTATGATCTGTTATTGTTGATGAGAGAGCATAGGTGGATGGATTGAAGTGAATTGGATAAAGACCATTCCTATGTGGCCCTTGGAAAAGAGTCTTCCCAGAGTTCAAGTCCTTGGAAAAACCACGGAATCAAGAGTTATGGAACAATTATTGTCAGCAGGTGAATTTGTGAATGGGAGAGTAGATTATGAGAAGATTTTGGTACTATTGAAATGTCACTAAGATTGAAAGAATGCTCATGCACATGTTTACTAGCATTAGCAAGATGAGTTATAGGCATACCTTCATTTGCGGTTTATAACCTCAAGACCATCATAATGTGTGAGTTCTTGCAAGCCAACAGAAGAAGAAGCAATATGAGAGTTTGCACCACTATCAGCTATCCACTCATCTGTATCAAAGATGTCTGCAGCAAAGCTAACATGGCGGAGTCAAGTTTAGGGTGGTTGCTTGCCTTTGTAAGTGAAATGAAGCCTATGAGTACACACATCGACTTTATGACCTGGTTCAATACATATCCGACATACTCGGATCTTCTTGTACGGCATAACCTCTCCCAGATTGAGATCTTGAGAACATAGGGATTAGGATATATACCGGAAGAGCCTCTGCCTCTATAACCTCCTCCTCTCGTAATTATAAGTTCCTCTAAAAGGTCCTACATGTGAGTTGGCTAAAAAAGCTTTTGCCTCGGTTTCATTCTTCACTGTTTTAGCTCTATCAGTAATAATCGATTCTTCACTAAGCAAGTTATTATGAAGTTCTACACAAGTCACAGGTGGACTTCTATGTCTCATAGCAGTGGCAAATGGTATATAATCGGGACTTAAAGCTTTCAAGGTGACTACCACAAGTTCTTTATCGTAGACTACCTCTCCTCAATGTTAATCGATCGATATACTTGATCTCATTGATCAGGATGGAATTGACCTATTACCTTGAGTTAAAGAAAGTAATTTGGTGCGGAGTTGTATTGAGTGAGTTGAAGATGCTCTTGCAAAACGATCTTCAATACTTGTCCACAATTGATGAGAAGATGTGGAGGTGGAGAAGTAAGCAATAACAATGATTCGAGATTGTAGAATTTAGCCACATGATAATTGAAGAATCTTCATCCATCCAATCCGTGTATAATGGATTTTCAATTCCATTTTCTTGATCACCGAGTTGTATATTGAACAGACACACGAAAGATCCATCCAAGAATCGCATGAGTTTATATTTTTTGAATGATTGGATTAAGTAAATGCTTCCAGGTAATGAAATTGTCTTCCTTAAGTTTTAGGTTGACAAAGTGAGTAAGATGATGAATAGAACTTTGGAGAAGGAATTTGCAGTTGGATTTTCCATTTAAAACAAACAATATGTAGATTGAAGAGAAAGATTAATCTAAAGAAAGCAAAGAAAACGCATCAGAAAGTAGTAGAAGAAAGTGAATAAGGTGAAGCAATTGATGAGGAAGCTTCAACCAAAAATCTAGCTGAAGAATACTAATCTTGAATCAAAGAAGAAGATGAATTTGATAATCTTCTTAAGAAACACACTAAATTGAAGATAGGATCGAATTATAGGTTGAAGATAACCCTCATGCGATACCATAGAGGAGCAGTGTGTTTCTTACAGATTAGTAGAAATACTTTCTTTCATTACACAACATTAAAATTGACATTACAACCTTCAAAAGATGCTTGTTCTTACATATTTATATAGTAATGATAAGAACATTACAGTCCACGTAAATCATGTGACGTCGATACCATCCAAAGACTAGGATTTGATTACCACTTTGAAAATGAGATCAAGATTGCGCTAGACACAGTATTCTCAATCGAGGAAGCTGACTATTGTGAGGAGAAAGATTGGTATACCAGAGCTCTTAGATTTAGGCTCCTAAGACAACATGGGTATGAAGTTTCTCAAGGTAAACTTCCATGCGTATATGCTGTATCTATGTCATGTATATTCCATTTATAGGCATGAATTCGGTCCAAAGCCGTAGCTAATTAGTGAGGAAACTTTTTAGATGTGTTTAAGGATTTCAAGGAAGAGATAATGCAATCATCCATCACCAACGATGTCCAAGGAATGCTGAGCCTATACGAAGCTTCATTCTATGCTTTTGAATGTGAAGATATCTCGGTTCAAGTACAAGAATACACAAGAACATACCTCACGGACATAACGCAAAGCAGTGCCAATGAAACTCATCCAAGGATTATCCTCGAACAAATAAGCCATGCCTTAGAGGTTCCTTTAAATTGGAGAGTGCCGAGACTAGAAGCTAAATGGTCCATAGAGAACTATAAACGAATGGCAGACAGGGAGACATTGTTACTTGAGTTTGCTATATTGGACTTCAGCATGGTTCAAGCAACATATCAAGAGGATCTTAAGTATGTTTCGAGGTAAGATCATATGTCGATATTTATAGACTATAGCTAGCTAAAATTTTTTGTGAGTTCCCAAACTCATTTATGTCTGCTAATTCAGGTGGTACCGGGATTTGAATCTGACACAAACCTTGACATTTTCTCGGAATAGAGTGGTGGAGGATTTTTTCTGGACAATAGGATTTTACTTTAATCCTAAATTTAGCAACTGCAGGAGACAAATCACAAAGTGATTTCTTTTGTGACAACAATTGACGATATTTATGATGTTTATGGCTCTCTTGAAGAACTCAAGCTATTTACCACTGCTGTGGAAAGGTGAGCACAAAAATTCAGCCATGCAATAAATTTCAGTCTCTTGTCTAGCTGCATTTAGTCATGTACTTCCTTCCATTCTTCCTCAGATGGGACATTAACATGATTGAAGAACTTCCTGATTACATGAAGATATGTTTTTTAGCTCTCTATAATACCACTAATGAAATGGCCTATGAAAACATGAAGGTCCATGGTCGGAACACCATCCCCTACTTGCATAAAGCGGTATTCTTTTTCCTTCCATTTCATTTCTTGTTCAGTTTCAAATATACGTACGTGTATGGACGATTTGGATTCAGTTTCGTTCAAACATTTATTTTTACATGGATTACTGTTGATGATCAGTGGGTAGATTTATGTAAAGCGTATCTGGTAGAAGCAACATGGTTCTACAGCGGTTACACACCAACATTTGAAGAATACATGAGCAATGCATGGGTTTCAATATCTGGGCCTACGGTACAATTTATTGCTTATTTTCTATTAACTGAGGAAATTACGGAAGACGCTCTAGAAAGCATATGGAAACATACAGATCTCATGCGTTGGTCATCCACCATTTTTCGCCTTGTGGATGATTTGGGCACTTCTAAGGTATGCGCATTACATCAGTGAGTCCAGTACGAAATTTCTTTCATTGCTTGATCACGACTTATTATGTGTATAAACAATGTAGGATGAGCTCGCAAGAGGTGATGTACCGAAAGCAATCCAGTGTTACATGCATCAGACAGGTGCTGATGAGCGCGCTGCCCGTGAGCACATCAACCGTTGCATTAATGATAACTGGAAGAGGATGAATAAAGAGCGGCTTTGTGAACGTTCTATACTTCCACAGGCCTTTATAGATTCCATGTCTAATATGACTCGGATGGCTCAATCTATATACCAGCATGGAGATGGGTATGGTGTTTCAGATTTTGGAACTAAAGAAGAGATTATGTCAATTGTTGTGGAACCCATTAAGAATTGAAGAGGCGGAAGATGAGCATTTTGCAAAACAATGAGCATTTTTTTTTAAGTAATCTCAGTCAGATTTAACCGCATAAAAGTTATAATCTCAAAGTCAGCAGGAAACAAATGATTCCTAATCAAGAGACAATACGTATTATTAGAAATTATCCTAGGAAAAGGAAAATGTTATATACAGTACCTATATTTCAGAACTTCTGCTTATGAAGTCCACTTCTTATCAGCAAGTTGACCTCAACAGTTCTAACAGTAAAAGATAATAATCACAGGAGGAGAAAAAGTTAACTATAGACACGGAACATAAACTGGAAAAGGGAATGCTTTATTAACATCGGATATGTCGGGACTATATTGTCATAGAATATAAAAGAGAATTTGCTTTGCATAAACTAAACTAATTTGACGCTATCAACATTATCATCAACCAAGACCCAACCGTCAAAAAGCAAGATCTATTGTTGGTTCCTCTTAGACTTGAGTTCCTTCACCCTCTCTTCTGTAGCTCTCAGTGCTTCTCCATAGATCGATATTAACTGAAACATAAATGACCGTAACTATTAGAGATATCAAAATGGAATAGAAAAATAGCTAAATCTGGTGAAACCCCCCACGTAAAAGAATTATGCTTGACAAATGAGTCTAATTGAAGCCTAATTATATTAACAGGCATGAGATAAAAGGAGTCTCCTACTTGATCGATTTCTTCTGGTGTAATTATAAATGGAGGGCACATCATTATGTTATCTCCAGCAACCCGTACCAACATTCCACGCTTCTCACACTCTGCTCCAAAATATGCCCCTACCCCTGCAATGTTATCATTGAGATGTTACAGTTCATGTTAGCTTTTGTAAACAGTGAATGTTATCATTGAGATGTTGCAGTTCATGTTAGCTTTTGTAAACAGTGAATGTTATCATTGAGATGTTGCAGTTCATGTTAGCTTTTGTAAACAGTGTATGTCCTGACAACAGCTCAAGCTTGAAAAACACAAACATAGCTTGTGTTTCTAGAAAGTTTTCAAATATAGCGTTTCTATGGGTTACTAAGAAAATCACAACAACTTGAATTTGTGATTGTAGGCGTAGCCTTTAAAATTATATATGATGTGAATTCAGTCCAAAGATTGGCATTTGGCACAAATGTTTAACATACCCCATTCTGGAGGAAACAAATCATTGGGTGATTTGTTGTCCGTAAATTCAGTCCCAATAATCAATCCGGTTCCTCGAATCTGTAAAATCAAATGATTCAAGATATGAAATATATGTACAGACCAAACAAAAGCTGATGATGCCCAAGTGAAAAACATAAATGCATAGAATACCTCTCCAATAATGGGACTGTCAGAAAACGCCTTAAGGCCATCTTGAAACCTTGGAGAAAGCTTCTGGACTTGCTCAACAATATTTCTTTCTCTGAAAATAAATTAGAGAATATAAACTCACAAGTGACAACAAGTAAAACATGCCAAATTTTCATTCAGACAGTGTTACGGGGATTTACTTGTAGATTTTGAGTGCTTCCAATGCAACAGCACATGCTACTGGGTGACCAGAATATGTAAAGCCATGTGAGAACGCACCTGGTGACAAATTGAAGTTTATCTCTTAGCTGTTAGCCCAGTACTGTATACAACTAAAATATTCCGGGCGACTGATGAAAGTATATTTATGGAGAAAGGGATATACCTAGTTTGCTACTTTGAGCGTGTATGACTTCAGAAATCTCAGGACTCACGAGAACAGCACCAATAGGTAAGTACCCGGATGACAGAGCCTGGGAAACCAGAAGTATACAAAAAAAAAATAGTAACATAATCATTCGCAATGATGAATTTAAATACCTTTCTAAAAGTTCAGGAAATTAAGTTATATCTTTGATGCTTTACCTTTGCTATGGAAACCAAATCTGGCTTAATGCCGTACTTGTCACAGCCAAACATTGTACCAAGCCTTCCAAAGGCGCATATTACCTGTAAGGAAAGGGTCAGACTTTTTGTAAAAAGATGTATTGGGTTATATTCTAAGAACACAATAAGTAGATTCACTAGAGTACCTCATCTGCAATGAAGAGGATATCATATTTCTTTATGACAGCTTGAACCTGAAATTGGGATGTGGATCAGTTAGTTTTCAATTCCGAAGCAGCAGCAGGAAACAATTATATATACTGGATTCGAGTTCAACGTTTTATGTTTCATGGCATAACTGCAGCTGCAGAAACATCGTAGTATATGTGTTTTTGGGTTGGTACATACATCAGTTGTGCACAAGATATGTAGTCTCCAAACACATTTGCAAAGGAGCACCAGGAGGTATAACTCAACATATACGCAAAATGGGGTACAGAAGTTGAGTGAAAGAGCAAATATGATTACCTTTTCAAAATAAGTTGCTGGGGGAGGGATCACTCCACCAGCACCCATGACAGGCTCTGCAATGAATGCTGCAATCTGACAATAACAAAAAACAAAAATCAGCCTGATTACAACAGGATAAGGACCTTGCTTCAATATATTGAATAGAAAGATATTTTCCTACCTAAGCATTCCCATACATGGTGAGTTATTAATAGTGAACTAATGGGACATGGGAGGTGCTTCGGTCATGGATGCCACCGAGACCGAAACAAAACATTGAATACTTAAGCCATGGTATAAAGGAAATAACACGAGCAAATATTAAAGGCAAAGTTAGAAACACCTACTGTCTCTGGTCCCTCTTTAAGAATGAGTTTCTCCAAGTTATCAGCTAATCTGGTCGCAAATTCCTCCTCCATCTCGCCTAGCAACACAAAGTTACACATTTTACTACTAACATTCTAATTGAAAATAAACAGCAACACACCAATGTGTACGACTAAAACCTGGTAAGTGGAATCGCCAGTAATGTGGGCAGTCTGTGTGCAAGACAAAGGATACTGGCAAATCAAATTTTTGATGTAGAGCTGGAAGACTGAAAGAAATATCCTTGTTAGTGATTGAAATAACTTTATTTCATATTTTTTTCATAATGAAGGCAGTACATGAGTATCCAATTTGATAATAATTCAAAAGGTTCCAGATAAAATGAAGAAAGCTTTTCCTCTTTCTCTTTTTAAATTACAGATGGAAAAACAATATTTTTGAAATGTTTGAATTACCCAGAAAGGCTAGCCGCTATCAAAGTTGATCCATGGTATCTGCCAAAAGACCGCACAACACATGTTACCATAATTGCTTGAATACTACAAAAAAAGCATTACATACTAGTAAGAGTTGATTGATCGAATGACTTACGACTTAGAACGTGCTATGAATTTCTTTTTATTGGGCCTTCCAAGTGCATTGTTGTAATACCAAACCAGCTTCACCTAGAAGGCAAATAAACCAGACTTGTGCTAAGTGGCAGAACATGAGCTACCCAATTATGTACTGTATTTAATATTGTTGGTGTCAGATGCAAGCCACCAAGTGACAATTAGGTCAACCTAAAAGTAGTTTCACATATCTGGGTGCCGCAGGTACATGCATCATATGAAGAAGTCATGGAACTTGTTCTCCCGACTTTTGTATTAACTAATAAACATGAACTCTACAGTTCTTCTAAGAAGATGAAGTCCGCGACAACAGAAGAGAATAACTTAAATCAGCAGATATATGGTACCTGAGTATCATTAGCTTCTGAACCACTATTTGTAAAAAAGGCTTTTCCCATTTTCCTTGCAGTAAACATCTCCAAAAGTTCCTTGGCCAGATCCTGTCCCATCAGAGATTAAACTATTCATACACATTCAAAGGCACAGTAGTACATCCCATAAAAAGGTATGACGACCCAGCTGTAGCCAATAAGAACAACAAAATAAAACCTAGATAGTCCATCATACCAGGGATGGTTTAGTGGTGCGATTCCAAAATGAGTGGTAAAACGGCAAAGTACTTAATTGTTTATTTGCAGCTTCAACAAGTCTTGGTTCATTCCCACCTGTGAATTCCCAGAAAAGTATATAAGCATTAAAAGTTAAAACTGAACAATTATCAAGGACCTGACCAACTCAATTGTTGGACAAGTGCAGATAAAACAGTGCCGGTGTATTCAGACTAGACCTCTTCGCGCAACTACCAAGGGCCTGACCAACTTAATGCAGATAGACTAACTTCAAAAGAAAACAATTTGAGGTAAGATGATTGTTTATACCCAAAGCAGTGCACCACAGACCAGCAAGGGAATCAAGATATTTTCTCCCGTTGGTGTCATAAACATAAGAACCCTGCACCGATCAGTCAAGAAACTGTTAGTCTTAGCCATGCAATCCAAAACCTTGACACCTATCAGTTCCAAGTTAAATCACGTCTAAGTTTAGGAACAGATAGTGAACAGAGTACCTCAGATCTCTCAATCACCAAAGGATGCAAATCTGTAGTCTGCCAACCAGCAGTAAAGGGTGCCAGCATACCATGTCCTTTAAACCTGAGAATTTTTGGTACATATTAATACCATATTACATGAGAATAAGTTTCAAATGGTGTGGTGTGGATAAACATACAACCCCAAGAATCCAAATCACATGGCAGAAAAGGCAAGCATACCCTTTATCAGCCAACTCTTGTGCGGTTAACTCCTCCTTCTGCTCGGCTGCAGTAGTACTGTTCCATCGAGTGATAGCACGAAACTGATGCAAATGTTCATGCAAACTCCCAGAGCTTACAGCATTCCTTACACGTGCTGCACCCTATAATCACACAAAATGAAAATATAATAAGAATATATAACAAACATCGACAATTTTAAATCATACAGTTGTGCACTATTCCATTCAAATTTAAATCATATCAACAATTTACCAAGAAAACTGTAAAAAATTACTTTGGGTAAGAAATTGAACCCAAAAACCGATCAAGACCCAGATTGAAGAAGTAAAAAACAATTGTGGTTTAGGGTTTGGTTATGTTGGAAGAACAAAACTCAATCATAACAATAAACAGAAGAAAGATCACAAGATAACTATCAGTAACTTTTACAGCAATTTTACAACATTGATCCAATAAACCCCAAATGCTCAATTCTACATAGATTTCCCAAAAAGAAAAACAAAAGATCAATTGAAAAGAAGACTTGTGCATAAGATAGAAACAAACTTTGATCCATAAACAAAAAAAAAAAAAAATGAGAATTGGAAAGATAAAACAAAACCTGAGTGGTAAGTTTTGATCCAAGCAAATTCCTGAAAATCATCTTCTTCTTGTTGTTTCTTTTTTCTCACTATCTAGACTGTGTAACAGTGGAACAAACTATCTCCAAGAATGAAGTAAAATAAAGGGAAGAAGAAAGAAAGAAAGAAAGAATTAGGTATATTTTTACAGAAAAGAAAGATTTTAGATATTTTATAATCAAATCAGTCCCTCTGATGACTGATTTATCTTTATAAATTGGGACCCACGGTCTAAGACTTTTAGTTGGATTATGATAAACTTGTCACCATCCCCAAATGTACCGGGATGGAATCTCCTTCATGGTCCAACTAGACCTTACGTGTACGTAGCAGACGTAACCACTTTTTACTCTACTTCTGCAATCTACACTATTTATTCGCTCGGCTGCTGCATGTATGAAAACAATCAAGATTCAAAGCTGCCAGTCAGAACTCCGACTTCCGTTAGGTAGAGAAAATTTTCTTTTTCCCGGTGATTTTGCATAAATCGGTTATTTCCTCTGATCTTGGCATAACGGGAACAAAAAAAAATTGTTTGTAATTTGTTATTTGTAGCGGGTCTACAGGAGCACTTCTTCGCTTTTGGTGGCTATTTGCCTACTTGGAATGATGTTCATGGAAAGTCGTACAAATCTCACCACTAAAAGGTGCATTATTGATAAGCTAAACGCACAAGTGCTACGGTGCAAGATATATATGCGTTGATGGTAAGCAATATTTATGAAAATATCTACTACCTACTTCTAATAAAATAGACCGGTTTCATGTACAAATTACACATGCAATCAGTGTATTACTTTGAAACGGAGGGAGTAGTTTGTTGTGTTTTCGAAATGGCAGTATTTGGGATTAGGTATTGAGTAGAATATCTTCCACACTTCGCTGTGGAGATTGAGAATCTTATTTATAGGTGTTAAGAACAAGATACGGCATAATTGTTTGTTACAAATTCAGTCTTTAATTCAAAGTAAAAACACGACTTCCCAAAACTTCTTTGGAGATGTTTTAGGATGGCTTGACTTGTTTATAGAAGAGAGTATTCTGGTCATGTTTTTAAGATTGTTGAGAGTCTTTAGGATCTGCAATGACGTTATCCTTGACACCCCCCTCAAGTTGAGCCTGAGTTGACGAATGTTCAACCTGTCCCTGATAAACTGAAAACATGGTGATGCTAATCCCTTTGTAAACACATCAGCAAGCTGATCCATGGTGCTCATAAACTTAACATGCAGTTGTTTGCTGGCAACCCACTTCCTAACAAAGTGATAATCTATTTCGATGTGTTTTGTACGTGCATGGAAGACTAGATTGGCAGTGAGATACGTAGCACCTAAGTTGTCACACCAAAGTGATAGAGTTGTTGTAGTAATTTCCATCTCTTTTAACAATGATTGTATCCAAATAATTTCAGACGTGGCAATCACCACACCTCTGTATTCAGCATCGATGCTAGATTTCGACACAGTCTTTTGCTTCCTTGCACTCCATAAGATGAGATTCCCTCCTAAGAAGATGTAGAGGCCACTAGTAGAACGATGATCATCTAAGTTACCTTCCCAGTTTGCATCTGAGTATGCATGAAGAGAGTAGTATGAGGTTGCACGAAGAGTAAGACCATAGTCCAATGTATGCTTCAAGAATCTTAAGATACACTTAACCGGTTCCCAATGTTCAGTGTATGGGTCATGCATATATTAATAGGCTTTGTTTACGGCAACTGAAATATCTGGACGTGTGATATGTAGATATTGCAGAGCACCTACCATATTTCCGTACAGTGTTGGTACGAAAATTTGTCAGTTCCCAACTTTTGCAACTTAGTGTTTGGTGTTAATAGGGCGCAGACCGGTTTGATGCCCTCTAGTTTGGTTCCACGCAGTAGATCAGCAACATATTTTCGTTGAGTAAGCACTAGATTGGGTCCTTGCTTGATGACTTCTACCCCTAAAAAGTAAGATAAATCACCCATATATTTCACTACAAAGGCACTGCCAAGATATGAAACAAGTTGTTGTATTTGAGATGGGTCTGATCCGGTGACAATAGTGTTATCCACATAAATCAGAATGTAGGTAATTGAGTTGGTTGTGTGGTGCACAAACAAAGAGCTATATGAAATTCAACCTTTGAAATCAACCTGAATTAGATGACCACTTAGGCGAGAGAAACATGCCCGTGGCGCTTGTTTTAGTCCATATAACGACTTGTGTAGCTTACACGCATGGTTAAGATAGTTCGGATCTACATACCCAGATGGTTGTTTCATATAGACATCTTCATCTAGTTGCCCATGGAGAAATACGTTATTAACGTCCAACTGTCGTAGTTGTCACTGATTCATAACTACAATGGACAAAGTAAGTCATGTCGTGCATGGTTTAATGACCGGACTAAAAGTCTCACCATAGTCTATCCCTTCTTGTTGATTAAAATCTTTTGCCAACAAGGGTTCCTTATATCAATCAATACTACGATCTGGATTGTGCTTGACACGAAATACCCATTTGTTGCCCACTACATTCATTCTATCTTCAAACTTCACCAGGCTCCATTTCCAATTCTTAATCAAAGCACTAATTTGGACATCCATTGTAGTTCTCCATTTCATATTATTGCAAGCTTGTGAATAGCACGTTGGTTCCACAAACTCTGATTCTTGCAGTGGATGTTTTGTCGCAGTTAAACATAGTCTTTGGACAGGTGTTAGACACATTTTTGTGTCTAATTTGTCCTCAATGTTTTGTATTGTTAGTGCTCGATTTGTACTAATATTGTGTTTTTATGTATTTTTAGGTATATTTGGAGATAAACATTTTTGGAGAATTCAGCTCGAAAAGTTGATAAAAGCACCCCCGGGCGACACTTGCTAAACGGACTCTCCTTTGGATAAGGGGTACGCTGCAGAGCTAAGAACAAACCTGCGGAAAATTCTTTTCTGCTGCTGCATGAGGAGGAAGAACGAAGAACATTGATGCAAGAAAACAGTCGCATAACTACAGTGTCTGTGACACTTTATCCATATCGTTTTCTGTAACAGTTCTTTGTGACAATTATAAGTGTTACAAAATCCAGTTTTATTATTTTCCTCCCATTTCATTATTGTGAACACCTTTTTGAGCAATGAAAAATTCCTTTGAGTGTGTTTTCACCATGCGGAGCTAGAACCCAACACTAGGACGACGGAGGAAGATGTTTTTCACCCATGTGGTAATTAAATTAATTCTTTTATTTACTTTTTGCACCGATTTTGAATGATTTATGATTTCTATTAATCAATTGTCATCTTGTTTGATAGTGTATGCTTGGTCTTAGGTACTTTTGATACACTATGCTTGTAATTTACAATTGATATTTTATGAAATCTATCCTTGGCAAAATTTTAGAGTTGATATTTCTTTTGTTTGAGCGATAAATATCTAGGATTAATTTCTCAACCACTTGAATATGAAAAACAGTGACATCTTGAGTCCTAGTCAATTCTTCATCTTGTGACACATTTTGTATATATTTTATTTTAGTTTATTAATTCTTAAAATCAATCTCATCAAGTCCGAGTGAACGACAACCTTTCTTACCACTATCTAAAATTACATCAACAGGTTTGTAATGCCTGATTTTGTACGAGTTACCATTGGGTGATTTAGCTGGTGAAGAGATTCACTTGTTATTGTTACTGATGTAAGTTTTTGTTCGGTTGTAGAAGTGGCAGACGAGGGTGCAATATTATTATGATTGTCCGAAGAGGCTGCTGAAACTAATGGTAATACTGGATTCTCTGAACTTTAAGATGGAGAAGGAAGTTAAAATGAAACATCTTGAGTATCATGAGGAGGAAGTACAGCGGGAAACTATTCAGCAGGTGATGCAGTGCATTTTCCAAATGGTGAAGATATTAACACACTCGTGCTTGTAGGGACATCTTCAGTATATTACACATGACATTGCTTTTGCACTGGCGTGAAAGGAAATGTGCTTTATTCAAAATGAACATGGCGTGAAAGGAAATGTGCTTTCTTCAAAACGAACATGGCGTGAGATATACACCCTGGTTGTTTGACGATGCAAACATACATATCCCTTCTGGGAGTTACTATAACCTATAAAAACACATGGGACAAACCTAGGTTCTAACTTATTTGAATTATAAGGTCGTAGACATGTGTAAGCTAGACATACGAGACTCTTAAAAATGAGTAATATAGATGCTTGTTAAACAAGATTTCAAGTGGAATTATTCATTCAGTTTTTGATTTTGGTATTCTATTAATAAGATAACAAGCAGCGGAAAAGTCATGTGACCAGAATTAATTCGGCATATGAGCATGAAACAAAAGAGCTAGACCCGACTTAGTGACATGACGAATACGTCTCTCAGCTATGCCATTTTGTGGGCTTGTATGAGGATATAAAAATATGTGATGTATACATGAATCATTAAGATATTGTGTAAACTTCTTATATTCTAAGGCATTGTCCCTCTAAAAAGCTTTAATTTTATGATTCATTAGGTTTTTTATTTGCTTATGTAATTGAACAAAAATAGTGAGTATATCTGATCTTTGAACAAGAGGAAAAATCCAAGTAAAATGAGAATAAATATCCATAATAAGCACGTAATATCTAAAATCATTTCGAGAAATGTGTGGTGACACCCAAATGTCTGAAACATGTAGACTCAATGGTTTATCATAAATAGTATTGCTAATAGAAACAGTAGTTTCTTGCTTTTACTGATGTGACAAGAATGACAGTAATCAAAGTTTTTATTTGAAACAGAAAGGGAAAAATTCTAGATTATTTTAATGTTAGAGCATTGATCGGTCAAACTCATATTTTTTTTTGTAGAAACTTTATTAAGAAAAAGAGGGTAAATACCCCTGTAACAAAGAGTTGCAAACCCATATAAAATTTTACATAATTAGCTATCAATGATAACTTTCCAGTATGTAATAAGATCCCTAAATGGTGTTGTTATATATAAACCATTTTTTTCTAAGATCCAAAGAAAAATAGAACTCTTCATTTCATTAGTGATCACCTCCGCCGGTCTGGTGACTTCTTCGTCATAGCCCTTCTATTTCCTTCGCCCTACATAACCCAGCAAATTGCAAAGAAAAGCATTGGCCAGATTTTCCTCCCCCTATTTCTCCCTTTTCTCATTTTTCAAGCCATTAACTGAACTGATAGATCTCTGTTTTGTACCCATTTCAGGTTGAATCCACCCACAAAATAATTCCAAATGGAGAAGGAGAAATTACAATGTAACATTAGATGGCTCAGAGTTTCATCTTCTACATTGCATAGGCTACATGTGGTGCTTGGCAGAATTCACCCTCTTCTTGTAAGGTTATCTGAAGTTGCGATTCCATTTTGGAGGGCAGTCCATATAAAAAACTGGACTTTTGGTGGAACAAACTTTATCCACACATTTTGCAGTGGTATATTAATAGTGTCCTGGATTAGATTGTCTGCAGCGTTTTTGGAGATGATCTAGTTGTAGCAAGATTTTGCTGAGAAGCCTGAGGCAAGATTGTAGGTCACTTCATCCTCTCCATCACTTTGTAAACTGGGAGGCTCACCTAGGAATGTGAATAGTGCAGTTATTTCATCAAACTCATCTGCATTGGGATTCTTCCTTATTAGAATATGTCATTGTCGTTCTTTAAGAACTTCCTATATTCTGCTATGTTTTTGAGAAGATAATTAGTAAACAAGTATAAAACTAATCTTCAAAGAGAAATTGTCTTTCCATTTTTCCCACCAAAATCTAACATAAGTTCCATTACTCAGTATATTAGTTGTTACATCTTCAATTACTTGTTTGTGTCTTTGAATCCCCTTTCATATCCCTCTCCCTTGAGGCATAGTAGTATTTCTGACCCATAAATCTTGATCTAATTAATCCACTCATTTTGTGTTGTATAATCTTCCTCCATATTGCTTATTTCTCTTTGGTATATCTCCATGACCATTTGGCTAACAGAGCTTCATTTGTAATCTTTAAACTTCTGATTGCAAGACCACCTTGACCATTTGGTCTTCATATCTTCCTCCAATGTACCAAGAATTTTTTTCTCTTTGTTGGTGTTCTACCCCATAGAAAATCTCGCATAATTTTGTTGAGAGTTTTTTCTACTGCAGCAGGATTGGGGAAGATAAATATGTAGTAGATTGGTAAAGCAGACAGTGTTACGAGGACCACTCTCCCCGCATTATTGAGGAATCTCTTTTTCCATTGAGCTAATCTTTTCCTGAATTTTCAATAACTCAATCCCATATGTTCATATTCCTGCATGTTACACAAATGGGTATCCCAGATATGTTAGCGGCAATTTTTCTACCTTGTAGCTTAGGATTTCAGCAATTGCTTGTACTTTTGAATTTGCACCCAGGCTAATAACTAAAAAAAATTGTGAAGTTTATACTCAGTCCATTAATGGCTTAAAATTTTTGAAGTATTAACACCAAATTATCAGCTTCCTCTTCGGTAGCATCTAAAAACACTAATGTATCATCAGCAAATTGCAAGTGAGTAACACTAGTGCATCCATTTATTTGGAACCCTGAAATCATACCAATATCCATTGCATTCTTAATTATATTAGAGAATATTTCTTCTACTAAAATGAAAAGAAACTAGGACAAGGGATCACCTTGTCTCAAACCTTTTTGAGGTTTAAATCTCTCGGTGGAGCTGCAATTAATCAAGGGAGAATGTTACGCAGAAGATATGCACCATCTGATCTAGTTCCTCTACTTATCCCCAAAGGCTGAGCACATCAGAACATGATCAATAGTGTGCAACGACACATTATCAAAAGCTTTTCGAATATCTAATTTGCAGAGAATCCCTGGTTTTCTTCTTCTTCAATCTGTCATCAAGAATCTCTCCTGAAATCAACATACCGTCGAATATTTGTTTTTCATTGATAAATGCTCCTTGGTTCTCTGATATGAGTTTGGGTAAAACTGTTTTGAATCTTCCAGTTAAAACTTTAGAGATTATTTTATACATGCAACTCACTAGGTTAATAGGCATAAAGTCTTTTGGAGAGTATGACTGCTCTTTTTTGGGTATAAGGCTGATAAAGAGAAGTTATCTCTCGAGTCCATCATTTCTTCATTATAAAATTATTCGATTATAGCCGTCGTATCTTGTTTGATAACTATTGATGGGGAAAAATGATTCGCTAGTTTTTTAAAGAATGGAGAGACGACCGTATGACGAAGGATCCTTAACTGAGTAAACTGCCTAACCTCAAACAGATGCACTGCATGGGAGTGATTTGAGTTCAAGAAATTAATCTGTAGGACTCCGACCTAAGGCTAAGTCCTATGGGAGAGTTTGGAGTGCTGGATTGGCCAAAAAGTGTTGCAAATCATGAAATAATTGTGAGAAAAAAGTTAACACTAAATCTGGCTATTTCTCTCTCCTAGCATTTGCTCGCAGTGGCACTATCAGCGAGATTAAAACGTCGAACAGAGCGGCGCTCAAAAAGTAGCACAAACGCTGGATTGTTCGGCGTTATGCGAATATTCCAAAGAATAACATCGAACTGTTAGGCGTTGATGTGGACGCTGTTACATTCGGCGTTACGCTGAGACGCCGCTCCATCCGGCATTTTACTCTTTTTTTAAACCAACGGCTATTTTTTCCAGAATTTTATTTCTTCAAATTTGACAATTTGTTTCAATTGTATTTTGTTTCAAACTTTGGAAAATTATCAAAGTAAATGTAGCCGTTTGAAAATTTGTAATCTTCCATTACATTGCAAAATAAAGTTACAATGTTTTTTTGAAGAAATTAATAAGTACATTGAAATTGAAATCCTACTTCTAAAATAACTTAAAACATAAAAAACTACATTGAAATTGAAATCCTACTTCTAAATAACTTAAAACATTAAAAAGTACATTGAAATTGAAATCCCACTTCTAAATAACTTAAATTATCACTTTAGTTTAGGGGATAGGGTCCAAACCATAACGGGCTAAAATCTCGTTCTTCCATATTTTGTAGATTGGTCTCTCACATTCTTGTAATTCATTCAAAGGTTGTCTTAGGATCTTCATTTCTGATTCTATTTTTTGCGTTTGTGCCAAGATTGAAGAGCTTTCCAAATTCTTCCTTAGATACTCTTCCTCTTTTTCATATTTGGCCTCTCTATGTGTTTGTGCATTTTCAAGAAGTTCGATGAGTTTATCCATTTTTTCATCTGATTTCTGCGATGATTTAGCCTCATGAGCCTTTTTATTTGCTTGATCTCTACCGTCACTTCTAACATCATCGGTTTGTTCGAAATAGGGTCTTCTCTTTGATATGTCAGAGGTTTCAGAATTACGAGTAGATGAAGTGCCACCAAACCTTGCCATATTTTGAAAATTTTCATCCATATTATCATCTTCATTTTCTTGAGTTTGTTGACTAGGTTGAGTGGAAGTACCGGCACCATCATCATTATTCACCGCCGGGTTGTAATCGGGTTGATAAGTCTTCAGGATATGGAAAGTCGATTCGTACCTCCATGGTTTTTTAGTATCTGCTTCATAATTTTGTTTTCCACGATGATACTGGGAAGAAAAAAATAGAGAAAGAAAGAAAGAAAACAAAATGGAAGAAATAAAACATTAAAAAAAATTGAGGTACTTACATAATCTGCCTCGGTCATCCCCGTAGGTTTGTTTCGGAAATAGGGCCTAACAAATGAAATATATTTCCTCACTTCGGTTCTTATCGTGTTACACTTTGTTCGCAATGCTTTTTTATCTCTTTCGACACCATTGGGACCTTTTCTTTTATTGTACTCTTCGATAATCTTATTCCAAAATTTGCACCTTTTTTATCTTTTCCATGAATTGGATCGTTGCTTGATATAACCCAACCATAAATTAGTCCATCTTCTTCTATTGTACTAAAGTGTGCCATAATTTTGTATGAACAAAACTATTTGAAGAAGAGGAAGAAAACCAATGAAGAAGATAATCAATTGATTTTGGTGTGAGGGATGATGGAGAAGTAGTCATCTATTTATAGGGAAGCTTGAAAAAAAAATCTGTTGGGGTTTTAAACGGTTATTTAATCTTAGTCGTTGAAAATGCAACGGTCATCTTGATTTGATGGCTGAGATTTGTAGCGCCATTTGATTCGTAGTTTCAGCGCCGAATGGTAAGGCGCTGAATTTCCTGCCGTTGAAACTTCAAAGGTCACTTTTGATCTCGCGGCTATTATAATAAACGACGCTTGGTTCGGCACTGGACGCCTGTTGGTACGACGCGCCGTCTAACGACTACATTTTCACCCCAAACTCACATCACTTCATGTCTCCATATAAACTCAACATAATAGCTCAAAATCCCCACACCCCAAACTTGTTAAGTTTCATTCTCTTTTCTTTTCTCCTAATATTGTCAATTCAACATTCAAGCATGATTGCATTCTCAATTGAAGAAGACAATGACTTAGTGACAAGTTATTGTGCAATTAACAACACTCAAATAACAACCAACTCCTTTTGGGTACAAGTTGTTGAAGAATTTGTGAGAATCAATGGTAATGCTAATGAAAGATGCAAAAAACAACTAAAAATTCGGTTATCAAGCATCAAGTGTAAATGCAAGCGTTTTGTCATTTCATTAAGGGAATCAAATGGTAATCGTGAGGATGCTATGACTTTACATCAAACGGATCATAGAATGCCATTCATTCATAACACCGCTTTGGAGATACTTGGTTATGAAGCATATGCATGAAGAAGTATGGAATATCACCAAAGAAGTATTATGAAGACGTATGCATATGAAGTTCTAGTTAAATATGTAATGCAATTGTCAACGTACTTAAGTGATAAAAAGAGTATTATGTAGTTTACATGAAATAATTAAAATGTCTACTTATTAATGAAAGCGTGCTTGATTAAAATAAAGGGGTATTGTGGCTCCATTCTCATAAAATGTCTACTTAAAATATGAAATTTACTCTCCATTCTCATAAAATGCACCATCTCCTTGAGGGTCATATTGGTCTTCATCGGTGTCCACGTCGGTTGTACCCTCATCAACTTCCAGCAAGGTATCATCCATAACTAGGTTTGGAATATCACCATCTCTCAAACCTTCTCCGTGTCGGTTCCATATGTGTGTAGTGAGTTCCAAGCAAAGTTATCCCCAAATCGCAGGGTTGTACAATACATGAGGAGCTAGCCTTACGTTTCCTTGAATTGGCGGTTGAGGTTCATCTCCCGTGATCCTCCCCTAATCCTCATTGCGATATTCCATCTCAACACACATGTTATGCATTATCAAGCACCCCCTCATAATTTCCTTCATGTAAGATTTTTTTATAATAACGACAAGGTTTCAATATAATGCCAAACTTACCTTTAAGACCACCAAATGCACGTTCTATGTCCTTCCTTTTCGCTTCTTGATATTGATTGAAAAGAGCTTCTCTATTGTTTGAGGAGGGTTTGTACGCTTGCACGATGCAACCATACATAGGATATGCACCATCTCCTAGGTACTACCCCTGCTCGTAATTCATTCCATTGATTTGATAATGACAAGGAGGTGATACACCATTAAGTGCTCTATCGAACAAACCCGAAGCATACAAGACATTAAGATCATTGTTCTTCCCACCCAACCCAAAACAGGAATGCCATATCCATCTATCATATGTTGCTACCGCCTGCAAAACAACCGAGGGATAAGGCTTATAGCCGATGTGGGAACCTGCTTGATCCATTGGACATGCTCTCCATGCCCAGTGAAAACAATCGACACTACCAAGCATACCAGGAAATCCCCGAGCTTCATTTTCTGCTAAAATCCTTTCCGTATCTTGAGCGGTAGGCTGACGCATGTATCGACCATTATAAATCCAAATAATTGCATCCATAAACTTCATAGCATAATAGTAGATAGTAGTGGCTCCCATTTGTGTGTAATCATCTAACGAATCCGGTGCAATGCCTTTGGCAAAATGTTTCATGACGACAACCATTTTCATATATGGACTATGACCAGGAATACCGCAAGCATCCGTTTTTTGGCGAAAATCATGGTCATAATCACAAACTTGCTCTAAAATTCTCAAAAAAAGTGGACGGGGCAAAGCAAACCGACCTTTGAACTTCTTTGGCCCATACATACATTTGAAGTTGAAGTGTTGATGCATCATACGAGCATCCACATCTACACGTCTTCTTTGCACTGTCTGATGGGTCTTGACTTCATTCGGGATGGGTTGATGTATTCCCCGCCTCCTCCGAGTCTCCAAAAGTGTAGCCACTGCTATAACATTCATCTCAATATCATCTTCGTCATCCGGAAGGCCAAAAAAAATTCTTCTCAATGCTCCCTTCATAATGTACCTATAAAAAATAAATAAAGTATAACACTCCATTGATTATAACACTCCATAAAAATTAAAAAACTTAAACACTTCATAAACAAAATATAACACTCCATAAAAATTAAAAAACTTAAACACTTCATAAACAAAATATAACACTCCATAAATATTAAAAAACTTAAACACTCCATAAAACAAAATATAACACTCCATAAAAATTAAAAAACTTAAACACTCCATTAAAAAAAATATAACACTCCATAAAAATTAAAAAACTTAAACACTCCATTAAAAAAAATAGTACTTAAAAGTATAACACTCCATTTGGTTTCATAAACACTACGACAAGTAATTTAATTCAGGTCAAAGAAATTATGGGGTTGTTGGATGATCTGAGTATCATAAACAATGTTAGGCTCGCTTTCCCCCAACAACGCATCAGTAAACTCATTTCCTTGTGCATTTCCTTGTTGATATTGTGCATTTCCTTGTTGTGATGTAGTAGCTCCATCTTCGACCCTAGGAGTGTAAAATCCTTGACCCGTAGCCCATTCATATGAACCACCTAATGTGAGGTCTTGTGATGTAAAAGCTTCATTTGGAGCATGGATAGATGGTACTGAAGAAGATGTAGATCTGCCAGATGAGGAACACGAAGTTGTAGACAATTTGTATGACTGGTCCCATGAGACCTGACGAGCTCCAAGCTCGAATGAACATTGTTTTTCCATAAACCTAATGCATTGATCCTACAAGTATATAAATTAGAGAATTTAGTCAAATATTCAAGAAACTTAAAATGAAAATGAGTACAAAATGTAAATGTAAATGTACTTACCACGGTCAAATTCATCGCCCAAAAGTCATACGGACAAGGAACTACTGGAACTGGCACTTGACATTCTACGCCGGCTTCATTGGAAAATGGTAAAGTGAATTATATTTCCTGAAGTTGTGATGGGGGCTCATTTTGTGTGTGATAGGTATATGTATGTGACATCATGTCAGGAGGAGGGTGACTAGGAAACAAACTACGAGGAACATCTGAGCTACCCACTACTATCTCATCCATATTCTGTGCATGGTATGACTCAGTGACATAAGGTCCAACACTCTTCTTCACCCACCAAGTGTTATATTGATCCTCACTGACTGTATAATAGTCATTGACCTCTACTACAATATCATTTACATCAATTGTTTCCAAATTTTAAGGATTTGCCGGGACTACAACCTCACCTGTAATCTGCCTCAGGAATCTCTCCGCCAAGTAACAACTAACTCTTGTGCGCTTTTCAAAGTTAAAAAAAGAACTCTCTTTTTGGATAACTCTAGTGCATACCCAAATTGGTCTCCCGCAGCATACCGACTCTCTGCCCATGGCCTCCAAATACATGATTCCCTTGTTCTAGTATCAATCTATATTCTTGCACTTTTGACCGAGTGTTTCATAGTATCCTTTTGGCCTTCTCGATGTCCTCTCTTCCTTGATGAAATCCCAGTCTTCTTGAAGAGACAAATCTTTGGGAAAACATCATAATGACCAGAAGGTGACTGACAAAGCAAGGGTTGCATGTTGCGAAAGTAATAATAGTACCAATACTCAAGTACCACAACCATGCCAACTAAATTTGTACCCCTGGTTGACCAATCGTCAAGATATCTGTAGGTGTTACCTAATGAAGCTAGACCCCAATCAGACTCCCCAACACCATTCAAGTCATCCAATAACAAAACCCAACGTTTATATACTTTTCCAGAAGAAGATGCTAGAAGAAAATGACCAAAACACCACATAAAGAATGCTCGTTCCAATGTCACTGCACATTCAATATTATTCAGGCCTTTTCTACTTTCAATGTAGTTTTTCAAGACAATTAAGGACAATGTATTAGTCTTGGAGTCCCATGTACCATGATTTTTGATCTCCGAAAAATACAAATCATCCAAAGCAGGATATGTTAGATACCCAAATACGGCATAACTACTGGTCGTTTACTAGGGTCACCAGTGGGAATTCCCGTTAACATGTACCAATCTAAGGGAAGGAGGCCAATCTCAAACTCCCGAAAATGAAAGCTCCTGGTACTTATCCACCATCTCTCGGCTATGGCTTCAACTAAGGCTCTATCCCCATTGGCGAAATCAAACTCAAAAACAGAGGAAAATCCACAATTATCACAAAATTGTTTTGCTATTGGATTATCTTTCACTACAATTTTATAATACTTCTCGATTTCCTTGAAACTACCTCTAAAGATTACAATGCGAGACTCTTTTGTAACATCTTGACAAACATGTCTATCACAATTTTTTGACGAAACTATATCCAACCGGTCTAGCAATTCATCCATACTCGTAACTATAATCAATAAATATGAAAAAACTATCATTATCATTCATTTTCATCCATACTAATTATCATTATAATTCATTTTAATCATACTAATTATCATTATCATTCATCTCATACAGCTAAAATATCATTATCATTCATTTTCATCCATACTCAATTCATAACTAATAAAATTATCATACAAATTCATTTTCATTCATTTTCATCATACAACTAATCAAATTATCATACAAATTCATTTTCATATACAACTAATCAAATTATCATACAAATTATAATTCATTTTCATCAAAAAAATCAAAATTTCATTTCTATTCATCACACATAATCAAATTAAATCCCTAAAAAAAATCACAAATAATCAAATTAAATCATACACATATCATCTACATCATCTAAATACCAAATATCAATCATCAATTTGAATTAAATCGCATCAAAAATCAAAAATCCTAAAACTTTAACCTAAAACTTAAATTTCTTACCTCGGATTATTTTCTTGGATGGAATCACGCCAAACCACTTCCAATCGACCACAAATTCGATGAAGCACAAACCCACGGGAGGAATTAGAAAACAAAGTTATAGAAATGAAGATCTCTCGAATTAGTTGACTACGGGAGAAAAAAAAATTGGGGAAGAACTGAATGGAGGAGAGGCCGAGTTCTCATGGATGTATCGATTTCTTCAACGCCTAACAGAGCGGCGCGTCAACTTAGTTGACTACGGTCCAACGCCGCTTGATTCGGCGTGAGATTAAACGCCGAATTGGTAGGCATTTGACGCCGCTTGATTCGGCTTTTCTATGCTAGATTGGACATCCCATAGGGGTTAGGAGGTTTCTCAATATGACGTGGATGGCCAATCTAGCATCTAAATATCTCTCCCATAGGACTAAGCCTAAACCAAGACAATGGTCGTTCCAGAGTCAATTCTGTCACAAAGAGGGAAGAGGGTTGATTTGTAGGAGGGAAGCTAAGAAGTGTCTTAGATCAATGATGATCAAGGATTGTGAATGTGTTGTGGGTTTCTGCAAGTTTTCTGTGAACTACTGAGTTCGAATAAGTTCTGGTCGATTGATTGAAATCTTGAGAGTGATTGCTCAATAAACTGTCTGCCTTTCAATCGTGGATTCAGAGACTTATTTATATTACTATAATAGTAGACACATTTATCTCCAATAAGTGTGACGGTTGCTCGAGTGAAAGAGTGTGGAAGTGGGAAATCATGGTTTAACCAGTTCTATGTCGTATGGAGACTTAGTTGATTGTCCACCCACTACTTTGTTAACTCCCTCAACTGCTTGCACGACTTACTCACTTTTTTAATCGTGGATGAACACACGTGTTGTAGGCCACCATACCAAAGCCCTAATTAATATCCCCCATGTGACGTGATTGATGTCTTATGAATGTGGAGTCTGCAAAGCAGACGTGTATTTAATTAGTCAGTCATTGACTTGATTGGACGACGGGTCTAAGTATTGTTCAATCGAGCATGATTGTTGAATTCTCTAGGATTAATGAATCAAACATGTCTGCTGGGACGTATAGTTCTCGATTGATATTGATAGTTGAATCAACATAATGAATATTCATAGTCTGAGCAAATATAGCTCATTCGATGAATTGTTGAATATTGATAGTTGAACCAATATTCGACGGTAAATTACTGTATATTGATAGTTAGATCAATATTCGAGAACTTGAGCAAGTATTTCTCATTCGATAAATTACTGAATATTGATGGGTGGATCAATATTCGAGCAACTGAGCAAGTATTGCTCATTCGATAAATTACTGAA
The DNA here is from genome assembly GCA_023529315.1 of Papaver bracteatum. Classification (NCBI taxonomy): domain Eukaryota; kingdom Viridiplantae; phylum Streptophyta; class Magnoliopsida; order Ranunculales; family Papaveraceae; genus Papaver; species Papaver bracteatum. The sequence continues at coordinate 281,859 of JAJJWX010000020.1, forward strand.
TATTGATAGTTGGATCAATATTCGAGCATTTGAGCAAGTATTGCTCTAGGATTAATGAATCAAACATGTCTGCTGGGACGTATAGTTCTCGATTGATATTGATAGTTGAATCAACATAATGAATATTCATAGTCTGAGCAAATATAGCTCATTCGATGAATTGTTGAATATTGATAGTTGAACCAATATTCGACGGTAAATTACTGTATATTGATAGTTAAATCAATATTCGAGAACTTGAGCAAGTATTTCTCATTCGATAAATTACTGAATATTGATGGTTGGATCAATATTCGAGCAACTAAGCAAGTATTGCTCATTCGATAAATTACTGAATATTGATAGTTGGATCAATATTCGAGCATTTGAGCAAGTATTTCTCATTCGATAATTACTGAATATTGATAGTTGGATCAACCACTTGGTATGTTAATATGTTAATATTCCCATTCAGAGAGGTGTCAGATTCAACCACTTGGTATGTTAATATGATGAAGCTACCCATTCATAACGTCTTCCAATAGCATAATTGCTAGCAGAATTTAGTCACCATGCTAAGATAGCATGTGAGGAAATAAATGACATAGACATGGGTGGAATGAGACTTTCCTGAGTGCGGAACCTCTGTATGAATGTCTATGCATCTTATGCAGGTTCTTTTTTCAACTTTATCGAAGTTTAAAATTCTTTCAAATGCTCTGATGATGGAATGTCCGCCAAATCTTCTAGATCAGAATTTTTTTCGTTTGAGAGATGTGCAAACAAAGATGCTTTGTCAGTGGCTATATTTTCAGCATGGATCCACTCTCATCCGAGGATCATGTCATATCTTGGATCTCCCTGATTGTGTGAAACTTGGTCTCTATTCAAGTTGAACCTATTTTCACCTTGAGAGTGATGTATCCATAAGCGTCTCTGAGCATTCCTTCATGTTCTCTGATGGGAGCATGAGTGGATTCTTGTTGATTGATACCCGCGGCTCTGAGAGTCTTCAAAGGGATGATATTAACAACAGTACTAACATCAATTAATGCTCTTTTGAATTCATTTCCTTTGAGATTGAATGTGGTGAGTAGTCCCCGGTCATACATCTCTTTGTCAGTGACCGGAGGCTCAGGGAGCGTTTCCGGAATAAGTAGGCATTTCCCTAATGCTATATGATTCAAATCCGTCAACATGTCTTTCCTTTAATCCTTTGACAAATAAAAAAATTCGCAGACGTGCTCAATTCTCATACATACCAACCTTCTTACGGTAGATATGTAAGTGAGCAACCACAAGGAGGGGAGAATAGTTGTGCTTCTATTAATATTTCTTCTAGTTTGGTAGATGAAATGCAATAATTTATGGTTAGCATGGAGTCAGTTTGTAGACAACCAAGCATGGAACCAGTTTCATCGACCGAATGTGCTCATTAGTATGTTTGGCACAATTTCTGATCGTAGTTATGATCATTCACCCATTCAAAGGGAAGATAATTGTCCCAGCAATACTGAAGTAAGTGATTCTACTTTTTCCTTGTCAAACGAGATTTACCAACAAATGGAACGTTATTTTTAAAATTTGGATGGATCACTCCAAGAGCTTCAAAAAGGTGTTTCCAATTTAATACAAGGCAACACAAAGAGGACATGCAAAATTCTGCGAAAGAACAATCTTTGGGAAGTGGTAGCCAATCTTATGTTAACTATGATAGTGAAGATGACTATGAAACTATATCGGTTGAACCAATTTATGGTGACATACCCGAGGAGTATACAATGAAGTATGAAAATGAAGATGATTGTGTTGAAAAGGACCAACCTTTAAAGATATTTGATGACATTAGTGTAGTTGACTCAACTCTTGATCTTTATAATGATCAAGCACCTATTCAAAAGGTACATGAGGATGATGAAACTAGTGTTTTACAGAACTTTGTGACAAGGTTTGAGTCTAATGAAGAAGAGTATGTTGAGAATGTGACCGTTATGACCAATATTGTGGAAAACCCAATTGAGCTTGCATATGATTGTAATGATGACATTGATGCCGAGATTTTGTTTAAGGCAGAAACATACGAAGAATGGTTGCAAGGTTTGATAGAGGACCATGATATACAAGAGGTGAATAATTCACTTGAGTTTTTCAAGGATGAAGAGGATTTTGTGGTACAAGAGATTGTGAAAGGTTTGTCTAACCCTTTGCCTATTGTTTCTTCTCCTTTACCTCTTATTGGTTTGAATGTATGTGCTTCGGGAATATTATTGAATGACTTTGTTTCTCGATATCCTCCATTAGAGATGCTTGATTCTCATACTATGCAGGTTTGTGAACAAGAAACTGTGGAAGTACCTGACTCTTATATTATTTATGCACTTCCAAGTGTGGACAAGAATAAGTGTGGGGGAAACTCGTATCAGTTAATAGATTCAATTATGTTTTCTTGTACTAATATTTGTGTGAAGCTAGTGTTTGCAAAACATGTGCTATGGGTGGATCCCCAACTTTTTCGATTATTGGTGTATGGATAATTTGTCTTGCAAGTCAGGCTGATGACTTTAAACCAAGAGCTAAATGGAAGGCAACCCACTGGTTTTGTGTATCTATCTCTATCTTTTTATTTCTCAAGTTTTTTTATCTTTATTTTATTATTTTGGATGTTTGCATATCAAAACTCCAACTTTTAGAGATTTTTGAATAATTTAGAATAAACACTAGCCTTTCTAAGTAGATGGAATTTTTTCTTGACAATGAGGTGTATATATTGGCTGAGTTGGGATTAGATGCCAACTAAATAGCTTGTTTAGTGTTTATCCTCTATTGTTCAGAAATAGCTATGAGTTGGCGTACCAGTTTTTATTATGCATTTTATTTTCTTATTGTGTATATATATATATATATATCATGTTATGAATCTCCTATATTGAACTTTACTTTGAATGACTAGATTTTACATTGAGGACAATGTAAAGTTTAAGTGTGGGGGGGCATTTATATGTTTGTATAGTTTGTTTGATGCCTTTAGTTAAAAAAAAAAAAAAAACAACAACAACAACAACAAAAAATTTCTTTATGAACTCCGAAATCTAGAAACTTGTGACTTTAGGATGACACTATCAATCTAAATGGATGGAACCATCTTGACTGCAGGATTTGAGGAACCCATTAACTAAAAGGACATAATTATTCAAGTGTTAGAAATAATATGATAGTTGTTACCATATCTCGGAATGTCACCATATCACCTTCTGCTTTTTTTTTCAACTTTTTTTTTATCTAAGTGATTTGGTGGGTCACTAAATATCGAATTGTTATTACTGCTAGGATGAAATAGAGTGATTGAGTTACTAAAAAAAAGATAAAAAAGAAAAGAAAAAGAGACCGACTAATTAGACCAATCGGAATAAAAATGACACTTGGATAGCAATATGTGTGTGTTCTCCTTGTCTTCGTCACCTAAACAAGCGTGGAACGCAGGATCCATGGGAACTATCATGTAATCTGCTGACAAGAAGCATGCGCTTGAATACAAAAGATCTAATCATGTTGTCAAGTAAAAAAGAAAAAAACAGAGAGAAAAAATATGAAAAAGAAAAAGAATTTTTTTTGTTATTATTGTTCAATAAAGTCGACTCCTGGTTCCCTTGTATATGCCAGTTGAGTTGATGTAAAATTAAGATTGTTGACTTCTGGTTCCCTTGTATATTCCAGTTGTGTTGACACTAGAATTCAGACTAGTAGCTCAATCCAATATGATGCATAGGTTCATTGACGAGGCGTCGAACTAGCAAAAATAATATTTCTCTACTTTTAACACTAGCAAGTAGTATAATGTAAGAAGGATCGTCCCAAGGGAGGTATGAAGTTTCTAGTTGTTATGCAAATACTCTTAGCAAGAATGATTGTGTTGTAAAAATCCTGAAAATTGCAATTTGTATTCAAATATGAGATGGAATTGATTAAAGGTTCATTCTAGACCACTGAATATAAACCAAATTGATATATAGCCAAGTTCTTTGCATTATCATGTTACTAACAACCCTAGAATAATTAGTACGCTCAACTATTCCGTTATTATCTCCTAAGCTCACCGGATACGGAAGCGCTCGATCAAGGTTCCTACTTGTCAAGTTTCCTAGAGGTACGCTTACTAGGTGTGACTTAAACAAATGCTCTAAGTTTTGTGAGATAAGGTTGCTCCTAGTGATGAACTCAAAACCATGAATCACCTACTAGTGTTGATTTCTACATATGGATACTTAACAAAGTCCCATCATCAGTACCCACATATTGCTACTTGTGTTTATCTTCTCTAGATAATTACGGGTCGAAGAAAATCTAAACTAGCAAATAGATTAAGAATTAATGATTCAATTTCGAACTTAAACCCTTAACAAATAATCCATAAACAATAATAGCATAGTAGAGAATCAATCAATAACATAAATAAATGCAATAGAATAAGTTATTTCATATCAATCATAGGTTCATATTTCGGGCTTTGAAATCTCCCTTAATCAAGAAGAGTTTTAGTTACTCATAATAATGGAGTTCATCATCAAATATAATAAATGAAATAATGAAGATGAAATTTAACAGGGAAGCAAACCCTAGTTCCAGCCCTATGCAAAACTCCCAGTAGAATACAAGAAAAATACGTGATAAAAGATTGTAGAAGTCTTCCCCTTTTGTAACTTTTTCTCTCTTCCAAAACTAGGTTAAGTCTCAAAAGCCCATTAGTTGGAAATTCACCCGGCCCACGAGAGAGAGAAACCCATGTAGAAATTTTGTCCCAAAAATGCTCGCCGGAAAACTGGGGTTTTGGCCGTAATCCGGAGCCGTAAAGTTGTCGTCAGTGATGAATATTATCCCAAATTCTGCATTTTTACCATCTTCAAGAATAAATATTTGTATTAATTAATTTTGTGTTTTTAAGTACTAAATAAAGCTTGGAAGAATTGAGAAGACAAAAGAGAAGAAAGTTGGAAGTGTTGCAACCCGTTCGCGCATTAGTGGCAACCTGTTTACAATACATGGGATTAAACTACCCATAATCCAAAACCCATGATCCAAAAACCCAAGACCCAAATCCATTTCCACCTCACCACCATTGGATTCCAAAACATCCACCTCACCACCATTGGATTCCAAAACATCCACCTCACCACCATTGGATTCCAAAACATCCACCTCACCCCATTGGATTCCAAAACATCCACCTCACCACCATTGGATTCCAAAACATCCACCTCACCCCATTGTATTCCAAAACATCCATCAAGTGAGAAAACATGTTTTGTTGAGTAAATAATTGCCAAAATTCGAATCCAAGTGAGAGAGAATTTTTGTGTATAAATAGAGAGGGTTGTTGTGTTGAAAACTCATCCAAGAATAGCTTGTTCATGTTAGTTTATCAAATTTAAGTTTTGTTGTAATGTTCTTCATGTTCTAGTTTCATTTACTAGGGTTTAGATGAAGCCCTAATCTCATTGGTATGTATTCATATCTTGTATCTTGTTCTTGAAAGTTTAGAATTGTTTAAAGATATAATTTAATCCAAGTTTGTCAACATCTTGCTCTCACAATGTATGCCATGTATCCATTGTAGTTAGAATATCTCTATGTTTATTATGCTACAACTCATGCTTAACCAAATATTGATCTTTAGATTAGTTGTGCTTAATTAGACAATTAATTCTTTGGAGAAATACTTTAGTTGTGATTAAATTATCCATTGGAGAAATACCTTAGTTATACGGTAGACTTGAATCTACTATAAGGACAAGAATAATATTACAAGTTGAATGCATATCATAGGTTATTGGTGGATTTGAATACCCTAGTATCCATATTATCATTGTTTACATATCTTGCTATTTGCATCTTTTACTTTTATTATTTCAGTCACTTGAAAATCATATCGTCAGATCGACAAAATCAAACCCCTTTTGGTTACTCTCTGAATCAGGATTTAGAATCAACTTCTACACTCACCAAGTCTCTGTGGTTCGACCTGTGCTTGACCTGTGTTGCTTGTCGACACTGTGCACTTGCAGTTTATACATAGTTGTAGGTATCTTTCCGAGCCTACCACAGGCTACCTGAAAAGTCAACCGTTACGGGTCAAATCGGTCAACCGGGTCAACTCAGTCAAGTTCAGCGAGTCACACCGAGTTGAAATGATTCAGTGATGAGTCAACTCGATGTCAACCAAGTCAGTTGACATGAGTTAGTCCAAACCAAATGTTGCAGTTCACGGCCAAGATGGCTGTGCATTCCCTGCTCTGCAGCTTCAGTTCCAGCCATAACCTTCATGCAACTCATCAGTCCACCATTAACATTCTCTGTAATGTCATTGCCTTTTCAGTTCCAGCACTGCCAAAGACATTTCATTCTTCCCAAGCCAATACCTTCCTTTACACAGCAATTTAACTACTTGTCGGCAACTCAGCACAAACCACTTCTCAATTTATTTAGCATTCATCAATCTGCAGCTCCACTTGTCCTAACATACACACCTGTAATATAGCTCCATCTGTAACAGACTTAGCTTGTAATTCAGTTCAATACCACTTGTTGTTGTCTCCATTTACAGCTGCAATTCAGGTTCAGATCGTCTCCATTGCAGCATAACTGCAATCCCATTTAGCTGATCTGCAATCACGGCCATCACCTAGCATCACCTCCATTCCATCTGCACAGCTCCTCCAATCTCAGTACCAGAACCCATCAACTCCAGCTGCACTTTCAATTCAGATTTAATAGTTCACAAGCAGCTTAATCCAACCCCCAACAAGCTCCTACCTCTCACTGCACATTGCCATCAAACCACTGCCCTGTACTTCAACTTCTTTGCACCAGCATCCTACAATAACCCTGTAACTCTCACCCTGCAACAGCTGCTTGCAATCTACCACCAACTCATATATACACAGCAGCTGCAGTTCACCATTCATCCACCTTCACGTCCATCTACTTACTATCACCACTACATCACCTGCAGTCCACTAGTATCATACCAGCAAGTTTATCCATTACCATGCTTTGAGCAGCAATACAGCCACCATTGGAGCACTGCCCAGGTATGAGTTTGAGACCATCAACACTTTACATTGCAGCTTACCACATGTAACTGCACTTTTCCTTCCTTTCATGTAGCTGCTCAGCTACACAGCATCAGAACTTCCATGAATTCCATCCATCCTCCCTGTATAGCAATCACCTTCCCAGATCAACAACCAACATTAAAACAAGCCACAATCGAATCATCTAATTTCCAACAAACCCATCTCTGATTTCCTCTTCTAATCCTCAATTCCAACATCAGATTCAATTTTACTTCAAACCCTAACTCCAAATTCCATCACAGATTCAACTTCATCTCTGCTCATTCTCAGATTCAACAAAAACCATAAATTGAGTTCATGATCAACAATAACCCTGTAATGGCTTCATTTCTAACGCCAACAGCTTAAGTTACTTCTTAATTTAGTAAAACCCATCTCCAAAAACACCACAGATAAATGAATTGAAGACAAACCCTTTTTTCCTTCACGGCCTTTCATTAGTTCAACAACAGCATCTCTGATTCTCATGGTTCTTCAATTTCCCTGAATTGATCGATTTCATCACTGAAATTACAATAGCCGCCATCTCTTGGTTTCAGGTGGTGTAAGAAATACAGCTAATGATAAGAGAAATGATTTCTATGATTTTCATGTCTTGTGTAGGAAAGTGATGAGGGTGATATATCCACCCCTGTAGTACTGGATAAGGGCCAACCAGCTCTCAAATGGCTATCAGTTTCGCGGAACCAACTACCTATTTACTTCCTTGCTTATCCGTAGCTAGCTTCGCTCGCATGTGAATTGAACGCTTTCTCCCTCCTTGCTCCAAATTGTATTCTTTGTCCTCCTTTCGAATTCTTCCGCCAGTAGCAGCTGCCTTTTACTCCTCATATTCACTTATTCTCTTCAGTGAGAGTCATCACTAAAGTTGTCGTGCTTTTCAGACAGAAATTTGCATCACTAAAGCCGACATACTCTTCAGCCAGGGATGAAGAAATAAAAGCAAATATGAGAAATAATCTCCTCCAATAACATTTGCTCCTTTTTCCCCGTTTTTTCTCCTTTTGTTCCAAATGACTCCAAAGTACCTAAATACTCAAAAACAAAACATAAGATACATAATTTTACAAGAAAACTAGCAGAGAAAGAATAAACAATAGATAAATATATAGGTGTTTTAGACACCTATCAAATTCCCCCACACTTAGACTTTGCTAGTCCTCGAGCAAATCAAATAAAATAATTCTAAAAGATACATGCAACTCCGTCTCATCGAGGATACGGTTACTCTAAGCATGAATAACAAGCCTTTGAACCCCTAAGTGTCCCTAGTGGACGATTTTTAGTCTCGTGAAGGTTTACAAGAGGTCTGCCTACAAAACCTATATTTCCAACTCCGTCTATTTGTGACAAATCAATGAACGAATCCAAAATGACTACAGGAGGAGGTACCTTGTGCAAATTCAGTTCATATATAAGTGCATAAAGTTTTCTTAGAAAGTCGAACAAACCACAATACTCGGAATCTGACTAACCACAATCACAATGAATAGATTAAGAAGATGGATAAAGAGGTAGATGTGGCGAATATTCACAAGTGATCGATGTATCCCATATCTGTCTGAAGGTCACCGCCAAGATGAACCTATGCATCCTATTGGATTGACCTACTGGTCTGAATTCTAGTGTTAACACACTGGCATATACAAGGGAACCAGTAGTCAACAAACTTATTTCTACATCAACTCACTGGCATATACAAGGGAACCAGGAGTGACTTTATTCAACAATAATAATATTCTTTTATTTTATTTTTATTTTTCACAATTTTTTTTTTGTGACAGCATGATTAAATCTTTTGGATCCAAGCGCATGCTTCTTGTCAGAAAGTACGTGATGGTTGCATTGGATCCTGCATTCCACGCTTTTTTAGGCGACGGAGACAGGGACTACGTTTCACACATACTGTTATTCCCAAGTGTCATTTTTATTCCGTTTGGTCTAATTGGTCGGTCTTTTTTTTTTTTTTTTTTCTTAGCAACCCAATCACTCTATTTCATCCTAGCAGTAATAACAACTCAATTTTTAGTGACCCACCAAAGCACTTAGAGAACAATAGATAAATATGGAAAAATAAAAATAGAATGTGATATGGTGATATTCCGATATATGGTAACAACTAACATATAATTTATAATTTATGAGCTATGTTCGTCTTTGTTAATTAATGGGTTCCTCAACTCCTGCAATCACAATGGTTCCATCCACTAATAGTGTCATCCTAAAGGAATAAATTTCTAGATTTCGGAGTTCAAAAAGCACAATTTTTTTCTTTGTTTTTCTATTTTTCTAATTTTTTTTTCTTCTAAAGGCATAAAACAAACTATACAAACATATAAATGCTCCCCCACACTTAAACTTTACATTGTCCTCAATGTAAAATTGAATCGTCCAAAGAAAGTTCAAGGTGGAAAATTCCGCAAATGATATGTAAAAACAAAGGAAAAATAAAAGATAAAATGATGAAAAATAAAAAGATAAAGGTAAAGATACAAAACCGGTGGGTTGCCTCCCACTAAGCGCTTGGTTTAACGTCGTCAGCCCGACGTCCATCTCCAATTACTCCTCCAGAGGGAGTGGATCACTCAATGTGATCATATAACCTGATTCTCCGTCACAAACTGCTCATAATATGGTTTCAAACGATGGCCGTTGACCTTGGAAATCAGCCCTGTTTTGGGACTAGTAATCTCAACTGCACCATGCACAAACACATTAGTAACAACAAACGGTCCAACCCATTTGGACCTAAGTTTACCCGGAAACAATTTAAGACGAGAATGGAATAAAAGTACTTTCTGCCCTACTTCAAAACTCTTTCGGGAAATCATCTTATCATGGAAAGCCTTGGTCTTTTCTTTATAAATGCGTGAACTTTCATATGCATCATTTCGTATCTCTTCTAACTTATTGAGTTGAAGTTTCCTATGTTCACCAGCTGCATCTAATTCCATATTACATACCTTGATAGCCCAATAAGATTTGTGTTCAAGTTCGACGGGAAGATGGAAAGGTTTGCCATAGACAAGCCTAAAAGGAGACATACCGATGGGTGTCTTATAAGCTATCCTATACGCCCACAAAGCGTCATTGAGTCTATAACTCCAATCCTTCCTTGTAACGTTCACCGTCTTCTCTAAGATGGACTTAATCTCTCGGTTGGAAATTTCAGCTTGTCCACTCGTTTGTGGGTGATACGGTGTGCCAACTTTATGAGAAATGTTGTACTTCTTTAGAAGAGCATGAAAGGATATCTTGAAGTGCGAGCCTCCATCACTAATCACCACTCGAGGTGTTCCAAACCTAGAAAAGATATGTTCCTTCACAAACTCACAAACAACATGAGAATCATTAGTGGGAGTGGATTTATCTTTCACCCACTTAGAAACATAATCTACAGCAAGAAGTATAAAAAATTTCCCATTGGAATTCACAAAAGGCCCCATAAAGTCTATACCCCAAACATCAAAAATCTCAAGAGCAAGAATTGGTGTTTGCGGCATTTGGTTTCTAGCACCAAGGTTGCCTGTCCTTTGACACCTATCACAAGCCTTGCAAAATAAATATGCATCCTTAAACAATTTAGGCCAATAAAAACCACTTTCGAGAACCTTGAGGTCTGTCCTCTTGGCTCCAAAATGGCCACCACAAGCATATGAGTGAAAAAAATTAAAAATTGATTGTAACTCGGATTCAAGTACGCACCTGCGGATCATTTGATCGGAGCAATGCTTCCACAAATAAGGTTCATCCCATATATATTGCTTGGCAATCTTCTTGAGCTTGTGTTTTTGGAATGTAGACATGGAACTAGGTACTTGACCCGTCACCAAGAAGTTAACAATATCAGCGTACCATGGAGTTGTGCCACCAACCGCAAAGAGTTGCTCATCCGGGAAGCTATCATGCAAAGGAATCGCTTCTTCGGACACAACCAATCTGCTTAGATGATCCGCTACAGTATTCTCGCTGCCCTTCTTGTCTTTGATTTGCATGTTGAACTCTTGAAGAAGGAGTATCCACCTTATGAGCCTTGGCTTAGCATCCTTCTTTGTTAGCAAGTATCGAAGTGCAGCATGGTCGGAGAAAACAACCACCTTTGTACCCACTAAATAATATCTAAACTTCTCTAGTGCAAACACTATGGCCAAAAGCTCCTTTTCAGTAGTGGAGTAGTTGATTTGTGCTCCGTTGAGAGTTCTAGAAGCATAATAAATGGCATATGGAACTTTACCATCTCGCTGTCCCAACATGGCTCCAACGGAATAATCACTTGCATCACACATCAACTCAAATGGCTTGGTCCAATCGGGTGGTTTGATAATTGGTGCGGTAGTCAACAACTCTTTCAAAGTATCAAAGGCTTCCCTGCACTCCTTGTCACAATCAAAGACCACATCTTTTTGCAAAATTCTACACATGGGCATTGCAATCTTGGATAAATCCTTGATGAATCTCCTATAAAATCCTGCATGACTAAGAAAAGAGCGAACCTCCCTCACATTTGTGGGGTATTGTAAGTTCCGAAGCAAATCTATCTTAGCCTTGTCAACTTCTAACCCCTTAGAGGATACAACATGGCCTAGTACAATCCCATGAGTGACCATAAAATGACATTTTTCCCAATTAAGTACAAGATTAGTTTCTACGCATCGTTTAAGAATAAGTGAAAGGTTATCTAAACATTTGTCAAAAGAATCACCATACATGCTAAAATCATCCATAAACACTTCTATGATGCTTTCCACATAATCTGAGAATATGCTTACCATACAACGTTGAAAAGTGGCTGGAGCATTGCACAAGCCAAATGGCATACGTCTATACGCAAAAGTGCCAAAAGGACAAGTAAACGTCGTCTTTTCTTGATCTTCCGGAGCTATTACAAGCTGGTTATAACCTGAAAAACCATCAAGGAAGCAATAGTAAGCACGTCTAGCCAACCTTTCAAGCATTTGATCAATGAATGGTAAAGGGAAATGATCCTTTCGGGTGGTAGAGTTGAGCTTTTGGTAGTCAATGCAAACTCTCCAACCGGTTTGGATTCTAGTTGGAACCAAGTCATTATCTTCGTTTTTCACCACCGTGATTCCGGACTTCTTTGGAACGACTTGAATCGGGCTCACCCATTTGCTATCGGATATGGGATAGATAATCCCGGCATCCAACAACTTCAGGATTTATTTCTTGACTACTTCCATCATTGGAGGGTTCAAGCGACGTTGAGCTTCTCTTGTTGGTTTTGCCCCCTCCTAAAGAAGTATTCGGTGCATACATGTTGAAGGATTGATTCCTTTGATATCGGCAATGGTCCATCTAATGGCAGACTTGTGCTCTCTTAGCATTCGAATAATCTTCTCCTCTTGAACCTCGGTGAGGTTGTTGGAAATGATCACCGGTAACTCTTCATTATCACCTAAATATACGTATTTAAGGTGATCCGGAAGAGGTTTCAACTCAAGGATAGGTGCCTGCACAATCGAGGGTAAAATTTTCTCATTAGTAATCGGCAAAGAAACATAAGACGCATTATACTTTGGTGGAACTTATTGTAATGAGTTAAGAGATAAAATAGCCTCTTTAAGCTCATCACAAATAGACAATTCACTTTCAATGTCTTTGTATTTCCCATAACCTAAACCTTCGACTATGGTGTTTTCTAAAGCATCATCACTATTCAATTCAAACATCTTTTGAGATGGAGAATCAATAATATCAATAGAAAAACATGAATGCACGTCACTAGGATATCTCATAGCCTCAAAGATATTGAAACTTATGATCTCATCATCAAATTCCATAGTTAAAGCGCCCTTGAAAACATCAATCTTGGTTCTAGCGGTTCTCATGAATGGTCTACCCAACAGCAAAGGGGTAGTCAATGGTGAATCCTCATCCATCATGTCAAGAACATAGAAATCTGCCGGAAATATGAGTTGATTAACCTGCACCAAAACATCTTCAATAACCCCTTTTGGGTAAGAATTAGACCTATCAGCAAGTTGTATAACAATACCGGTGTCTTTAAGAGGTCCAAGTTTCAATGATTCATAAATGGAGGCAGGCATAACATTAATAGATGCTCCTAGATCTAGCATAGCACGCTCAAAACTGACTTTACCAATAGTACATGGTATAGTGAAACTACCGGGATATTTAAACTTAGGTGGGAGTTTCTTTTGAAGATATGCTGAAGCATTTTCCCCCACACTCATCACCTCATTACCGGACAATTTGTGCTTGTTAGTGCACAATTCCTTCAAAAACTTTGCCCAGCGCGGAACTTGCCTGATCGCCTCAATGAGTGGAATGTTCACTTCAATCTTCTTAAAGATTTCCAAAAGCTCTTGGTACAATGTCTCCTTGTTCGAATTTGCAAACCTTCTAGGAAAAGGAGGAGGAGTAACATAAGTAGAAACACAAGTTTTAGAGTTAGAATTTGTTACCGGGTCATCCTTTTTAGGGGCTGTTTCACCCTCTTCTTTCTCCAAATCAGGTTCATTGGACGCCGGTGATGTTTCCGGTTTCTCTACTTGATTCCCACTGCGTAACTCAATAGAATTGGCATTCTCCTTGTGATTTACTACTTGAGAAGGAAGTTTTCCCTCTGCTTGTGCTTCTAATTTGCTCATGGAAGTAGCTAATTGACCCATTTGTGTTCGGATGTCTTTCATATCCATCTCTGACTTTTGCTTATCTTGCACCATTGTGTTGAGAATGATATTCAACTTGTCATTTATACTCGTGCATTGAGTTTCTTGACGTGGCTTTTGCAAGAAATGGTACCCACCTTGTTGATTAAAAGTAGGATTGGGATTTGCAGCTTGCTTGTTGGCGTAGCTGAAATTGGGATGATCTCGCCAACCCGGATTGTATGTGCTAGAGTATGGATTATATCTCGGACTTTTCTGATTTTGGTACATGACATTTTCTTGCTCAACATCTTCGGTGTATGATGATGATGGTATGATAGCTGCATCGATTTGATGCATCATCCTATCCATGTTGCCCATCCTCTGTTCCAAGTGTGAAGAATTTCCAACTTCATTCACCTTCCTTACCGCTGATTCATCTCTAGTGAAGAATTGTTGTGTATTTGCAGCCATGTTCTCCAACAAACTTGTAGCTTCCTCAATGGTCTTGTTGGTAAGTGCACCACCACTTACGGCATTAATCAAATGTCGCTCAGTAGAAAGCAACCCCTCATAAAAATATTGAATCACAAGTTGATCGCTGATTTGGTGGTGTGGACATCTAGATAAAAGCTTCTTGTAGCGCTCCCAATACTCATGGAGAGTCTCTCCCAATATTTTCCTAATACCACAAATCTCTTTGCGAATCACATCTGCTTTTGATGCTGGAAAGTATTTCTCAAAGAACAATTTCTTCATCCCATTCCATGTTGTTATGCTTCCAGCGGGTAAGCAAAAGAACCACTCTCCTGCAGAATCTAAAAGGGAAAAAGGAAATGTTGTCATCATAGCCATATCCGCATCTGCAGTTGCTTGCTTCATACTAGTTACAACATGATGGAATTGTTGTAAGTGACGATTAGGATCTTCTCCCGATAAACCACTGAATTTGGGAAGCAAGTTGATCAATTGCGGCTTCAACTCAATGTTTCCATTCAGCTGAATACATAAAGGCTGTTGATCAAGTTTTGGAGAAGTGAGCTCCTTGAGTGTTCTTGGAGCATGCGGTCGAGCTCCCATTGTGTTGTCTTCCTATTGGTCCGAGTCCGAGAATTCACTTGGTGTATAACTAGGAGGAAGTGCGGTGTTGATTGCTCGAATGAAATCTTTTAGTAAAGTTCCTGAAGGAAGACGTATACCAATAGGACTTGGTCTGCCCTCTCCACGCATTCACCAAATAAATCCTACCTGAAAATCAGATTCTTAAGGATTGAATAAGTAAACTGAAATTGTAACCAAAAGCAAAAATAAAAACTAAGAATAAACAATAACAAATAAACTCGCCACTGCCTCCCCGGCAACGGCGCCAATTTTGACGAGGCGTCGAACTCGCAAAAATAATATTTCTCTACTTTTTACACTAGCAAGTAGTATAATGTAAGCAGGATCGTCCCAAGGGAGGTATGAAGTTTCTAGTTGTTATGCAAATACTCTTAGCAAGAATGATTGTGTTGTAAAAATCCTAAAAATTACAATTTGTATTCAAATATGAGATGGAATTGATTAAAGGTTCATTCTAGACCACAAAATACAAACCAAATTGATATATAGCCAAGTTCTTTGCATTATCATGTTAATAACAACCCTAGAATAATTAGTACGCTCAACTATTCCGTTATTATCTCCTAAGCTCACCGGATACGGAAGCGCTCGACTACCGGTTCCTACTTGCCAAGTTTCCTAGAGGTACGCTTACTAG
This sequence comes from Papaver bracteatum, assembly GCA_023529315.1. Classification (NCBI taxonomy): domain Eukaryota; kingdom Viridiplantae; phylum Streptophyta; class Magnoliopsida; order Ranunculales; family Papaveraceae; genus Papaver; species Papaver bracteatum. Next base: position 297,359 of record JAJJWX010000020.1, read on the forward strand.
GTGTGACTTAAACAAATGCTCTAAGTTTTGTGAGATAAGGTTGCTCCTAGTGATGAACTCAAAAGCATGAATCACCTACTAGTGTTGATTTCTACATATGGATACTTAACAAAGTCCCATCATCAGTACCCACATATTGCTACTTGTGTTTATCTTCTCTAGACAATTACGGGTCGAAGAAAATCTAAACTAGCAAATAGATTAAGAATTAATGATTCAATTTCGAACTTAAACCCTTAACAAATAATCCATAAACAATAATAACATAGTAGAGAATCAATCAATAACATAAATAAATGCAATAGAATAAGTTATTTCATATCAATCATAGGTTCATATTTCGGGCTTTGAAATCGCCCTTAATCAAGAAGAGTTTTAGTTACTCATAATAATGGAGTTCATCATCAAATATAATAAATGAAATAATGAAGATGAAAATTAACAGGGAAGCAAACCCTAGTTCCAGCCCTCTGCAAAACTCCCAGTAGAATACAAGAAAAATACGTGATAAAAGATTGTAGAAGTCTTCCCCTTTTGTAGCTTTTTCTGTCTTCCAAAACTAGGTTAAGTCTCAAAAGCCCATTAGTTGGAAATTCACCCGGCCCACGAGAGAGAGAAACCCATGTAGAAATTCTGTCCAAAAAATGCTCACCGGAAAACTGGGTTTTTGGCCTGAATTTGGCCGGAATCCGGCGCCGTAAAGTTGTCGCCGGCTACCTGAAAAGTCAACCGTTACGGGTCAAATCGGTCAACCGGGTCAACTAAGTCAAACTCAGCGAGTCACACCGAGTTGAAATGATTCAGTGATGAGTCAACTCGATGTCAACCAAGTCAGTTGACATGAGTTAGTCCAAACCAAATGTTGCAGTTCACGGCCAAGATGGTTGTGCATTCCCTGCTCTGCAGCTTCAGTTCCAGCCATAACCTTCCTGCAACTCATCAGTCCACCATGAACATTCTCTGTAATGTCATTGCCTTTTCAGTTCCAGCACTTCCAAAGACATTGCATTCTTCCCAAGCCAATACCTTCCTTTACACAGCAAGTCAACTACTTGTCGGCAACTCAGCACAAACCACTTCTCCATTTCTTTAGCATTCATCAATCTGCAGCTGCACTTGTCCTAACATACACACCTGCAATATAGCTCCATCTGTAACAGACTTATCTTGTAATTCAGTTCAATACCACTTGTTGTTATATCCATTTACAGCTGCAATTCAGGTTCAGATCGTCTCCGTTGCAGCATAACTGCAATCCCATTTAGATGATCTGCAATCACGGCCATCACCTAGCATCACCTCCATTCCAGCTGCACAGCTCCTCCAATCTCAGTACCAGAACCCATCAACTCCAGCTGCACTTTCAATTCAGATTTAATAGTTCACAAGCAGCTTAATCCAACCCCCAACAAGCTCCTACCTCTCACTGCACATTGCCATCAAACCACTGCCCTGTACTTCAACTTCATTGCACCAACATCCTATAATAACCCTGTAACTCTCACCCTGCAACAGCTGCTTGCAATCTACCACCAGCTCATATATACACAGCAGTTGCAGTTCACCATTCATCCACCTTCACAGCCATCTACTTACTATCACCACTACATCACCTGCAGTCCACTAGTATCATACCAGCACGTTTATCCATTACCATGCTTTGAGCAGCAATACAACCACCATTGGAGCACTGCCCAGGTCTGAGTTTGAGACCATCAACACTTTACATTGTATCTTACCACCTGTAACTGCACTTGTCCTTCCTTGCCTGTAGCTACTCAGCTACACAACATCAGAACTTCCATGAATTCCATCCATCCTCCCTGTATAGCAATCACCTTCCCAGATCAACAACCAACATTAAAACAAGCCACAATCGAATCATCTAATTTCCAACAAACCCATCTATGATTTCCTCTTCTAATCCTCAATTCCAACCTCAGATTAAATTTTACTTCAAACCCTAACTCCAAATTCCATCACAGATTCAACTTCATCTCTGCTCATTCTCAGATTCAACAAAAACCCTAAATTGAGTTCATGATCAACAATAACCCTGTAATGGCTTCATTTCTAACGCCAACAGCTTAAGTTACTTCTTAATTTAGTAAAACCCATCTCCAAAAACACCACAGATAAATGAATTGAAGACAAACCCTTTTTTCCTTCACGGCCTTTCATTAGTTCAAAAACAACATCTCTGATTCTCATGGTTCTTCAATTTCCCTGAATTGATCGATTTCATCACTGAAATTACAATAGCCGCCATCTCTTGGTTTCAGGTAGTGTAAGAAATACAGCTAATGATAAGAGAAATGATTTCTCTGATTTTCATGTCTTGTGTAGGAAAGTGATGAGGGTGATATATCCACCCCTGTAGTACTGGATAAGGGCCAACCAGCTCTCAAGTGGCTATCAGTTTTGCGGAACCGACTACCTATTTACTTCCTTGCTTATCCGTAGCTAGCTTCGCTTGCATGTGAATTGAATTCTTTCGCCCTCCTTTCTCCAAATTGTATGCTTTGTCCTCCTTTCGAATTCCTCCGCCAGTAGCAGCTGCCTTTTACTCCTCATATTCACTTATTCTCTTCAGTGAGAGTCATCACTAAAGTTGTCGTGCTTTTCAGACAGAAATTTGCATCACTAAAGCCGACATACTCTTCATCCAGGGATGAAGAAATAAAAGAAAATATGAGAAATAATCGCCTCCAATAACATTTGCACCTTTTTCCCCGTTTCTTCTCCTTTTGTTCCAAATGACTCCAAAGTACCTAAATACTCAAAAATAAAACATAAGATACATAATTTTACAATAAAACTAGCAGAGAAAGCATAAACAATAGATAAATATATAGGTGTTTTAGACACCTATCATTCATCTTGGCGGTGACCTTCAGACAGATATAGGAAACACCGATCACTTAGTCAATATTCGCAAATATCTATTTCTATATCCATCTTCTTAATCTATTCATATATGATTGTGGTTAGTCAGATTCCGAGTATTGTGGTTTGTTCAACTTTCTGAGTAGAGCTTAATTTACATATATATATATATATATATATATATATTAATTTGGATTCGTATCAGGGTACCTCCTCCAATAGCCATTTTAGATTCGTTCATATATCTGTCACAGGTAGATGGAGTTGAAAATATAGGTTTTGTAGGTAGACCTCATGTAAACCTTCACGAGACTAAAACTCGTCCACTAGGGACACCTAGGGGTTCAAAGTCTTGTTATTTATGATAAGAGTAACCGTAGCCTCGACGAGACGGAGTTGTATGTATGTTTTATAATTATTTTGTTTGATTTTCTCAAGGACTAGCAAAGTCTAAGTGTGGGGGAATTTGATAGGTGTCTAAAATACCTTAATATTTATCTATTGTTTATATTTTCTTTGTTATTTTTCTTGTAAATTATGTATCTTATGTTTGCTTTTGAGTTATTTAGGTACTTTGGAATCATTCGGGGAAAAAGTGGAAGAAAGCGTCCATTTGGAGCATAAAGGGCAAAAGCCTCATTTCACATGCAATTTCTATTGGAAACGGAGGCGAGGAGCTGAACCAAGGCGATGATAGGAGACAACCACTGCGTCTTAGTTTAGAGAAGCAAAGGGCAGACCTTGGTGGCCTTTATCTAATGAGTGTTGTCTATCTTGGGTACCCCTTATCTATTTCTCCTAAGTGGCTATATGTACTTTCATTTCCTATAACAACTGTAAGACCTAAAATTCAGAGATGTTATCATTTGAGCTTTGTCTGAGAGTTAGAGAAACCAGAGAGATGGCTGCAGACATGAGATTCAGAGAGAAGTTGGAGCATATCGACAACATCCAGAGAAGGAACTGAACAACTATTTCAGTAGGAGGTTGGACTGATTATTAGGTTTATTGATGCTAAGAACGAAATGGAAATTGAGAAGAGTTACAGAAGAAAGAAATTAGGGTATGAATCTTAGTGAGAAGAACAAATTCAGGGTTTGGTAATTGATGTTAAGGATAAAATTTGGGGGTTCGATGGAAGATAGGTTTTCAGCCGTATTGATCCTGGATATGAAGAAGAGAAGAAAGTTCTCGAGCGGTGATGGCAAGAAGTGAATACTGGTGATGAATTGTGGTGGTGATTGTGATCTGGGTTTGCAAGGAATGATCGACATTAGGTTTGATTGAATTCTGAGATGAAGAAAATGGGGGTTTTGTTTGAAATTAGTGGTGAACTGAAATTAGGGTTCTGATGTTGGAGAAGTGGAATTGAAGCTGTGATGAACTGAGATGAATTCAGTGAATAAATGAGTTAATTCTCTAGATGAATGCTAGGTTAGAATGCGACTGTAGATGGTAGCAGTTTCTGGTGATCTGGGTGATGATGGTGAATGCATTTTTGGAGCTTGAAAGAAAGGTGGCGTTCTCAGCTGTGGTTCATGGTAGTGAGTGCTGGAAACGATGGTTGTTGGACTGACAAAACAAAGATTAACTTCGGTTGATGCCAGCGATAGAACGAGATGGAGAGCTTGGAATGAAATGGCTTGCTGCCATCGTGATGAAATGTAAACTGCGACTGGAAGTTGACGGAGATGGTTGGTTCTGTGGTATAGTGGTGATGGTTAGAAGATGGAATGAGCTGAGCTTGATGGAGGTCGAGGCAATGGAGTATTGTGACAATATAGTATAGAGAATAGATTATTCAGCTGGTGGCAGTTGAGTTCAAAGTCGCAGCTGCAAATGAATGGCTTGAGGTTAACAGAGAGGTTTGCTGTAGGGTTGAGAAGAGCTCTGGAATGGTCACTACAAGTTTGGCAGGTGATGTTGCAGGTGAAATAGGTTCTGCTGGGAATAGATGCAAGATGGTGCCGAGTAGCTGAGAAGATAAAGAAGGTAGCTACTGTTTGGCTCAGATGGGTTGGTTGATGTTGTTATTGCAAATCTTGGGAACATTGAATTGAAGTACAATGAGAATGGAGACATGGAAGTAATGGTTTAGTGGTGGTTGTGATGCAGCTGTTGGGTTTGTGCCAAATTGCAGTGAAGGCATTAAAGGTGGATGTGCACATAAGTCTTGTGAGTGATGGAAATAATGGAATGAGAATGCAGAAATTGTGCGATGTGTCTGAGGTGCAGGAATGGCTCGAATGATGCAATGAAGCTGTGTTGCAGAGGGGATTGAATTGGTGTTTGAACTTAGGTGAATTGAGAGAGAGAGAGAATAAAGTTGCCAAGGATAAATGAAATGGCACCGGAGTTGTTGATTGTATATGCTGCAGGAAACGGGTTGCTAGTGGTGCTATTATGTGAAACTAAAGAATATTGGTTGTCTGCCAATTAAGATTGGAACTTGAAATAGAGAAAATGATGCAGTTTACAAGGAATAGTTGATGTTGCAGCTGCAGTTGCTTGTGGTTCTTATGCTGAAGTGATTGAATGGGAGAGACCGAGTTTAAGATATAGTTGGTAGAAATGGAGCTAAATGGCAGTTGTTTAGCTGAGAAGATTAATGAATTGCTGGTGATGTGAATGAGAATAGATGTATGTTAGGATTGATACAACTTCAAGGAGTGAAGGAATGGCCTGGAATCGGCTGGAATCATCCAGAAACAGACAGAACTCGTCTGGAATCGGTATACACCGAGTTGACTCACCGATCCAGGTCTGACTCGGGTGGATTTGGACTGTATTTACTGGGCTTCACTTGTGGGCTATTTTAAGTACTGGTTTTTGGCAGAAGGGTGCGACCTAATTTGCAGAGTATATAAATGGGGTCTCTCTCATCTTATGAAAAATCTTATCTTCTACTTTTGTTTCTAGGGTTTTACAACATGATAAAATTTCTTTTTCTCCTTGTTATGAACTCCATGAGCATGAGTGCTTAATTTTCTTTTGGTTATGGATTAGTTGGATTTCACATATCATGATTCTTTGATTCAATATATTAGTTTTGTCTCATATTTATCGTTCATGATTTTCTAAAAATATAGTTGTATGATTGACGTATTACAACATGATTGATTGCTTTATTTGTCAAGTTGCAAATTGGTAGAACTTGTAATCACATCTACTGCTAGTTTAGGGTTTATTATACGTAAAAGTAGCATAATTGTGAATACAAGTAGCATAATTGTGAATATTTCTTGTAGTGATACATCCTAGTAATTACAAGTGAATCGTGACCTTTGTTAAATTGAATTAGTGCGCTTTCCACGTTCGATTGCTTTGATTGGCCTGATTTCATAGAACTTAATGCATCTAGGGAATTAAACTTGATTAGTGCTTTTACACGTTAGGTTGTTCTCTTAGATAGAAATCATACTCGCATATTTTAATGTGTTTGTTGATGACAAGATGAAATTAGCGGGATATTCTTGCGATCAAGGTATCCTAGGGCTTTTGATAAAAGTTGAGATTAAATATCAATTCTACTTATTGTTAAAAAAAAACATGTTTGTGAATGAATATGAATCCTTAACCAATATCTCTTCTATTTGATTTGTTTGCTTATTTTCTTATTTACTTTTATTTTATTTTGAATATTTAAAAATCAGAAAAATCCCTCGTTGTTTTATATAGGAAACCGAAACATATTGACAACCTTAATCCTCTCTGTGGGAACGATCCTTTCTTGCCCTTGCTATATTTTATATTTTGAGTAGTGAGAAAGTAATTTTATTTTTGACGCATATGACAGCGATCACAAAGCATGAATTTTTCACTCAAATACCTTTAGGTTTGTACGTATGTTCTTAGTTAAAATAATAAACAATAATCCTAAGGTATTTTTGAAATAGACCTACACTTCATGATAAAATTTTGCATGTGAATTTTCAAAATTTTATTTGGGAATATGTGGACCTTTACAAAAATAGAAAAGACCCTCGTTTCATAGGCGAATGCTCGTTTAAGCAAAACAGAGGAATTTTTTTTAATAATAAATCACGTAATTTTTTTTTGTTGAGTTTACGTGAGTTATTATCCCATGAAAATATTTTTTTTAATTTGCGTGACTTATATATATTTTTTCTTTTGCAAAATCCATGTAAAGTAGGTTTTCAACAATTGTTAGAAGTAATCAATTGTTTGTGATAAAACAATGTCTATATGAGTTTTGTGATTTTATAGTGTGTGTACACACGATAAATTTTTTTTAGTAAATATTCACACGAAGAGCTTATGTGAATTGTTCATAGTTTCGTGAAAAGTCAGTTTCGAATCTTGAATGTTAGATTTTTCTCGTTTTTGCAGGTTTGAAGGAGTGAGCAAGTTTTCGAAGTTTTACGTTATTATCACTAAGTTCGTGAAACCGTAAACAGGTAAGAGTTAAGGATTACCATTTTTTGTGGACGCTGATGTGAGCATCATAATTATTTTGTTTCTTTAATTCCATTGTGTTGAAAAAATCTTGTTGTATGGATGTCACAACAACTTTCCAAAGATGACCGATTCACGTGGTAGCACTTCTGAAGATGATGTTTCTAGAGAGGAAACTTCCAGAGAGGATGTTTCTACAGACGCGTCTTCCAGAGATGATGATTCTTCCAGAAATGATGATTCCGGGACTTCTAAAGATAAAGGGAAAACTTCTAAAACTAAGAACATTCCAAATACTGGGGACAAATTCTTTGTGTATCTATATAGACCCAAAAAGCGTCCCTCAGGTTCCTCATTTCGGCTGCTTATAAATCCCAGGAGTACTATTCAGAACAAGTTGGTATCTCCTCAAACAATAACTTGGTTCTGTTTTCAAGGGAAATACTATTTGGCTTCACATATAGAACTCAATCTTTACCGGAAGCCTCTGACACATTTCTCTGGATAGGCAAGACATATGTTGGGTCATAGTCATGTAAGGGCCATGCTAGATCGGGCACAAGTGACACGAGCTATTCAAGCTGCTGGGGATTTAATCATTCATTATGATATACCAGGTATATATGGTAGATTTGCTTTCCCTTTGGTACATTCCTACTCATACTTTCATATGCATATGGGGAGAATTCACCGTTACTTTGGAAGATGTAGTCGCTTTATTGCATCTCCCGATCACTAGTAATTTTCCCAGAAAGCTCTTAATAGAGGAGAATACAATTTCTGACATGTTGGAAGCTAAAATGCATGAATTCAACAGGTCTCCCAAATTTTGTTATGCTCAATGGTTAAAGTACTGATGGCCGAGAGATGAAGCTCCTGAAGAATCTGTTGATGGTACCTTAACCATTGCTGACTTCTTATGCTTGTGGTGGCTTTCCATGGATTTTCTTGAGGATAATGGACATTTGTTGAAGCCATTTGTGATTCCTTTTGCCATGAAGATTGCTAAAGGTGAGAAACTTCCTATCGATAGTCTGTTTTTGGGTTCACTGTTCTCCAATTTAGACTCCTTAGTCATAGACTCCAGTGTCTCCAACGGCTTCATGAATATTGAAACATATGCTAATACTATGTTTCTCCAAGCTTTGATGTGGAAGCACCATGAGAATTATGCTCAAATTCATCGCAGCGTCTTGCAAGGACCCAATGTTTATACTCGTCATGCTTTCCTCGAGAAAAATAATTCCAGGATTATGCGTTGGTCTACAAAGCAACCACAATACAATACACGCCTCACTAATATTTTATACATTGAGTCCGAGTTCAACTTTCCCCCCTGGGTGTCAGTTTCTCCTCTATTCTCATAATTGAACACTTTCAATAGTGATGAAGAAAATGTCATATTGAAGTCTGTCATCGGTTTGAGTGATGGAGATAAATCTTTCATACTGAGTTACACCCATGGTTATTTAGTATTAGTAATGCACGGAGGATTCCAGGTAGAAGAATATAACATCGACATAGTAGCTCAACAAATGGGTCTCGACCAGGGTGCTCCAGGTCATCGAATGAATAAACCATCAGTTGAGCATCTGATGGATCACTTAGATTGCACACATGTGGAAGAAAATAATTATTTATTCCCCTGCTTTGACCGAGCTACCTATGTAACCCGGGTTACATAGACTTATGGCGTCAACAACTTGAGAGTTTGTATAAGTTCGCGATGGATGTTAATTCTCTGGTACGAGAGTTTCCTTCCCTTGACATGATTTATGATCGGTCGAGATTGAAATATCTTTGTAGTGGTGATAAGAGAAAAACTCCTCCGTATTATTCACAAGTTAGATTCTCCTTATGATTTTGGTGAATCCATGATAGCCGCCTCTTAATTGTCTTATTGATTTTATTGTAGGATGATCACGTTGTGAGACCTTGAATTTAGTTAAGTTTCTCAGAATTGAAATAAAGTCCCCAGAGTGGAGAATGCATAAGTAAGAGGAGTTACAGGATGATACCGAATAATGTGAAGTCCCCAGTCATTTCTTTGGTGAGTTATTAATATTCCTTCGTGAATTCTTCTTCGTCCGCATAATTAGGATCATGAAACCAATATTTGTTGCTGCTCCAGAATTTCGTTCCATCAAGTATTGACGGTCTTCATCTTGCTCAGCTAACAACTCATGAGTTCATCGATGAGGATGGGGTTGATGTAAGTATTCCTTCGTATAATCAAGCATGATACTTCTCGAAATAAATAATAATAATTATTTCTGATATATCCAAGGGAACATTTTTGTGGAAAACTAACATGGACGTGTTGGTCATCCGTCTTCGAATGGTGGTGAGAGAGGGAATATTCAAGAATCAGGACCGAATGAGGGCAATGGATCTCCCAACGTTGATGCCAACCATATCATTCCTTCGAACAACTTGGAAGCCTCTCAAGTAAGTATCCATCTCCTATTCTCTTCATATAAGTATAATATTGCTTATTTGTGAATGAATGAATGAGAATCCACATGAATGAATGAAAATTTTTAGTGAAATACGTCATCAGAAAATTCAGAACTCAGTTTTTTAGCAAAAACACCATAAAAACTTCATCCGATGACGGATTTTTGCGATCTACCCATGAATTCTTATGCCCATGAGATTTCCAAGCTTCATCTCAGAAGATTTTAGAGTTTTGAGTCCGTTATGGTCCGAAATCAGAGAAATAGTAAACTTCCTGGAGACCTTTAGAAATTTTCCAGCTGGCATGTAGTCCAATATTTTGGCCACATATTTTTGATCGCTTATCCGATTGCCATGAAATTTTGATATGTTGAAGAACATCCATACGAAGAGAATGGTATATGACTAAAACTTAAATTTCTTACCAATTTCTCCCAGTTCATCATTTTATACAGGCCAATATAAAAATATCTTCAGGCGAGCTTGTTGAAAAATGTGTTCTATGACTTCCACACTATCTGCTCATGTCTTGGATGTATAGTAAAGAAATTATAAAGTTTTATTTCACTTACATGCTGGATTTTATGATTGCCTTTGGTTTTTATGCTTGTCTCATGTAATCTTCGTATTAGGTACCAAATGCCGAAGTTGAGAATAATGGAGCGAATGATGATTCAAACCATATGATGAATCTAGTTGATGATGTTACCATATCTGCACCTCAATTCCATGATGGGAATGAAGCTCAAATCATCATCACTTCAGAGATAGAAGAAACAGAACCCAAAATGAAAGAAACTGCCCCATTGATAGAAGAAACTGCTCCCACAATTGCTGAAGCTGCTCCAATAATTGAGAACCGCATAATAGTGCATGAATACCCTAACACATGCATTATTTGTGAGCCTCCATTCAGTGAATCACTCCCATATCACACATCAGTTGGTGGATTTAGCGTTCCCATAGGGTATGCTGATATGTATGAGAAATTATGGAAAATATATGGTCACATTATTGTTACAAAGGATCCAAAACGCAATTACTTCTTGAAAATGCAAGTAGGAACTATCTTGTGTGTCATAGATGATATACGGACCAGGGCGAGAGGTATTGTTACTCAAGATGCACTCTTTGATTGAGAGTAAAATTTGAAGAAATCTGAAGAACTTGGTTTCAACTTGAAGTGTCTTCGTCAAAAGATCGACACCATCAAGGATGCAGTAGAAAACAATATACCTTTCACCAGTGATGCTGAATTGACTGAAAAGCTGGAGTTAGAGAAAGCGGCTTTTCAAGTCTTAGAGAATGCATAGAAGCAAGAATCTTACTTTGACGGCTTCCTTTAGTTTTTCTTTCCATAATCTCTTGAAATTGGAAATTCTGAGAGATAGTGAGGTTTTATTTTTGTTTTTGTTTTTGTTTTTTGATTGGTTTTGAATAAGTGAGTGGTTAAGGATTTTTTTTCTGGAGTTTAGATTTGACAGAGATTTTTCTTTAAATAAAAGAACTTTGATAACTTATTGAATTTAAATACTGAGTGCAAGGATTGAAAATACATGTGAAAGAAAATCCTAAAATGAAAACGTTAGGTGCTTCGAGAGTTCATGCCTTTAACAAAGAACGCCTTGGGACGCTGAATATTTCATGCGTCAAAAGCCTTTAGCCAATTTTCATGAATCATTGGCACACTTGTCTTGCCTTTCATGTCAGCCAATTTGTAGTATCCACCAACTACTGACTTAGCAATAATAAAAAGTCCTTCCCAGTTGGAGATCCTTGTGGAATGGAGATTGCGCTTAGTTTCCTTGAGAACTAAATCCTCTTTTTGGAACTTATTAGGTTTGGTTGCTCGTGCCCTGAATATTTTCTACTGGTTCGAAATTCCTCATACAGTGGATTCCATGTTGGTGGAGTTTTCCAATTCTGCGGAATATGTGGACACTCGTGCAAGGGAGAATATTTAGGATATTGATTGTTGAGCTCGGCCATTATTTTAGCAATGACCGTATCAGTGGAATGCTAAATTCTGAGAGGTTCTGCATCTAACCACTTGGTGAAGTATTGCTGAGGCGAGACCAACCACTCATAGCGCTTGGTGATTGCTAAGTTGTGATTAAGATCAAGTCCCCGGACCATAGTAGCATATTTGAAAGTTGATAATACAGATGCATGAGGAGGAATAAGACTTGCCTGAGTACGAAACCTTTTGACAAATTCATGTGCGCTTCTTTAGTTTTTTGTGTGAGTTTCATCAAGGCTTCAACTTTTCCCATATGTTCGAATGGATCGTCCTCCACTCTTCCGAGTCAGAGATTTCTTCAACAGAAAAATATGCAATTGAAGGTGTTGTAGTTACCTTTTCATCACGGATCCATGTTCATCCAAGGATCATATCATATCTTGGGTCCTCTCTAATTATGTAAAATTTGGTTTTTTCCCATGTTGAACCAGTTTTCATCTTGAGAATGATGTAACCATAAGCATCCCTGGAGACTCCTTCATGGTCTCTAATGAGACAGGAGCACGAGTAGCTTCTTTCCGAGTGATGCATGCAGCTCTGAGATTTTTTCAAAGGGATGATATTGAAAACGATACCAATATCCACCAACACTCGCTTGAACTCATTTCCTTTGAGGTGGACCGTGGTTAGAAGTCCCCAGTCATACATCTCTTTGTAAGTGGCTGGAGGTTCAGGGAGAAATTCTAAGATAGATAAATGTTTCCCGGAAACTATATGGTTTAGAGTCATGAACATGTCCCCTCTTTGAGCTTTTGACAGATAAAGCAATTCGCAGACATGCCCGATCAATGATTGAACTGCTTCTTTAACTGGCTGTTCAGAGAGCGTGAAGGTTCTAATTGGGAGAGGATTCTTGTGTACTCCTTCAGTCCCCATTTCTCCAAAGTCGGCATTTTCCTTGAATATATGCTTCAGGGTTCTGCAATCACTAGTCGGATGACTGACATACCTATGAAAGAAGCAGTAACGTGGATTCTCCATTTCCTCGTCTGTCGGCTCTTTCTTGATGGGAGGTAAATTGATCGCACCATCTTGGATCCAGACTTCCAATAACTCGATCACCTCTTCAATAGGGAAAGTAAAGTCTGGTACTTCTTGATCACTCTGCTGACGCTGAGTAGGTGTTTGTGCATTTCGAGTTTGGTTGTCCTTCCTCGGTGCTTTCGTAGGGTGAGACGTCGGAGGAGTATTCTTATGTTTCTACGCATCAGCTTTCCTTTGTCTTCCTTCAGCAACATTCATGGAAGGTTGAACATTGTATTGTTTATTGACTAGGCATCTGGTGCTGGTTCGAGTATCTCTCGGCTCCTCAGTTTTGATAGTTATTGTTCTTTCCTGTAAGGCTGGAGCAGTAGTTGCTCATCGCTTAGCCGTTTCATGGAGTTTTGAGAAAGTCTGGAACTGAAGGTTTTCCAGCAGGTCTCTGTAGACAGGTATCATCCCATTGATGCACAAGTCCACCAATTGTTATTTAGTAACATGAGGATCATGACAATCTAAGGCTTGAATTATGAATCTCTTCATATATTCGTTCGGATGTTCAGTGTTTTTCTGAGCCATTCTCCCTCAGTCGTAAAGAGTAATATGCTCTAAGATAAAGAATTATTTCCTGTAGAAAGCATTAACCATTTCTCCCCAACTAGCGATGATCCTTGATGCGATGTTGTTGTACCAAGTATATGCTCGGATGGTCAGAGACTTTGAGAACTCCTACAGTCGGACAACATGATTGTGCTCATATTCTACTAATGCCTCTAGGAATCGAGAACCAAGATCTCAGGCGTTCCCCGTTCCATTGTAAAGTGTGAATGTTGGAGTAACATAGTCTTTCGGGAGAGAAATCCTCTGTACAGCTGAGGAATAGGGAGGTTGATGACGATGGACAGATAACACTTTTTCTTTTCCTCGATCCTCCATGAAGTGTTTCAGGCCCTCACGAGTGATGAAGCCTACTTCTGTGAAAGACTTTGTGCCATTAGTTGACTTTACATTTCTCACTATGCGCAAACACCCACTTGTTGATGAGAGTAGCTCACATTATTGAGCGTTATGGTTGCAGTACCAAATCCATACATTTTATGAGAAATTGTTATTCTGCCTTAATCCTCCCTTTCCAGTTTAACCAATCATTCATTTGATGACATTCCTATATAGAGAGTGGTTTAACACCAGCATCATCTATGGAATCATCATTAAATACTTTAACCTTATCACCAACAATCATTATATTAAGATCTAAGATTTATTTATTGTGCGCATGCTTTACTGGAATCTCCTAGTTTTGAAGCTCTACAGCCTTTGCAGAGATGTTCTCTTAATATGAGTTATACTCATAGAAATCAGATCTTCCTTTGATGGTCTCTTTGAGAACATTATCTTTCAATGATTGCGAATGGCTTTTCCTTTTAGGAGGTGTAAAATATTTTAAATCAATTATTAATCCATGCTATGGTGTGTTTTAATTGACACACTTGCTACTACATTCACAGCTTCTCAAGGAAGCAATTCGATTTGCAATATCTAAAGATATTAAATCTTCTGTATGTCTTTTACTGATGAAAGCATTAAGATGAGATACATCCTGGTTTATCTTTGTGCAAACCAGGATATTTTACGCCATTTTTCAGGTGACAACCTTTCCTCCCCCAAAGGGTGGAAAGAATTTCTCATCAAATTTGCAAATCTTGTAGTATTAGTAGTAATAACAGCAATGGAATGTAGCACATCTTAAACAAAAAACATGACAATGGTTTCATGAGTAATAAGTTCAAAATGCTTTATGAATTAACTAAACCATTCACTGAAATGCAAAAGAACAATAAAATACTCACATCAATTCCCAGAGCATCACTAGGATAATACAACATCAACGATTGACAAGCAAGATTTTCACTTAAAATCCATATGAGTATAGATACAAGGTTACCACCCAGGTGAGATGTCGAGTCATTTATGACTACCAAACTATACTTCCATCAACCTGGTTAGTATCTGTGGAGTGGCGCTGCATAAAAGAGAACTTAATTAGTTCCCTCATTACACTTTCTTATAAGCATCAAATTTCGAACTAAAGTTCGCGGATACTAGGACTGTGGTCTTAAAAGCATATATATAAGTGAGAGAAAAAATCAATATGGACTGAGATCCGTATTTTCCAATCATAAGAACTTTGTCGATAATTCCTTAGCAAAGGAGGGATATCCGTCCACATCGATTTCAGTAGCTACTCTGAACATTATCGACAACCAATTAACAATCAGTTAATAACGATCTCACATCATTCTCTTAGGTAAGAGGATATTATAATCTATTGGTACCAAACTTCAATATGCGGATATTCGTCTCCGTGAGATATCAACACAATTTATATGGATATGCTCCTCGTCATGAGTTATTGACTCATCACTCAAAGAGAATATGGACGTTACCTAATTAGATTGGCATACCTCGTACAAGAGGTTTTTCGTCTATGCTTATAAGCATATTTTCAGACAAAACGATCGTTGCGATTCCATGGCATGCCTTGCAAGGACTATAATTTATGCCGAATCAAGCAAGCGTACTCTTGTTATATCTAGCAACATAGTAATCTCCAATACCTCAGGCATCTCTTGGTGTGAGAATTTAGATGAGACACAATTAGAATTAACTAATATCGTCGACGACTCCCCTTGATCCTAGGGCGGGAATGTATCATCAGCAGGATTTCAGTTATGTATGACTCTACCTTTCAAGGGAGCAACTGAGCGCAGAAAACAACAATAACATGCAACCCAAGTGAGATAACTGATCAGGTTTTCTCTCTCGTTTACTGTCCAGCTGGTATAAAATTTAAGAATTTACATTTCCATGTAAAATCAACAGTAAACTGTAAAATAAATTCTGTGAACATAGACATTATCTCAATATCAGTCCTAGTCCTGTCAAGACGACCGATAGAGATTAACAACAATGAACGGCATTTCAAATGCACGTACTATGTCTTTTATGTCACAACGATAGCAGAGCTCTTCCAGGATCAGAAATGGCTAATTCAACCAATCATTATGCCATCGTTCTGTACTTCTCCACTTTTGGTGGTACGGTGTTCATCAGGTTCTTAAACCCGAGAACTATTGTGGTTCCCATATTTAAAATATGCCTACCACAATCGCATCTTCCTCATTTGTCGTGTTTATTAATTTGCCAAAAATAGACAAACATTTGCATAGGTACTGCTGCAAATTTAATTCACCAACCTAGTGATTTTTCGGTAATAGTTTAGGCGATGAGAAGACATGATATTAACTATGAATATCATTTAGAAATGCGACACTCATTATGCTCGGCTTTTGTATATCTATGAGGCACAGTTAAATTATGCATCTCTCATTGTTGTTGTCACAACATATACATAATGCAAATTGCACACTAGCCTTTAAAGCTCGTTGAGGCACACAATAGGCGCATACTATGCATGCCGTAAAAATTAGTGAAGCATATAAGGGCGTAGAATTTTGCAGATCTACTTATTGCTCGTCGCAACATTTTATACGGCGCATATATCTTCTCTAACATCAAGCCGAACTATTTACCACACAAAAAATCAATGGTGAAACAAAGAAGAAAACACTCAGAATGTAATCTATACGGTTCTAACATGATACCGACAAATCTCCAACTTCGTCTATTAGGGTTGACGAAACATTAATTTATCAAAGTTGAAAAATGAACACATTCTATATATTAAAAGAAATTATCTCGATATCAACTGTAGGTCATTTCACGAACCGTTGATAGAGACTAGATAAAAGTGTTAACCCGGTGTCCATTTTTCATCGCATTCCGACCTAAGGTGGAACGACTTTGCATTTCGGAGATTATTATAGCAAAGGAATATTAAAATTTTACTATCCCTTAGGGTGCAACAATTCCTTGCCCTGCCGATATTAAAACCGTTAACACCACAAAAATCATTGGTGTACCAATAAGGCTAATTTTATTGTCTACGCTATCCAAAAAGGACGCGGAAAAACCTTTCATTGGTTGGCTAAAGAGGAAAATAGCAAAACCCCAAAAAACTCAAATATTTGGCTAAATTCGAAAATCGAATAACATCACAAATATGAGTCATTGCTAATACGTACCTATTTTGGACATCTCTTCATATACTGTATGATAGCTATGCACCAAATAGCATAGCAAGACACGGTAAAATGTCTAACTTTCTTTTTAACGAGTCCTAATCAAAATAGGAAACCAAGTTAAACACTATAGAAACTTATGCATAAAACTACTCAATCAATAGTTAAATTAAGAGATATTTTGTAAAAGGGTCGTATGTTTTTGGTCATATTAGGGTCTGGGTCCTAGAATATGTCGTTGATGCGTTTGGGTCGTAGACTAGCGGAAGACCGTTAGAAGCCCGTTACTTGACCATTGGCTTTAGTCAAATGCTAAGACTGTTTAAAAAGAGTAACCCTGTTTTTGGTTAGTATTGGACACCCAATCTCATCAGCTGATCAGCAGCAGAAAAGATTTTTTCTTTTTTGAATATATGGTTTCCCGATTAGTTTATACAATTATACTTGTCATTCACTTCCAAACTCATGCACTTCCAAGCTCATGCAAAGAAGTGTAGTAGAAGTTCCGAATATTCCTTTACCACTCTTCAAGAGTTTTCCAATTGATAGGGTATCAACTTGGTACCAACTTCTAGCTAGACTTCTAGTGCGTCTTTTTCTCTGTTGCTCAAGTTTCTTGAGTCGAAGGTTTGATTTTTTGGTACCCAGAAGCAATAATGTTATAACCCCGTGTTAGATTTTGGTCCGTTTGATTGAAACCCGTAATCAAGTTTCTTTCATTTTGCTGTTTCACCCACCCAAGACAGCTGTGAATGTGTGATTTGTCCTTTTTTCTGGTTAAATTTTGATTTTGTTCTGTAGTAGTATAGGATTTTTTCAGTTTGTGTTTCAAACTACTGATAGAACTTTCTTTTAAGAGGTGATTTCTTTAGTACAAATTTGGTAAGCTAAGATTGAGTGGAGAGAGAAAGTGATCGTGAATTTTCTTTTCTCATAATCATATATAATGATCTATATTATACGAGAAAGATCATGAAAAATTCTTTTGTTTGGGTTTGATATTTAGAAGTCGCCGATGAGGGTGATTACAAATTTTTCAAGGGTTATTTGGTGTTTGATACTTACATTTTGTCCAATATTAGTGTTTGGTCTAACTTTTGTCCAACTTAGGGCTTGGTACTTGGAATTAACGTTGACTTCATTGACTCAGTTAAGTCATGACTTCTGTTTCATAATTTCAAAATAAATAAATAAAAATAATAATAATTACTTAACACCGTTACATGACTGTTAACAATCTAATCGAAGAAAAACCCTGACTTCATGTTCTTCCCCAAATTAAAAATCATTGTTTCTTCTTCCTTCCATTTTAATTGTTAATCAACCTCTATCACAAATTTAATTATCTTGTATACAAAAATCATGAACCCAAAATGATAACATAAAACAAATACAATCATGCATAAATCTTCTGCCAAATTCATGAAAAAAATAGTCAACATTTGAATCAAATATACTGAAATAATCTAAATAGGGTAAAATCAGTTGAAAAACATAACCCGTATAAATAAAACTTCACTACTTCCATCATTCACCACCAGAAAAGATGAATTTGCAGAGAAGAACAAGAACCCATTTACAAACCCCAAAAAAAAGCCGTCTTCAAATTACTACCCATCTTTTGATTGTTATTTCGAATCTCCTTCAACCTGTGACATAACAAACACATTTGAAATCTAAACAACCTCAGTAATTCAATCTTAGGGCACTCTGAAATTTAAACCAGCTAACCCTGATCTCATTCCAACCTTACAATTTACACCTCAAATACCCAAAATTGAACACAAAAACCCCTGAAATTCCTTCAAACCCACGAATAAACAACGAAAAGAGCACAAATTAGGATTCTTTTTAAAACTTTCGTCGAATCTAAATACCTAAAATCAAATCTTACCATCAAGATGAAATCAGAACTTTTACGGCATAAAATTAATGGGTTCATGGTTTATGGTTTAGAAAACGAATCGAAGAAAATGAATTCCGATATGGATTTTCATCACAGATTAATTGAATCAGAAATTGGGAAAAAGATTAATTTCAATTTGAAATTTCGAGTTCTCCAATCTCAGATGAGAAAGAGAAAAACAGAGGAAAAATCATTTCGGGATGGTGTAGATATATGATTTAAAGAAGAAAAATAGATGAACATGGCTTTGAAATTTAGGGTTTCAGTGTGCGTTTAAGTTCCAAGAAGAACGAGATGCATATGGGGTTTTTTTTCGTGTGAGAGATGAACAAATGAAACAAGTTTTAAAATCCTAGCTGCAAATATGTTAGATGCATTGAGATCTAGTGTGGATCGTCCACGTATTTGATGGGTTAAGGACAAGGTTAGTCATTGTTAGTAAAGGTTTAGTAAAGGTAATATATTTCCGTAATTAAGTATTAATTAACCAAAAGTTTGACACATCAAGACTTGACTGGGTCAACGAGAGTCAACGTTAATTCCAAGTACCAAGCACTAAGTTGGACAAAAGTTAGACCAAACACTAATGTTGGACAAAATGTAAGTATCAAACACTAAATAACCCATTTTTCAATCCAGTTGAGTTTTTATTTTTATTTTATTTTTATAATAAAAGATGTTTATTTTAGCAAAGGGTTAGCATATTTTTACATGAAACTGGTTGGGAGTCTAGCAACAAGCTGAGCTCCGACCCCCTTTTGAATAGCAATACCTATCATTTGAAAAAGAAAACTAACCACCCTGCCATTCATTGTATGGCTAGACAAACTATTTTTAAGCCTCTTTAAAAGTACCACAACATCATCATTCAGTTCTCCTAAGGTAGTGAAAGTAAAAGTACAAAAACCGTAACCATGAGCGAAACACTTGTATAAGTACTTCCTGCATTTGCGGTTAACAGCATTGGAGATTGCTTGACCCAGTATAAAAGTATGAACCCCACCACCAGTGAAAGGTGAGACACTCGTTACATCGTAACACACATCTTGACCGTTCTCCCAATTGTACACAAGAATGTCCGCCGGTCTTAGATATTTGTCGTTATCCGATAAAAAACCCAAAGAAGCTTCTTTCCGTGTAGGAACTCCAGATTTAAAACATATATCCGCCATCACATCTCGAACTAAATCATGCCGAAATTTGATTCCAACGTCTTTAGTACAGTGTAGCGCGTGATCCCCAAAAGTATCCATCCTTTTACCACAACTTGGACAAGTACTATCCACATCAAAGAGTGGTATACCTAATTTGTAGCACAATATGGAAGCAAACTGTCTTGGTCCCACGGACTGGTTTATCCCACCAATGGGGATAGCCATCAAGTAGTCTTGTGCATGTACTGATTTGTTACATTGCCACACCACTGTATCTCTCTTATTCATCTGAAATTTATCCGGCATCTCCTTCATTACGACATCAAAGTAGGGAACTACCAAGGTCTTCATGGGATGGGGGGTAGTGTCATTGATGTTTTAGTTTGAAGGAGATAAGCCACATACCTATAAGTAATCGTGCAAGGTATGTTGAGAGATGAAGTTAGACTCTGAGACATTTGATTTCCGAAGAATAGTACATTGCAGATGTCGTGTTTGAATTTGTGATGCTAAGTAGCAGTAATGGATTGTGTCAGTTATTGTATAGATTCCAAGACCACCACAATTAATTGGCAATGTTGCAATGCGCTGTTGCAGAAGACCGAACCCGGCACCATTATTTGTGATGAGTTGTCTTAAGTATTGTAGGAGATGAACATCAAAGTGAGTTTTAGCTTGTTGTAGAGCAATCAGATCAGTAGTGCGCATTATAAAGTATAATCTAAATACCCCTATACAGTTATGCAATATAAGTAGCTCAATTTGAGGATCCTTTAGCTTCCTGATTTCCGTCATCAGGTCGATGGTTTTCTTCACTCTATACATTACCATGTCATTGCAGAATTTCATGTCCAAGCTTACAGGGCCCCCTAGGAGTTTGACACCAAGTGAAGGTCTACTGATGTTTTTAATTGAACCCTATTATTCCTTCCTAAATTGGGGCCTAGCCAACTTAATTGGGTCCTATAACTACATGAAAAAATAGGGTCACTAGGAAGTAATTTGTGGGAACCCCTTATCCATTATTTATATCAATGCCTAATATACCCTTATTAAATTAGTGATGATTAATTAAGTTAATGTTTATTAAATTATTAAGTGTTTGAGTAGGATTATAATGTTTAGATTAGAGTAGAAGATCATTTTTCTTTTTTAAGGTTGGGAGGGAAAGAAGTAGAGGGAAAAAAAGAAAAACTAGGGTTTGTTATTTTCTTAGCAAAAATGAAACTTTATAGTGATAATGAAGACTCTAATAGTGATAAAGAAGGAGGTGCATCAGATTATAATGATTTCGGTCCTACCGAATTGGAAAATTTGTTGAATGAAGAAGAGAAAGTGAACCAAAAAATGCTTGAGGATATTATTGAAGCACAAGAACACTTTCGTCGGGAGGAAGAAGGTGATAATGCTTCCAATAAACAGGTATGAGTTGTAATGATCTACAAACATGTATTTGCATGTCCCAATTTCCGAATAAGGAAGAAAAAAAATCCAAACTTTAAACCAGAATCGGTTTATTCGATAGCATGACATAAACCGATTCTTGGTGAAATCACCAAATTAGATTCAGGAATCGGTCTTTGTTCATCACCAAATAAATCGATTGTAGTAAATTTTTGGCGCGATGGGTACGTGAAGAGAATCAGTTTTTGTTGGTGTTGTGCATAATCCGATTCCTTGCCTAGAATAATCACGTAGAATACACAAAGTTGACATTCGGCTGATTTTCGTGAATATGTAATCCGATTTTGGAGAAAAAGGATCCAGGAGAAATGTGAACAACAATCGGATTATATTACACGAGACGTGAACCGATTGTATACTATAAAAAATATTATAATCGGTCTTTATGATTGCACATATAAACCGATTACTTTAATCGGGTTAATCGACTGTAACATATAAACCGATTTTGAATCATCAAATTTTTGGTATTTGTTGTAGATTGTTGTGGCATTTGATGAAGATCAACCCAAAGCCGTATCTCTGTTGGGTCCTGATACCTCTGCCCACTATTTCACCGATTTGGAATGGAAAGACAGAAACGATGCAAATCAATGGTTTATAGACAAGGGAATAGAGATCAAATGCGCGTTAGTTTTAGGCCGTCACTCAAGTCAAGATCGTTTAGAACTTGTTTGTGAGAGAGGTGGAAAGCAAGAAAGTCACTGGGAAAAGGACATACTGTACGTGAAAAAGACGAAAAGAGAATACATTACTAAATCAAAGAAGTATGGTTTCCCATTTAAGATTATAGTTAATACATGCAATAAACCGACGATAGTAAGGTATACAATCTCTATAAAGTGTTGAATGGTTGTCATAATCATGATGATTCAAAATCTCTTATTGGACACGCGGTCGTTTGTGGGTTGAAACCATATCAATGGGAAACGGTGAGTTCGATGAAAGCATGTAAACCAAGTGACATCCTTAGGAAGATTAAGGAGGATGATAAGGATAACTTGTCCACTTTGAGGCAAAATATACACGACAAGAGCAGCCTTTAAGAGGAGGTCATGGGATGGTAGAGCGGTTATGGAACAATTTCAATAATTTGCCGATCAACATGGATACACAATGAGGAAGCAAGTATTTGAAGGAAAAGTGACTCGTATTTTCTTGGCGCATCCAGAGATGATCAAGTTGGAACAATGCTTCTATCAAATTTCGTTAATAGATTGTACGTACAAGACCAACAAGTACAACATGCCGTTGTTAAACATTGCTTGACATACTTCCGACAAGCAAACTTTCACGGTAGTATGGGGGTTTATGGATCGGGAGAATGATGTGAGTTTTACTTGGATGCTAAAGACCTTGAAGGAGATATACCGTGGCGATCAAAATCTGAGGATCATAGTAACGGATAAGGACCAAGCACTAATGAATACCATTGGAGTGGTTTTTCCGGATGCTAAGCATTTTCTTTGCACATGTCACATACAATGCAATACTAGCCGCAAACCCCCATATGGTACAGGTCGGAGAACCAACGGTGCTACCCCCGACGGGTAGACCACCTTCCAACATGGATATGAAGGAAGAAAGTTACGAATTTAAGGTTGCAATGAGTACCGGAAAACACTCGTTGTTGAGTCATAAAAGAATTATTTGTCAACATAAGAAGGAAGACGCTAAATATGAAGATGCTAAGGTTCCAAAGAAAAGGGGTCGACTGAAGAAGGGAGAAAGCGGGGCAAGTAGCACACAAGAGAAGACAAATGTTTCAAACGTTCCTTTAAAAATTGAGAATGAAGAGGCACCATCTAAGAGGAAAAGGGGTCGACCAAAGAAGGGAGAAAGCGGGACACGCACTCCTTCGCAATAGAGTTAAGGGCCAAAAAAATCTATTTATTCCTTCTCAAGAGAGTCAATCGAGTACAACACGAATATCAAGGTTACGTGCATGGGAGGGGGAAGCAAGATAAAAGGGTTATATGGTGACTATAAGGGGAGCTCTTGGTGATGGAAACACGCCTAGGGATGAATGAGGTAGACCCCATCGAACGTGTTACACCATATTCTAGGAGTATCACTCGAAACTTCCTGAAATCATCAAGCCCTATGTGTTATCCACCGATGACGTGGATGCGGATGGGAATTGTGGTTATCACGTTGCGTCGGAACAAATAGACCATATAAGTTTGGAGGACGATGAGAACCTAACCCAATGTCAATACTTTAGAAAGATGATGGCCTTGCGCCAACAAGAATACAAGTAATTTTACATATCGATGATGAAGGAAGGAAAAACAAGACAAGACAAAGAAGTAATTTTTGAAAAAATGGTTGCTAGAGTACAAGGGACAAATGGGAATGAACTAATTACCTGAGACCATTGGATGCAGATGCCTCTATGTGGACATATGTTGGCGGAAACGTGGAGTTGCGTTGTTCATCTATTTGGTAAGGGATCATGTTATACATACGCACCAAAATACACCATTTAGGATGAATCTCTTAAGGATCGGAGAATTGTTTTATTCAACCATAACAACATATATTATATCGGTCTTAGAGTACGTGATGATTGTCCATTACCACTGGCAGATGGGTTTCATGAGGTCACAGAGGAGTGGCTAAAAAAATACGATGCCAACATGAGGCGGTGGGAGGAATTGATCGTGCCGGATCAATTCGATGGTCTCCATTTTTTGGAATGAGTATTTTTCTTATGTTAAAAACTTGGTCTATCAGATGCTTATATTTTGTCGCTTTCTTATGGAATGAGTATCTTAATGAATAAAAGTGGTTTTTTTTTTGGTAACTAGGAATCATGAATTTTGCTTCAGAATCGGACTTAAAATACGTTTATGAAGTCCGATTCTGAAGGTAGTTTGCTACTGCTTTTTCAAAATTGGTTTATATGTACAACAATATAATCTGATTGTTGATACAGAGATTTTAAATTACAAAATCGGATTACATATGCTGCAAAATGATCCGAACATGAATCTAGAATTGGTTTATGTGTGTACTAATGTAATCCGATTATAGTTGATGTTCATCAAATCCACCCACAATCGGGTAATGTAGGTTCACATTAACAACTGATCAAGGCCATAATCGGATTAATATGGTGCACATATAGACCGATTCTGGATGGATTTTCAGAAAACTTGATGAATGGATTTTAAAGATTTTGAGGTAAATCATTGTAGAGTATCCCTTAGAAGGAAAGGTTTAAAGGGATTCAACTCAACACTTGAATTATGTGTTTTTTGTTTTAATTTTGATGAAAAATAAATTGAGTTTTAATTATTGTTTGTGATTGATTAGGATTTAGTTTTAATTTTGATGAAAAATAAATTGAGTTTTGATTAATGATTTTGGTATTTGTTAATTAAGTTTTAATTTTGTATTTGTATTTGTGTTAGAATAATTAAGGTTTCTTTAAGGTTAATTTAGTAATTTTACAATTTTTTGGACACCCCTTATCATTTTCTATTAGGGGATGAAGAAATCTATAGGCCCCAATTAAGTTGGCTAGGCCCCAATTTAGGAAGGCTATTATTGGGGCTTAAAGGGGATGAGACTTTGGGAGATTAAATTACTAATTGGAACCCAAATGTTATAGGGGTAGATCAGATTTGTGTAAAATTTCAAAAATACGCTCTATTATTTTAATTTATTTCCTCTTATACCCTCTCATTAACTCCCTAATCTAATCAGAAAAGAAAAAAAAACTACAAAATCATTAAAGAAACCCCCCCACCCCCCCACCCCCCACCCCCATTCTTATTCTTCCCCTTCTTCTTCTTCTTTTCGTATTCTTTCCTTCTTCTTCTTTTCTTCTTCCATTATACATTTTTCAATGATTAATCGTCGATTAAAAAAAAATCATCGTCGATAAACTCATTCTATAAAACCATGAAACCTAAGGAAAATCTAGGTTAATCTTGGTCGAATCAACCTCCTCCTGAAGCAGAGAAACCAACTTCATCAAATGAAGATGAAGATGAAACTGAAGATCAAGAAAAAGTGAATGAAGGAGATCCACCAGCCACCGAGACTCCTGATATGACAACAATAAGGTATGAATTCAAAAACTCACTCTTTATTTAAGCGTTTCGTTGATTATTTTGTTGGTTTAGAAAAATTTAGGTCTGAAAAAACGGTTTCTGAAAATGCTTACGGCTAACGGTTGGGAATTATTGATATCCCAGCCGTTTATAATTACACGGTCAACCATAACAAAATCGATGTGTACGAGATGGAGAAATCCTATCTGTAACTAGTTGTATACTTCTAGGATATTCCTATCCATATATTCTCCTGTGTTCGTAATTTTCTAAGCGGTAGTATAGTTATGTCTCGGTTTTTCTATTCGTAACGTTATTTCCTGACTGTAATATTCAGTTTCCTAGTCATTTATATATTACGACTTGGAATTTCCTAGCCGTATGTGGTCCTGTGTTAAGTAGTGAACTAGCAATATACCAACGAATAGGTTTTCCTATCCGTAATTGTTTTTCGGCTTGGTCGATTACTAAGTTCCCATCCGTAATTTGTTTTTCGGCTTGGTCGATTACTATGTTCCCATCCGTAATAGTTGTTGCATCTTGGACTATCCAATTTTCCTAGACGTGTTAGGTGTCACGGTTTGGTTCTGTCAAAATTTCCCAGACGTATTTCTTATCTACTTTTGGTTTTTTGCCTTGTTTGTCTTGGAACAAAGGAAAAGAAAAGAAAAGATCCCAAGAAGTAACACCT
>JAJJWX010000021.1:0-169681 GCA_023529315.1 Papaver bracteatum
ACACAACAACTACAATTCAGCGATGGTGATGGACATCATGGGAAACAAACCTAATTTAGATGTCTCGGCCTATCGTGGATAAAAGTATGGTTTTAGTTTTGTTTTTTTAAAAACCAAAGTATGGTTTTGTGACTTAGGTATATATGTGTTTTTGTGATTAACCTCATTTCTATTATGTTTGTTTTCCGTTCTAGGGATCCCGCTCATCTCCCTAGAAAGCATGCCAGAGTAACGTAGTGCAACAACGCCAGGAGGAAAAGGATGAGAACGGTGATTTAGCCAAAAACGGAAAGGAAAAAATAGAGGAATAATGACCTTGGTTAGAGCCACTTTTATGTTACCTACACACATAGCCTTTTAAGCCTATCTGCACTACCAGGATAACCTTATATGCTACATCATCATCTTTGGGCAGCACTATCATAATTAGTGCATCTATATGTAATCCAAAACGACAGCAAATCAACACACAACCATTAAACAAAAAATGTATGGTTTTAGGTGATAACCATGAATTTTGCACTACATTATTTGTGTTAGGCCTGAAATACAGTGTTTTGTGTTATATCAGACACTTCGTACAACGACGTAACTCGAGGAGGAAAGACGATACCTTTAAAAGAGGTGCACAATGCACCGATCTACATCGACAAAACCGGGCGCAAAGTTTGGCATAGTTTGACCGACTTTTTGTATTCTATGTTTCTTACAAATATTAATGCTTATATTACAGATCCCGGGACCTAAACATTCAAGCACATGCTATTCAAAGAAGTCAGACGATGTTGTCATGCCGGAAAATTCTAAGAAGAATCTTCTTGATGGATATATTAAAGAATCTAATTAGGTGATTAATTATAGTCCAAAATACAGATGAATTCAGGCATCCCATGAACCCTTGGTATAGGCTTTTGTCAGTCAAGCAGTAATACTACGATATACCCCATTCAACGATGTCCGCCTATTTATTTGGCAATTTTTTTATTTTTTTTGCAGATTCATGTGGTTAATCATAGAAATAACAAGATTTAAAAGGTTAATATCAAAATTGAATTTGCAGATTCTATTACTCTTCAATTATTTTTTGGTATTGTCATGTCTTTATCTGAACAAAAGCTATTAAGATGTAAAAAATCTAAGAGCTATTAGTGTATTTTAAATTTGTACATATTTGCATTATTGTCGTATCTAATAAACTCAATCAGTTTTAGGATTATTACGAAGGTTCTAATACATTTGTTCAATAAATTCTTACCTGTCAAGAGGATTATTGCAGTTTACCAAGATGTTGGCGGTGATTAATGACGCATCTGAATGTGATGGCACCAATCTTGAGGCTAGGAAGACATGTTTTAAGAAGATGGACCGGATTGGATATGGTACATTTATCCTTTTGTGTAATTGTTACCATCTTGGGTTTCAATAGCTAATCATTTGAGCTGCCAAGGATCATTACAAGTAACCCTTGATTACCATGATTACCAAGGACCCTCTTTAATTAGGGATCTTACCTGAAAGTGTGACTGATTTCAGGGAATCTTCTGAAATTGTGACCGATTTCAAAAATCTTCTAAAAGTGTGACCATGACCGATTTTAAAAATCTTCCGAAGTAGTCCGTTGGCAGGGAATATTGCATCTGGGAGTACACTATCAGATAGTTTAACATATAATTATATAAAGTGTTCGCCTCAAAGTGAGCAATTTCCGTTTCACATCAATGATCTATAAGTTGTAGTGGGAATCATATTGCCGAGATATTCTTTTTGTTAGTGCTAATATGTGCAGCCAGTTTATATGACAGTGCAATGCTATTCATTTTTGATCCCCATATTTGTTTCTTATTTTTGTTTACCCTTTCCTCATGGATATTTCTGTAGGAATGTGACTCAAGAACGGTGGATTCCTTAGGGTATCTTTTTCATCACAAATTTTGTATTATTGATGATCAGTTTTTCCTTTTCAGGATCCTTTTCACTGTGGAAAGTGATTCAAGGTAATGCAGTAAGTCGGTGTCTAATGAATATAGGCTATACTTGGTATATTTGTAGTGCCTAAAAATATTGGTCTTCTCTATGTTTAGGTGTGAGCGCTGAAATTTTATTTTTAACTGCCATACTAATCTATGAATGAGTGCCAGTTTCATAATACTTTTGGTGTGTTTTGTAGGGCTCCCAAGCATTTTGTAGTGTTGGAGATCAGGCGTTAATAGGTAAAGATGGCTATGCTGATTTCGATAATTTTGGAATCACTAAATCTAACAGGTATGAGTCGCTTCTTCTTATATCAAATCCCAAATAATTTTTAAGATGTCAATGTGTTTTGTTTTCTGATTTTGTTTTTAAGGCCACCAACATGTTTTTGCAGCAACTTATTTCTTTCTGTTTTGGTAGGCCTTCTTCTTCTTTTAGTAATTCAAATTTTTGCTACTCCTACCTTAATAAGATTCTAAGAAGAAGAAGAATTTAAGAGAGATAATCCGGAGTTTGCAACCATGGTCATGATAGTCGGTAAGAACCCTCACAATGCGCTCTTCATGAAACAAAATACTATTCTGTTTGTTGTTTGAGTAATTCATTTCGAGTCATCCTTTTGGACATTCTACACTTGACTGCTGATACTCAATCCCTCTGCATGGGAAAGAGGTTTATTAGTTTTCGTGAACTCATTTAGATTTGGACCATTTGCTGATTCTAATTTGTAGCACTGATAATTCTTAGGATGTAGTCTCTCAACATTGCTCTCACCATGGAGGTAAAGACTCGACTCTCTTTAACTTTGTTTGTTCGTTTCTTAAATGGGTTTTTGGTTTTACATTGGTTTTTTAAAATGGGTATATATTTTTTAATAGATTTTCTGAGTTGAAACATTTCATTTCTAGAGATGATCAGCACGGTAACAAATGTGAATGGTTAACCAAAGAATTTTCCAACTAATTGTAGAGCTTATGAGAAATTATTATTCCATAAAGTCATGGTAATTGTAGCCAATGCTTCATATCTTGAATCTGCATTAGTAGTTTCCAGTCATTAGATCTTCATGACGTCGTCTATGCAAATAATGACGAGCCATCACTCATAAAATCAATGGTGTTGCGGCGACGCTGTCGCCACCGTCTTTCTCTCCTTTAAGAAAAATTTCTTCAAGATTTGTTCTCCTTGGATGGAATCCACAAATGACCAACTTATAGCTTGGAATCGCACTGTGAGTATTTTGTTATGACATTAAGATAATTAAATTGAAACCATATTGAAGTTGTTCTATCTTAAGCTTCTTTCACTCTTTTCATTTCAACTTTCGATCGTTTAGTAATTAGTTCTTTTCGCTAATTATTTGTTGAGAAATGCTCGGAGGAAATCTAATAAATACCCGCATTTCCATATTTTGACGGGTTTAGAGAAGGAAAACTAATAAATATTGTATCCTCATGGGTCTTAAAACTATGCGAGAATTTATGTTTTGTTTATTTTCTTTTCTTTTTATTTTGGTTTAGCGATAAGAAAATCTCTTTTGCTAAGATGTCGTTGCTTATTTGGCAAACACATGGTCTATATTGTTAACATTTGCTTCCCTACGAGGTCTGTCAATGGGATTTTAATTTGTTTAATCAACTTTCAGGAGCTCTACACTCAACTTTTCCAAAGGTGGAAAGATGCTCATGACTTTTTTACTGAAGATGATTGCTTACATTTTTATAAGTAAGCTAAAGGTAAATTCTCAGCTTTGTATCCTTTTATTTGTATGAATTAAGTGAGCTCAATTGTCATTATACAAATTCCCACTTATACAGTATTAGGAAATGATATTTTGTTGTCTTTGCTCAAATGGTAGAGCACATGGTTCTCATGCAGTTGTGGGTTCGACTCCCACAGATAGCATACTTAATTGAGTAAGCTAAAATCTTACATGCTTTCGATGAAAATATTAGCTATGCAATACGTGGTGCAACACATAGGTATGTTTAAATAGCGTGCCATATATATTAGCTTGGTTTATGTAGCAAAAGAACACCAACAATCCTAACATTAGCAAATGTATATTTGTTGCTTCTATTTTTTGATGATGAAGTGAAAATAGCATAATCCCAGCTCAAATTTTTCCAAGAAAGAAAGTAATTGTGTGATGGAAAAGAAGGTAGATTCTATGCGCTTAGTAACCCTTTAAGGGGATGCCTGGGAGGTACTCCCATTTGATAAAGAGTAATTGAGAGGATCCCATCTTAATGACATGTATAAAGTTTTCTTGGATTTTAAAAAAGAAAATGAAACTGTAACGACTTTCTGTCCTTATTGATTTGGATCTTTGGGATATCTTTTTTCCTTTACATTCGCTAATGATTACAATGCAGCATGGCCATGGTACATAAGGATGCAACTTCCACAAAAACTCTTACCTGTATACTTTTGATTTTTATGTATCCTATATTATTATTTTTTATTTTGTTTTTATTGAATATGTCTGCTTGACTTTTTGTTTAGTTTGTTTTATGATTGTCAAGAGTTTGCTTTTTCTCGAATTTTGGCGTCAAATATTTTAAGACATGCATCAGAATTTCCAGATAGTGAAGAATGCACCTCTCACAAAGGTTAAAGTGGAATTTCCCAATTATTATTTTGAGATTTAGTTTAAGTTGCTGAGAACACCCGTGGGAACGACCAAGTATTGTTGAAATTATTAGTCCCACATTGTCTGGGCATCTAAGATCCTGCGGTTTATAGTCCCTTTAGGCCTCTCCACTCATTGCCAATTGGTTTTGAGTTGGATGCCCGTATTCTAACATGGTATCAGAGCAGGCTATTTGCGACGAGTCATTTGACCGCGCCTTTATTCCGTGTCACCCGATTTAATTGTCCACGTATTAGACCCAACGAGGCTACACGTAAGGGGGCATTTTGAAATTATTAGTCCCATATTGTCTGGGCATCTAAGATCCTGGCGTGTTGAAATTATTAGTCCCATATTGTCTGGGCATCTAAGATCCTGCGGTTTATAATCCCTTTGGGCCTCTTCACTTATTGCCAATTGGTTTTGAGTTGGATGCCCGTATTCTAACAAGTATATCTCACAGTGGAAGTTACAATACACCCCGTAAGATCCAATGTTAAGAGTTCCCGTGTTCATTTTTTAATGGCAGTCCATTGAGGTTGTAAAGTAAAATTGGTAATACGCACATGATATGGACATTTGTCCTTGACCTCCCAAATTTAGCTATAATATGTAATTGAAATTTGCTTTCCAAAATGGTATACGGTTTCTGAACGAGATATTGAGTTAGTACGAGGGATCTTAAAATTTATGATGCAATCAGATAATCCGGTTGATAAAATATGCTAGAAATCAATGTTATGCAATAAGAATCAATGAAGTTCCGGTTAGCATCCAACATTTCTACATTTAGTGTGACAATCAACTCTAACAATTTTTGTGTTCCCTTTTTAATGGTAGCCAGTTAAAACTAGATCCTAATAGTGTGAAGAGAAAAGTGGTAGCTCACTAATAGTGTGACTTCATGAATGTTTGTAAAGGACAAAGCGTAAACACTTCTTTGGCCAAGACAAGGACCATGAAATCTATGCCAATCATTGCTGCCGACATCATCTCGATCAATATGAGGAATATCGCTCTCTTAAGTCATTTGAGATGCTTACACTTCCTAGAACAGTGAAAGGCGTAACACATATCCAGAACTAACATTTTCAGGCATATTGAAATAGTTACTGCGGAATTGAATAACTTTCCATCTTGATATTGTATCCACCGCATAAAATACATGAATTCCATGTCGTTAAAGTAGTAGAGTCACAGTAGTAATCGATGACATAAACTAAGTTTCCTGGATTATGATTAAGAATAACAAATTTCACTATTTTACATTGTCTATAAGAATTATTTTCAAACCAACTTATTTGGCAAATAGTTTAGTTAGAATACACTTTCCTTGCAAGCCAACTAATTTGGCTAATAAAACAAAACATGTGCATTCATGGGTGCACCGTTGGAACTTGCATAGGTTCCATCCAATAAAGGCTTAAAGAGTAGTTCTATGTGTATCGTGGGCACGCCACAACGGGTTGTCGCATGTGAGACAACCTGGCAGGACCTACAAAACCAAAAGATGCATCCACTGTTATCTCAACTTTTTCGTAAAACAAAGAAAAGCCAATAATTCTGTAACAGAAATTCGAATTTTTTTTTTCGCTTTTGGTAGACAAACAATTAGCGACCCAAAAAACAATCCCTCTCACAGCCAAACTTAAGGCCGACTGTATGGTTTGGGGATGCGGGTCCCACCTTTTTCTGAGAGGGGTTATGTTGGGGTTGCTTTTTGGTTGTTTAGTTCAAGAATGATTAATAGAGGTGATGGGTGGAAGATAATTATAGAGGACATGAATAATGCGGTTATGTTCAGGTCCGGTATGCATTTTTATTCTGGTCATGTATGTAATTGAGAATTTATTACTATAGAAGACATAAATTATGCCACGATCCGGGTGAAAGCTAACCTAATCTCCACTAACCTCTAATCAATTTATAAGTCGGGCATTACCGACCCACCAAGCAAAATCGGTGGTTTCTTGGCGACGATCAGTTTAGTGTCTATGTTTATATCTATATTTGCTAATCACATAATTTCTTATTTTTAGTTTCCTAATTTTAACAGATTTCTTATGGTCCCAGCTACTATAACCCGACTAATAAAGTACATAGTCCATAGGCCTTTCAAACTTATAAACTTATAGGCTCACCCCCAGACCTAAGTTAATCCCTTACTTTACCACTATACCTAATCATGTCTACTTTTGATGCGGGTCTTACATTTTCTAATATAACTATAACTCCTAATCTAAACCATTTCTCAAAATTTTGCATATTTCAACATATTTCTAATGGTCGGGGCTATAGGCCCAAGCTACTATGACTCAACTAACTAAACACCATGGCTTGATCCCATAGGCTAACCTATAGGCTCAATCTCTTACATTTATTAGTTTTGATTCCTCTTTAGCATCTGCCACGACTATTGGAAGGATTATCGTTGTTGACCACATTTTTTATCTAAGAGAAATTGGTAAGATTATTCTTGGGGTGCTGTGGATTGACGGAAACAAACTAATTAAATTTTATTAGTTTTAAATTATTTAACCTTTCATGCATCGATTAATCCTGAAAGTTATTTTCCACGTTACACTTTAATTGCCATTGACTTTGAACCAGTTATATACAGTGCCCATAGGCTAGACGATATTCATACAACATAATTCGATCGACATGAACCTTATGAATTGTAAATACAAATATATATACAACACAAATCGATCGAAAAGGTTGAGCCACACAAGTCACATTATACTTTTATTGTCATCAATTTGGAAAGGTGATCCTTACGTTCAATGATCACTACTTAATTATCTTAGAAGAAACGACAAAACATACCAAGGTAAACATTCTGGAAATTATTAATAGTGATACCTACCTAGATAATATAAGCCGAGCTATATCAATGAGATACCTGGATAAGCATAATAATGGTATTTTAAAGTATTTTCGTGAAATATATATACCAAATTAAAAACCATGTGTTGAATACCAAAGATTACGTTACATATTACACTAACCAGAGGTTGAGCCAAGGCCGCATGGCAGGTGATACCAGTTATTGATGCCAAAGTAATTAGCCATCAATAACCACGTAGTCATAATATAAGAAATATTAGGGTTCACAAACGTTGATGCATATGAAAATGTGTACTAATCCTTAGTGGCCTCATAAGTCACAAGCATTGAATTCACTACAAGAAATATTAGGGTTCACAAACATTGATGCATTTGAAAATGTGTACTAATCCTTAGTGGCCTTATAAGTCACAAGCATTGAATTCATTCCGTCCATCCATTGACTTTAATCGAGTCACTAATTTTTGGCTTTTATAACCTTTTAGAACCATGCGTTGTTAGTAATCATACATGGGATGAAATATATATAAAAAAATTGAATATCGTTAAAACTAAAATTCATATAAAATCATGTTCAACTAACGAAATTTTATTGTTCCAAAATAGTATAACTATATCTAGGTAAAGTCGTTAAATTTGGTTCTTTTTTCATATGTACACAAATAATATTAGGTGTGATTATATGTAAAACTCCTATATTTAAAACCAAATCCGGGTAAGCCATATATAAGAAAATCAAGTTTCATTAAGATTAAAATTCATTTGGGATTATATTAATAATTGGAGATTTTATATAAAACTTATAAACCATAATACTTAGGCTAACCCTACACTATGAAATTAAATAATGTTTTTAAGTAATTGGCAAATGCAAAACAAGATTTAATTGTTTCATGTTTATTTTTTAGTAGTTGGTCCATGAGTAAGTATGCAATGAAACCATGTGTAAAATTTTAAGTGAATAAAGTGATATCTTTGATAATGTAATATGATTTACATTTATAGAAACTTACAAAAGACAAGTTCCATCATTGAACAATAACTTAAAATCTCATATTATTTTTCATTAATACATTTTTTAATTATAACATATGTTTATACAATATTTTGAAGTATTTTCATGAAACATATATCAAGATAGAATCCTCTATTGAGTCACGAAAACTGTGTGATGCGGTATAATTATCAGAGGTTGATGAGATTAGAGTTAAGGAATACATCCAGACGTAATATTTTTATTAAAGTTTCAATTTTTGTTTGACCCTTACTTATGTATTTACGTCTTAAAGAAATAAATTGTGTATTTATGATTAACATTCTTATATCTAAACTACCGATACACTTTTAATATCAAACTATTCAAAGGTTTTTTGTATTTCATCAGATGAAGATAGCAATGAAAATACAAAAATAACAGATAATGTTATAAATCAAACTCTTACTCGAAACATAGTTCGTCACTATTTTGGAAAAATTGATATTACAAGTTTACATTGTGGACATTTCATTGGAATGTATGATAAATGGAAAGACTGATAAAAATATCCTTATGGGAATAAACATTCTGAAAAATATTATTGCCATGGGAAAATAAATCAGGCTTTGATAGGTTTGTATCACGACGATGATGACCCTTCGACATTATTTCGAAAACATATTCAAGATTATGATGCGTCAAATGCATTTACCAGTCTCGGATAAAAATTTGATAAAGTAGTTTTTTTTTTGTTTTTTTTTTTAAAGTCATGGGTGCTTTTGTATACATGGGAAACTACAACATAAAACTGGAGTGTTATTCATTATCGCAAGATAATTTGGAGTTCACCAATTGGGGATCCTAATTATTATGGAATGTGCTAGATCCAGTCCTGAAAAAAGACGACATAAAAGAGAGTCGGGTCATACACCTATAAGCTAAATTTATATAAAAATGACCAACCAGGTTAGAGGGGGAAAACAAATTGGTACATAAACTTAATCTAAAAATCTTGGAGACTTGCTCAGTTCTTTAGTGATAAGACAAGAAATTTCTTTTGTGAGAATTCTTTGGAAGATAGAGCAGTGCAATGAAACACAATATCATGGTAAAGAACAAAGTTGTTGTTACTGTTGATTTTCTTAATGTTACTGATTGACAGATGCATATGCATGAAAAGGACAGTAATGGTTATTTTTTTGGTGATTTCATAAATGCGCGATTTTATTTACCCGTTTGGTAGAAACATAACAATTACAAATGGAGATGAATATTTCATTTTGCTACGTTAATTAATTGGCAATATTCCATGATAAGTTCTTCTTACCTTATTTTTCCGGTTAGGTGTTAAGTGATCTTCAACCTATATGGATATATAATTACTTACTTGAAAAACCAGTAAAATAAATAATAGGATATGCAGGCATATAATTGTCGTATAACTTCAAAAAAATTGAAGATTCAAAGCCATGAGGTTCCTTAGTAATAAAAATAATTTAACCTTAAATCTTTGGTGCCTTCTGTCTACATTTTTTTGTTGTAGATATTAGTAGATACAAATTAGGTCTATAAAACAGACTAAAAGTCATATATAATTGATCCAAGAGTTGTAAGTTATCCCGATTAGTTTCTTATAGTAAATTAGGTAATATAAAGGCAATGGACAACATATTAGGAATCTTCTTTGTCAAATTAAATAGAGTATGGTCTAAACTATGGTTGAAAGTGTAAAAGTGAATGGTGTAAACCATACAAATAAAAGAGGGTCTCCATATACAAAAACACTTAAACTCAGTTATCATAAATAAATGTCAATATACCAATACTAAAGGTTGAACCGGGGCCGTAAGGCCCCGGTGATACCTAGTTTTTGTATATAAAAAATTAACTAATAAGTTAAAAGTTGCAATGAAGTGCATTTTAGTAAGAAAAGAGAAAGTGTTGCTACAATATTTATATTTTTTAATCCTCATGCTAAACCAAATATATACGGTATAATAAAATATCTATTTGCTTACTAGTCCATGAATCATCGATAAAATGATTTGTGATAGCTATGTTTCCTTTATTTTGTTTATTAATCTACATATATGTTGTTAATTAAATCTAACCTTGACGCTTAGATTCTACTTCATCATAGATTTTTGGAATGTCCCCCTCAATTGTGTTCAAGGATACCACCTTAATGAATGGTTGGAGTGTATTTGAATATCGTCTAGATACTGCATGTTCAACGATCGAAAGTGAATATTCTTATGTAATTATCATGTAAGCAAGCTCCTTACTAGCAAAAGATTTGTCAAAATTGTATGTGTTAAGTTGGCTTCTCCCATCACTTTTTTTTACTATAAGTGAGATTGTGTTTCTGTCTGCTTTGTGGACATGTTTTCATATGTTCAATACTTTGTTCCATTACTAATTTTTCCTCCTAATGCCTTTTTGAAATCAATGCTAAACTTTGATTTCCCCTTTTATCCTTTTTTCCCCTTCAAAGTAAGTCCACACAATAAATCTTTTCCTCCCTGAGTACTTTAATTATGGAAGTTTCACCTTGGTTGCAATCACTTGTATTTTCATGCACAGTTTCACCTATGGTATCAACAGTTGGAGTTGTCTGAACATAGTCTCGAGACTCTTCAGTTTCACCTTACCTTTGTGTGGTTATCAATTTTTTTCCAATTTTGAAATCATTGTATACACATGGTGTTAGAGCACTGCTCGGTCGAACTCGCAAGCGTTGCTATCTCAAGCTTGTTTGTCAAGTTTATTTGCCAAAACTATAAGTCTTGATTTATAGTCTACTTATATCTAGGTCTCGGATTAGGATGGAAAGTGTAGTTGAGCATTAGACTTCCCGACGTTCATCGGTTGAAGACGAAGAACTGCTAAGGGGAGCTTGTGGAACTTCATCACCAAAAGGTATGTGTAGACTTGAACTCATATATCACTCAAAAGTATATCTACTCTATCTCATATTTGATACAAAAGTCATATAGCTATATGGACTTCGATTATACACAATTGATATTTCGAGTTGAGTTTAACTCGCTTACATATTTCTAGAAATATGTGTTGGTAAGATTTTGCATAACTGTACCTTGTATATTTAACAGAGAATCGGAGTATTGCCCTGTTGCCAGTTGTAGTGCAGACCTTCCTCAAAGGCCTCATTTTTCTTCGCTTTTTTTTTTGATCAGTTTTTTCTCTCTTTCCTATTCTACATCCTGACTGCAGCATGTATGACACTATCTTTGATCCATCGAGGAAGAATCAACCTGCGGTGATGGTGGAATTATGTTAGGGGTAAAATTTTAAAAGTTAATTTTTGTAAGCTGGCGTCCTGCAAAGGATAAAGCCTTCAGGCGATGAATACTTCTCGCCATATTAATTCATTGGAGCATGTGCAACCATCCCTGAGAATTAAAACATTCCCAGAACGGAGCATGTAGCAACCATCCCGGTTTTCTGTAGGTATACAACATTACTATTAATTCTTTAATTAAAGCCTTGTGTTTGACGTGCAAACACCCGTAGGCTACCTGACGGCAGGTTATACTAGCCCCGTTGAACGCATGCAAGACTACCCGTGTTAGTCTCGCTTGCTGAAAACAAACCCAAAAATATATCTAATCCGTACAACTTCGCAAGCATAGATGGAGGGTGTAGATATAGATTCAGGGGGTCCTGAGCATGCTACCATGATCACCTCGGACCCACCTTCATATATGACCGAAAGGTCAAGACCAACTACAGTTGGTCCTTCCAAAACGTGCGCTCAAAGTGAGCATGACGTACGGCTAGGGTTCCTTTTAATCGTGAACATCCAACCATGAGGCATAGTTGGACGGCTTAGATTATACCCTAAAACAAGTAGTGAAGTGATGGTACACCATTGGCGGGCCCACTTTCTACCTACATGACCGACTCCCTCATAGGCAAGCCGTGGTGCAAGAAACGATTGCCTAAACAAGGCTAGATTAACGCCTTATGCCGGGTTGAGAAGATCCAAAACGATCACGACCATCCGACTTCGCAGGCATAGTTAGATGACTTAGATTGCGCCCAGGGTCATAGAGCAAGCATGTACGTGCTCACTGTCGGCCCAAGATGTTGCATACATGGTCGGTCTCCCCAAAGGAGGCGCACGAAACCCAAAACCGATCGCCCAAAGTGTCCGGTCCAAAATCCTAATTAGGGTTTGCGGAGTAGAAACATCTCGAGCATCCATCTTCGCAGGCTTGGATGGAGACTTAGAGCGAACCGAGCATGCTAGCATGACCACTGTGGGCCAGGCTTCATGCCTAACCGGTCGTCCAAGGTCAGTGATAGACGAGCACCTCGGTATGCGCGCCCAAAGGCAACATGTCACAGCCCTTCCATAAGTTCTAATCTCGACCACTCGTCTTTGCCACCTGAGTCAGGTGGCTTAGATCGAATCTTTGCGAGTCAAGCAGGCATGGGCGTGAGCACCATTGTACCGCCTCCACGTTGTGGCTGATCGGTTCCTCCATTGGAACTCTCTAAGCATGCAAACGTTTGTCCGAAAGAGGTAGCATGCGCGCCTCTCATCCAACAATCGCAAGCAAGGCTACGAGCCATCTCGTACGTCCAACTTTGCAAGCTTGGACGAATGACTTAGGGTGCGAATCAACCAGAAAACAAGGTATCACCATGACCACCATCTATCACTCTTCTTCACAGGTTAACCGACCAAGGCATGGCCTGTCTATGACCTCCAAACGGTCACCTCGAAGATGGCTGCATGCGATGTTATACCAAGTTCATGGTTCACTTTGCACTATTTTATGTGGGTCCCGCGATCCACACACTCGAAGAGACATTAATCACGTCACAACCGGGGATACAAAATGGGGTATTGGTCACGGTTTACTGGCGTGCAGCGTGCAACACGCCATCACAAGATCGTGTCAGGGAAACATGGGCAGTTAGCGATGATAGGAGAAGTGGGCAAGCAACCGTGTGGCACTAACACACAACTCCACTTCCTCCATCACTCCACTTTCCCACAAGAGACGTAATGAAGGCTTATCGACTTGTATAAATAGGTTCTCCTCCCTATTTCCAAAGGGAGAAGTCCGAACAACCTGAGAAAACCAAGTGTTAATACCATCGTATTGAACATCCGAGCCTGCCCCGCAAAATTTGCTAGCCTGCTCAACCTTCATTAACAAGTCATCAAATAGCCTTCATCTTCATACTCTCAACACCTTCTTCGCTTCCCTCCCTAAGATCAACCTCACATCCTTCACCGTGACCGAAACAAACTGAACGTCGTGTCTTGGTTTAGGCCAGAATTATCTGATTATCTCTCGAATCAAAGTGCTCATCGTGCAACACATTTGTTGAAGGTTTAAACTCACTTCTCATCCACACAAACTCAAAATTACCTAAAACGGCGAAGTAGTTTTCTCCCACAAAAAATTGGAGACCACGGTGGGAGGTTAATCTCTCGGTTGTGAAGTCGATTTCTTCAGTACCAATTCAATTTCTATGATTTCAAGAATGGTGGATCTTAGGTCTGGATCAGCAACCAACGATGGAGTTAGCACCGACAACACTTCTCGTGGCGCTGATATCCCAATTACAAGTGTTACAATGCAACCCGCCAGTGCAACCAATGTGTCTCGTGGAATCGCGTCTTCTATCATCAGTACTAGTGGAGCAGGAGCAGACATTCCAGCAGGTGTGAAACCTCCCATTACAAGAGCCAGAGCGGCTGCAAATCCAGGAATTTCCTCAAGCATGACAATTTCGTCCGTCACTTAATGATCGGATTGTTACTCCCCTTCGGGACGAGGATCTGGAGGACCCAAAGGAGGACAACCTCCTATAACCATGGTGGACTTGATGGAGAGACAAGAAACCCTCGCTAAAGCTCAGGCAGACATGGCAACCACTCAGAAGGAGGTACTCGCATTCCTTAAAACATTAACCGATCGATTACCACAAGAGTCGAGATAGCCTCAAGGGCCAACAAGAAATACGTTTAGCACACCTGGAGCAGGTACCTCAGTTACGCAAGCATACCTATGTAGATGGTGGATTTTCGACAAAGGCTAAATTCGTAAACCCATAATTATACGAACCTATGATTCAGCAATCAGGAGTAAATATGGAGACACGGGTCTCTCATCGAATCCTCTGACGGAGAATACTTTCTCTCAGAGTGCATATAGATATGTAGTCTCACAACTGGACAACGGTATATCTCATGAGTACTGAATACTTCAGTCATAATTTCTATCACGGGATGAACAACTCTCGAACGACTTGCTCTGCTAGTATAAAGTCATAAATTAATCATTCCTAAATTCTTGGATTCATCCGCAGAATTCCTGAAAATATTCAAATATTTTCGCAGATATATCATTAGGGACACCTAGGAGATCTCTTGTAAACATTCACGAGACTAAAACTCATCCACTAGGGACACCTAGGGGTTCAAAGGCTTGTTATTTATGCTAAAAGTGACCGTAGCCTCGACGAAACAGAGTTGTATCTATCTTTTAGAATTATTTTGTTTGATTTGATCGAGGACTAACAAAGTCTAAGTGTGGGGGGAATTTGATAGGTGTGATAAACACCTAATTTTATATCTATTATTTATGATTTCTTTGCGAGTTTTGTTGTAAATTATGTATCTTATGTTTGTTTTTGAGTATTTAGGTACTTTGGAGTCATTTGGAAAAAAAGAGGAAGAAACAGCGCAAAAGTATCATCTCATGTGCAACTGCTGTCGGAGGCGGACTATTTCTCATTATTTGCTTTTATTTCTTCATCTCTGTCTGAAAAGTATGTCGGCTTTAGTGATGCGATTTTTTGTATGAAAAGCACGACAACTTTAGTGATGACTCTCATTGAAGGGAAGAAGTGGATCTGAAAAGTAAGAAACGGTTGTTGTTGGTGGAAGATTCAAAGCGCCAAAAGAAGTTACATCGGCGCACACGGCAAAAGCTCATTGGAGACCAAGGATTGGCGGCAGAACTGGAGCTAAATGAGAATTTTAATTCTTTTTGTTAAAGCCGGAGGAATGCAAGGGAGTGGGCCAGCTGAACATCAATTTACAAGCCTGGAAGCCAACATGAAGCGTTTGATTTTGGACTACAAAGGTGTTAGTGGACTTTACCTCAAGGCGACCACACATGTGCATTGATGAAATGAAACTTATGGTTCTGTTTGAAACCAACTTGTTCCCAGCAAGTACACATTCTTTCTCTAGGTCATGATATTAGTTTCTCAAACCTAGTTCCCTTGCTTTGGGAGGGATCATCTATGGGTGCAGTGGGTTTCACGGATCGAGTCCATCATCACTCAACTAGCATTTCTACGAGCAACAGGTGACAATCATATAAGCTGTTAATTAAACGAGTTTTAGTGGATGTCTTTGGAAGGATTCATCCGATTGTTTATGGATCAATTCGGGGGTTGGTTTAGTTCGAATCGAAGGAGATGCATGTCAAATTATTGAGTGAACTTCAGCTGATTTGGTAGATTGTTTTACATTGTTTTGAACTGAGTTGTAGGGATAATGTATGGCTTGAATCTGTGTAGGTTTTGGGCTGAGTTTGGGTCAAATCTTGGACATGAATTCGATCGATAGAAGTCATTTAAGACATGGGTTTGTTGTGGATTTGAATTTGCAGGTAAATAGAGTGCAAGAGATGATTTCTTGACCAAGGATAACACCACCAGGTAATGGCACATACACATTTTGACAAATGGTCTCAAATCGGGGATAATTTTTGCAGTGTACATCTTGAGATGGATTTGTATATGGAAGTGAATATGATTCGAAATTGTGGTGGTTTAAGGCCGGGTTTGAAGCAGAATACCCGTGAGAATAGTTGAGGTTGTTGCCAAGAGTTTTGTGGTCTGCTTCTAGGAGATATGGAATGAGTTTATAAACCAAGGCTGCTAGCCATGGGGATGATGGGGTTTTTGTACAATAATTCGGTGGTCGCTTACAAGGATCGAGAAAGTTACAACAAGAGAGGCGGTGGAGTTGCTATTGTTTGATGTGAAACAAGACATGGAGCTTGATGTCATTGCTACAAGATGAAGGAGAGCAAGCGCAAATGGTGGGCATTTGGAACTAATCGCCGTGGCATGAATGAGAATGTAGTTGGTGATAGAATGGGTGTTTATTGTCGTAGTTGCTAGTGAAGCACAATGGTTGTCTTGAAATAGTGACGACAAAGCTGAACGGGTGATATCAAGCATATAAAGAAGGAACTGATTGAAGCAGCGGGTGTTATACGCGGTGCGGGGGATGATTTGGAGATTCGAGGCACGGAAAGATTGAAGTGATACAGCAATGCTATTGAGCTGAACTGCTGGTGTTACTGTGTGTTGAGGAAATGAACTGGAATTGTTGGTTGCCAAAGTTGTGACTTAGTTACAGTCGCAGTCTGTGTGGTAGCTGAACTAGGGACACCTAGGGGTTCAAAGGCTTGTTATTTATGCTAAAAGTGACCGTAGCCTCGACGAAACAGAGTTGTATCTATCTTTTAGAATTATTTTGTTTGATTTGATCGAGGACTAACAAAGTCTAAGTGTGGGGAATTTGATAGGTGTGATAAACACCTAATTTTATATCTGTTGTTTATGATTTCTTTTGCGAGTTTTGTTGTAAATTATGTATCTTATGTTTGTTTTTGAGTATTTAGGTACTTTGGAGTCATTTGGAAAAAAAGAGGAAGAAACAGCGCAAAAGTATCATCTCATGTGCAACTGCTGTCGGAGGCGGACTATTTCTCATTATTTGCTTTTATTTCTTCATCTCTGTCTGAAAAGTATGTCGGCTTTAGTGATGCGATTTTTTGTATGAAAAGCACGACAACTTTAGTGATGACTCTCATTGAAGGGAAGAAGTGGATCTGAAAAGTAAGAAACGGTTGTTGTTGGTGGAAGATTCAAAGCGCCAAAAGAAGTTACATCGGCGCACACGGCAAAAGCTCATTGGAGACCAAGGATTAGCAGAACTGGAGCTAAATGAGAATTTTAATTCTTTTTGTTAAAGCCGGAGGAATGCAAGGGAGTGGGCCAGCTGAACATCAATTTACAAGCCTGGAAGCCAACATGAAGCGTTTGATTTTGGACTACAAAGGTGTTAGTGGACTTTACCTCAAGGCAGCCACACATGTGCATTGATGAAATGAAACTTATGGTTCTGTTTGAAACCAACTTGTTCCCAGCAGAGTACACATTCTTTCTCTAGGTCATGATATTAGTTTCTCAAACCTAGTTCCCTGCTTGTCTTGGGAGGATCAGCTATGGGTCCAGTGGGTTTCACGGATCGAGTCCATCATCCGGCTCAACTAGCCGTTGCTACGAGCAAC
This sequence comes from Papaver bracteatum, assembly GCA_023529315.1. Lineage (NCBI taxonomy): Eukaryota > Viridiplantae > Streptophyta > Magnoliopsida > Ranunculales > Papaveraceae > Papaver > Papaver bracteatum. The sequence goes on from JAJJWX010000021.1 coordinate 17,789, forward strand.
GGTGACAATCATATAATTTTGTTAATTAAACGAGTTTTAGTGGATGTCTTGGAAGGATTCATCCGATTGTTTATTGGATCGAATTCGTGGTTGGTTTTAGTTCGAATCGAAGGAGATGCATGTCAAATTATTGGTGAACTTCAGCTGATTTGGTGGATTGTTTTACATTGTTTTGAACCGAGTTGTAGGGATAATGTATGGCTTGAATCTGTGTAGGTTTTGGGCTGAGTTTGGGTCAAATCTTGGACATGAATTCATCGATAGAAGCTGTTTAAGACATGGGTTTGTTGTGGATTTGAATTTGCGAGGGTAAATAGAGTGCAAGAGATGATTTCTTGACCAAGGATAACACCACCAGGTAATGGCACATACACTGTTTGACAAATGGTATGAAACTGGGATAATTTTTGCGGTGTACATCTTGAGATGGATTTGTATATGGAAGTGAATATGATTGAAATTGTGGTGGTTTAAAGGCGGTTTGAAGCGAGAATACGTGAGAATAGTTGAGGTTGTTGCCAAGAGTTTTGTGGCGCTTCTAGGAGATATGGAATGAGTTTATAAACCAAAGGCTGCTAGCCATGGGGATGATGGGGTTTTTGTACAATAATTCGGTGGATGCTTACAAGGGATCGAGAAAGTTACAACAAGAGGCATGGAGTTGCTATTGTTTGATGTGAAACAAGACATGGAGCAGATGTCATTGCTACAAGATGAAGGAGAGCAAGCGCAAATGGTGGGCATTTGGAACTAATCTGGTAGCATGAATGAGAATGTAGTTGGTGATAGAATGGGTGTTTATTGTCGTAGTTGCTAGTGAAGCACAATGGTTGTCTTGGAAATAGTGACGACAAAGTGAACGGTGATATGCTAAAAGATATAAAGAAGGAACTGATTGAAGCAATGGGTGTTATACGCAGGGGTGGGGATGGCTTGGAGATTCGAGGCACGGAAAGATTGAAGTGATACAAAGAATGCTATTGAGCTGAACTTGCTGGTATTCTTTGTGTGTTGAGGAAATGAACTGGAATTGTTGGTTGCCAAAGTTGTGACTTAGTTACAGTCGCAGTCTGTGTGGTAGCTGAACTAGGGACACCTAGGGGTTCAAAGGCTTGTTATTTATGCTAAAAGTGACCGTAGCCTCGACGAAACAGAGTTGTATCTATCTTTTAGAATTATTTTGTTTGATTTGATCGAGGACTAACAAAGTCTAAGTGTGGGGGAATTTGATAGGTGTGATAAACACCTAATTTTATATCTATTATTTATGATTTCTTTGCGAGTTTTGTTGTAAATTATGTATCTTATGTTTGTTTTTGAGTATTTAGGTACTTTGGAGTCATTTGGAAAAAAAGAGGAAGAAACAGCGCAAAAGTATCATCTCATGTGCAACTGCTGTCGGAGGCGGACTATTTCTCATTATTTGCTTTTATTTCTTCATCTCTGTCTGAAAAGTATGTCGGCTTTAGTGATGCGATTTTTTGTATGAAAAGCACGACAACTTTAGTGATGACTCTCATTGAAGGGAAGAAGTGGATCTGAAAAGTAAGAAACGGTTGTTGTTGGTGGAAGATTCAAAGCGCCAAAAGAAGTTACATCGGCGCACACGGCAAAAGCTCATTGGAGACCAAGGATTGGCGGCAGAACTGGAGCTAAATGAGAATTTTAATTCTTTTTGTTAAAGCCGGAGGAATGCAAGGGAGTGGGCCAGCTGAACATCAATTTACAAGCCTGGAAGCCAACATGAAGCGTTTGATTTTGGACTACAAAGGTGTTAGTGGACTTTACCTCAAGGCAGCCACACATGTGCATTGATGAAATGAAACTTATGGTTCTGTTTGAAACCAACTTGTTCCCAGCAGAGTACACATTCTTTCTCTAGGTCATGATATTAGTTTCTCAAACCTAGTTCCCTGCTGTTGCCGGAGGGATCAGCTATGGGTCTGGTGGGTTTCACGGATCGAGTCCATCATCAGCTCAACTAGCCGCTGCTACGAGCAACAGGTGACAATCATATAAGCTGTTAATTAAACGAGTTTTAGTGGATGTACTGGAAGGATTCATCCGATTGTTTATTGGATCGAATTCAGGGTTGGTTTAGTTCGAATCGAAGGAGATGCATGTCAAATTATTGAGCTGAACTTCAGCTGATTTGGTGGATTGTTTTACATTGTTTTGAACTGAGTTGTAGGGATAATGTATGGCTTGAATCTGTGTAGGTTTTGGGCTGAGTTTGGGTCAAATCTTGGACATGAATTCAGTCGATAGAAGCTGTTTAAGACATGGGTTTGTTGTGGATTTGAATTTGCAGGTAAATAGAGTGCAAGAGATGATTTCTTGACCAAGGATAACACCACCAGGTAATGGCACATACACTGTTTGACAAATGGTCTGAAACTGGGGATAATTTTTGCAGTGTACATCTTGAGATGGATTTGTATATGGAAGTGAATATGATTCGAAATTGTGGTGGTTTAAGGCCAGGTTTGAAGCAGAATACCAGCAGAATAGTTGAGGTTGTTGCCAAGAGTTTTGTGGTCTGCTTCTAGGAGATATGGAATGAGTTTATAAACCAAGGCTGCTAGCCATGGGGATGATGGGGTTTTTGTACAATAATTCGGTGGCTGCTTACAAGGGATCACTGAGAAAGTTACAACAAGAGAGGCAGTGGAGTTGCTATTGTTTGATGTGAAACAAGACATGGAGCAGTGTCATTGCTACAAGATGAAGGAGAGCAACTGCAAATGGTGGGCATTTGGAACTAATCTGGCTGGCATGAATGAGAATGTAGCTGGTGATAGAATGGGTGTTTATTGTCGTAGTTGCTAGTGAAGCACAATGGTTGTGCTGGAAATAGTGACGACAAAGCTGGAACTGGTGATATGCAGCATATAAAGAAGGAACTGATTGAAGCAGCGGGTGTTATACGCAGTGCAGGGGATGGCTGGAGATTCGAGGCACGGAAAGATTGAAGTGATACAGCAATGCTATTGAGCTGAACTGCTGGTGTTACTGTGTGTTGAGGAAATGAACTGGAATTGTTGGTTGCCAAAGTTGTGACTTAGTTACAGTCGCAGTCTGTGTGGTAGCTGAACTAGAATGAGTTCCAAGCTTGTACTACAGCTGGTCATAATAAGGATTGAGTCTTGAAAATTATAGAGTTCTATGCTTATATTTCTGCAGGGTCTGGTACAGTCGGAACCGTTCGACGGAGGCGATTGCAGAGTGGCAGGAGGAGCTGTTAACTGAACTAGAAGCTACAGATAGAGCTGAATGGAGTGAGGCTGCTGTTGATTTGTGAATGGGATATGTTGCAGGTGGCCTGGGATGAATAGTGTCATTAGCAGTGAGACATTGGTGGTGATTTTGCAGCTGAGACGAAGGTGTTTGAGCTCATGGGATGTTGGTTTGATGGAAGTTGTTGCAGTCTAGTGAACTGAATTACAGGTGCAGTTTTGTTAGTGATGCTGTGGTGCAGTTTAGAGCTGTAGGAGTTAGAACTGAGCCAGAGAATGGCACTGTTGTTTGCTGAAGCTAACAAGAGAAGAACTAAAAGGTACTAGTGCAATTGCAACAAGGATATGATGGTTGTTTGCAGGGGATTGAATTAACTGATGCTGGTAAAGTTGCTAAGAGTATGAAGCTGTAATACACAATAATGGGTAGCATAAGCTCAGCTTGGAAATGGCTCAGGTTCTGGCCAAGGACCCAACTCAACCTAGTCACCCAGTTAAGACATACTTACTAGACTCAGAGCTGACTTCTTTAATCCGGTCACCTGAGCTCCGGTCCGGTGCCGGATTCCGGCCGGTGACACCAGTTTTCCAGCGACTACTTTTGGCAGAGATTTTTACTGGGTTATTTTCACACATGGATTTAATGGGCTTGGTGGACTTTTTGGTGTTGGTCTTTGAAGACTAGACCTATTTTTGGAAAGCAAAGGATTATAAAAGAAGGCTTCTACAACTTTGATATCACGTATTTTTCTATTTGGAGCAGAGGAGAAAGCTGCAACTAGGGTTTGCTTTTGTATTTATTTTTCATCTTCTTTAATTCATTATTATTATGTTGATGAACTCCATAGCTATGAGTAGCTAAATATAATATTATTGGTTAAGGATGTAGTCCTATATCTATAACTTGTGCTTAATTAATGCATTAGTTTTCTCTCTTTGTTTTTGTTCATATCTCTACTGTTTTTAATATCACATGATTGATGTATTGTGATAGGATTTAGATGTTTGGTTAGTTAAGTGGCCAATTAATTGAACTTGCATCTTGTCCATAGCTATTTTAGGGTTTTTCATCAAGCGATAACCCAAATACAAGTAGCATGATATGATTATAGTTTGTAGTGATACACTCTTATAATCATATGTAGAGTTTGAGCATTGTTCGAATTGTCATGCGCAATGTATGACAATTGCATTGATTAGCCTATTTCCCGAACTTAATGCTCCTGGGAATTGAACTTAATTAGCGAAAGGCGTTAGGTTATTCTTTAGGTAGAATTCACATACGCAGCTCTAATGTGTGTGTTGATGAACTTAGGAAATTTGCAGATTATCTTGCTCTCTTGATTTTCTAGGCTTTTGATAATAAAAGAGATTAAATTGTAATTATAATCATTTATGCAAGCACATGTTTAAGATTGAAGATGAATTCCTTGACCAATATCTTTCTCTCATTGATTATTTTCTCCAATTTACTTTGATTTTAATTTACTTTTATTTTGATAAAACAAAAATCCCCCTTGGTTATTTAAGAAACTAGAATTTGATAACAACAATCGCCTCTCTGTGGATACGAACTCTTCCTTACTTTATACTTTATTTATATTTTGTTGAGTAAGAAAGTGAAATTATTTTTGATGCTTACCACAGCGATCACCTCCATCGAATGGAATCTTAGCTGGAGTTGATATTGCTTTTAAAATTTTATCTAATATTTTAGATGATGCTATAAAATCTTCTACTGACTCTCTCCAATATGAAGCTTGCGAGACCTTACTTAAATATTTTGGCTCTGATAACAGTGCTTCACGAGCATCTTTAGAGAATGAAGTTGAAACTCTGAGAAAAAGCCTTCAAGTCAAAACTTCTGAATGTGATACTCTGAACCATATGCTTCGCAACTATTCTCTTAACTGCGAGAACCTTCGCAGAAAAAATGACGAGCTGAAAGGTACAATTTTCCTGCCTCTACCTTTTGTTTTTCTGTTTTGATTTCATATCTTTTGTACTCAAGTCTCCTTATTAAATTCTTGATTCATATATTAGTTTCAAATCGGACTCGTTTCATGGAGAGACTTAAATTTGAATCTATTGCAGACGAATCTCGTGTTGAAAGAGATTCTTGGATGGACCAGTATAATAGATTAGATAATCTCTACACATATTTGATCGATCAAATAGATAATCTTACTAATGAATATAACCAACTATCGCAAAGTCAAAATTTATTAAGTAACGAGATTACTTGTCTCTCATATTCGTTAACCAAGTCTAACTTGGCGGTAGAATCTTTATCAGATGAAAATAGAACTTTATCCCAAGAGAAACATAGATTTTCAAGCTTGATGGCGATTTCTTCACAGCAATTGAGTAATCTACAAAGAATATGCGATAATCAAGAGCAATCTCTTCGTTCCCTTAAAGATGAACTCAAGGAGGTAACTAAATCATCTGCTGCTGAGAAGGATAAACTTATCAAGGGTAGGTTAACTCTTAGTTTGAAGGCCAGCGAGCTTCAAGACCAATATTCTCAATTGAAGAAATATCATTCTTTACTGGCAAAGGAAAACTCGTCTCTACGCACCAGAGAAGAAAACATGAAATCTCGTCTGAAGGGTGTGGTTGACGATAAATTCGATGACGCTATGAATCAATGGGAAAACTGTTTCTTTACATTAATTCAAAACTTAACCTCACAAAAAGAAGGTAGTCAATTGACTGCCTCTCTTGTTGACCTTTCTGTCAAATTTTGTGTTATATTTCTTGCAAAATCTTTGACTGAATGATATTTTATCACTTTTGTTACTCGCAGAATCTGAAAGAAGTCTTCATTTTACCTGTAGGTACTGAATATCGCAAGATAATAGTTCACGAGTATCGTAATAAATAAAGGAGGAAAGAGTTATAAAATGATACGATGATAGAAGTAGTGCGGGGAAATATGAAGTTTTGCGAGGATGAAATAATTTTGCGAGGATGAATTGCGATACTTCGAAATTCATATACAGCTGTATACGTTTTACTATAAATAGGAGTTCAAATGTAAAATTTGAGAGGTTCTTTTTAGTGAGTGTAAGAAATTATCTTAGGAAAGAGAATAGAAAAAGTTGTAACTATTCTAGTACCATTTTGATAATTCTATGTAATCAATTAAGAGAATTAATAAGAAAGTTATCATTCACCATCAAGAACTTCTTGAGTTTTTACTAATTCTATTGAGGGTGTAGTTGTAGGTTATTCTGCAACTACATAATTGGCGCTAGAAACAGGGACTTGAGAATTGTGGTAGCCTAAATTTGAGGGAATTGTGGAAAATTTGAAGATCAAATGAAGTCAGTAGATGGAGATTGCAAAAAAGAAGAATGTAATATGATCACAAAGACAATGATTGATGAATTTCATAGTAATATGAAGGGAAAAATATACAAGCGAGATTGTAGAGGAAGAAATATCATGGAGGAAGAAAAGATAACAACTTTAGAAGAATGGGAAAAGCGAGAAAATCACATTTCAGCAGCAGAAATTCCAAATGAAGACTTGAACCACACTTCACCATTGGTGATCACAATTCCGATCATGCTAGAAGATAAGAAAGCTGTAGAAAAATGGAAATTAAACCGAATTTTGGTTGATACAGGGAGTTCTGTTAATATCATATTCTATCATGCACTTAAGGGGATGGGAATTAAAGATGAAGAAATCACAAATTCAAAATGTCTTATTCATGGATTAGGAAAATCTACAACAAAATCTAAGGGGGAAATCGCGCTGCGAATATTACTAGGAGAAATCGAAACACATGTAATCTTGTGTGTGATAGATATGGAATCTCCATATAACATGCTGATAGGAAGGCCGTGGATTCATGCGATCAAAGCTGTTGCTTCAACATTACATCAGAGAATCAAATTTCCTACACCAAATGGAATACAAGAAATAAAAGGAGATCATGATAGTGCAAAATTTTGTTATCAAATTGAAGTAACGCAATGCGGAGGAAGAGCAAGAAAGAAACATCTTCGTAGGAAATTTGCGAAGGAAACAAGAAAGGAAGAAGAATTCCGAGTGTATACAATAAGAGCAAAGGAAGGGAGAGGTATACCAAATGAGATTCCGGAAAAAGAAGGGGAACCAGCAAAAATAATCCAAGAACCAACACCTATGGGGGAGCAAAGTCCAAGCTATGTTGTAGCTGAACCAACTAAAGAAATAAATATTGGAAGTAAAGAGGAGCCTTTATTCTTGCGAATTGGAACTAAGATGGATGAAGAAGAAGAAAAAAGAACTATTGATCTTTTACGAGAATATAAAGATATCTTCGCAGGAAGTGTAGATGAGATACCAGGAATTGATCCATCAGTGGCGTGTCATAGATTGAACATAGATAAAAATGTAAGACCATTCAAACAAAGAATAAGGAAGATATCACAAAATTATCATATACAGATAGAAGAAGAATTACAAAAGATGTTGGATGCAGGGATCATAAGGGAAGCAAAATATCCAGAATGGATTGCGAATATGGTCATTATTCCGAAAAAGAATAAAGGAATAAGAATTTGCATAGATTTCACTGATCTAAACAAGGCATGTCCCAAAGACAGTTTTCCATTACCAGATATACCACAAATGGTGGAATCAGCTACAGGTCATGATAGAGTCACTTCACTTGATGGATACAAAGGGTATAATCAAATATCACTCGCAGAAGAAGATCAAGAACATACTGCCTTTTTTGCTCCAATGGGTTTGTATTGTTATTTGAAGATGCCATTTGGTTTGCGGAATGCGGGTGCTACATATCAACGTATGGTTGAAAAAGTGTTCGCGAAATGGATACATAAAACTTTGGAGGTGTATGTAGATGATATGTTGATAAAAAGCAAGGAAGCTAAAGATCATGTGCAAGATTTGAAGGAAATATTTGAGCAAATGAGAAAGTTCAACATCAAATTAAATCCTGAGAAATGTATAATTGGGGTTTCATCTGGAAAGTTCTTGGGATACATAGTATCAAAGGAGGGAATACAAGTTTATCCAGAAAAGGTCCAAGCAGTTCGTGACATGCCAACACCTGCAACGGTAAAAGAAGTACAAAAGCTAAATGGACTCTTGGCTTCACTTGGAAGATTTATTTCGCGAATGTCAGATAAGTGCAAGCATTTTTTCAACATACTTAAAAAGGGAGAAAAATTCAAGTGGACTGATGAATGTGAAAAAGCTTTTCAAGGAATCAAAGAATACCTCGCAAATACATCTATACTACATAAACCAGAGAGAGACGAAGAATTATTGGTATACCTCGCAACAACTCCATATGCTCTAAGTGCAGTTCATTGTGAGCAGATGCGGAGAGTAGAAAGGCCCATTTACTACATTAGTAAAACCTTTAATGCAGCAGAGAAGAATTATTCTAAAATGGAGAAGTTAATCTTAGCCCTGGTTTATGCATCATTCAAGTTACGAATATACTTTCAAGCACATGTGATAAAAGTGGTAACCAAAGTCCCAATTGAATCAATCATGAAGAACACAAAAATGTCAGGAAGAATAGAAAGGTGGAATGCACAAGTAAAACATTACAAGATAAAATACTAAGTATTGTCATCGCAAAAATCACAAGTTGTCGCAGATTTTTTGGCAGAATTTCCTTTGGAAGAAGATGAAGCAGTAGAGGAAATGATGGATGTTGAAGAAGAATTTGGAAATACAAAAGACTTGTTAACAGAACCGGATAGATGGGAAATTCTAGTGGACGGATCATCCAATAGTGAGGGAAATGTAATTGGAGTCGTGTTGATTTCACCAGAAGGAGAAAGAACAGCATTCTCATTCAGACTAGAATTTGCATCCACGAACAATGAAACAGAGTACGAAGCTGTAGTGCATGCATTAAAGATCACAATAGAAAAGAAGCTTGAAAGTATAAGGATAACAAGTGATTCGCAGTTAGTGATTTTTCAAATTAAAGGGGAATATACCACAAATGAATCTTCTTTGAAGAAATACAAGAAACTCGTTGAGGAATTATCTGCGAAGATACCAAAATTAAAATGGAGACATATATCTAGAAAATATAACCGTCTCGCAGATGCTTTTGCATTTATTCCAAGTATGATGACAAATCCAAATACAAGAAATATCCAAATACAGACAATTCAACACCCATCAGTGGACAAAGAGAAAGAAATTGAGGAAGTTGTTGCGATGGAAGTAGAAAGAGAGTTATCAAACAACATCGCATATTGGAGAAAAGAAATTCATGCATATCTCGCAACAAGAGAAATATCCAGGAACAGACTAGAAGCACATAAATTAAAGAGTCGTGCAACAAACTATGAGTTGCGAGAAGGAATTTTATATAGAAAATCTTTCAATGGACCACCTCTCAGATGCTTAACTCGCGAAGAAGGAGAAAAAATATTGAAGATGTTACATGGAGGAGAAGCTGGCAATCATAGTGGGGGAAGATCTCTAGCATATGGAGCAAAGATACAAGGATATTACTGGCCTTATATGCATACAGACGCAAAATTGTTCGTTCGAAGATGCAAGGAATGTCAACGACATGGTAAAAGAATTCATGCACCAGGGTCCACATTAAATTCTTCAACAAGCTGCTGGCCTTTTGGTAAATGGGGGTTGGATATTGTTGGACCATTTATACCTGGATCTGGACAAAGGCGATACTTGATAGTTGCAACAGATTAGTTCACGAAGCTCGCAGAAGTAAAAGCAGTACATCATATTCGTGATAAAGATGTTTTTACATTCATATTTGAGAACCTCATTTGCAGGTATGGGGTTCCAAGACAACTAGTATCGATAATGGAAAACAATTTGAGGGGAGTAACATAGAGATGTTACTCAGTGCTTTTTAGGATAAAATGTGGGAAGTCAACCCCGTTATATCCACAAGCTAATGGACAGGCAGAAGCAACAAATAAAACAATCGCAGATACAATCAAAAAGAAATTAGAAGGACATCTCAAAGGGTGGTGCGAGCAAGTACCTATCGCAGTTTGGGCATACAATACAACTAGAAGAGAAGCAACTGGAATGTCTCCTTATTGTCTAACATATGGAGTAGAATGATGATACCCACAGAGGTTGTAATTCCGACAACAAAGAAAGAAGCTTGGGAAAGAAATTTAAGTGCAGGGAGTAATATTAAGTGAATTGGATGATTTGGAAGAAAAAAGAGAAAAGGTGTTGCACCATATGAAGATTTATCAGGAACGATTAGCTCGAGAATACAACAAGAGAGTCATTGAACGTGAATATAAACCAGGTGATTTGGTCATGCGAGAAACACCTCCATATCAAAAATAAAATGGAGGAAAATTAGCACCAAAATGGGATGGACCATATGTTATTAAAGAAGTTGTAGGAAACGGAGCTTATCGGCTGATGGATCCAGAAGGGAGAGACATGGGTTTGAGGCTTGGTATACCTTGGAACAGACTATATTTTAAAAGGTATTATCCATAAAACTCATGAAAATTTTTACGAATATTGTTTGCTCGCAGGAAATTGGGAAAAGTTACGAGTTTCAAAATTTATATTGCGATTAAACTTTCATTAATTGCGAATAAAAGACCGCAATCTGTGATCAGCCTCCAAAAAAGAAAGAGAGCCGCAAAAAATTTTATACAGGCAAACCTTTGTGGCGTACACCCTAGTTCGCGAAGCTATATTTCGTAAGAGGCAAAGTCCTAAAGTACGTCATTTAAGGGGGTACCTATAAACGTGGCTAAGGGTAACTGGAACACCACCAAGGGCCCTTAGTACATGGTAAAAATTTAGGGGTACAACCCAATAATGGGGTACCTATCCGGGTTAGACACCTTGGATTCTCACCTAATCTAGCGACATTACGCAATATAAAATGCGGTGTAAGAGGATTTAGGTTGGGCGACTAAGGCATACTGTCTTTCCCAAGAAGTGCAGAAAACGATCAAGGCGCCGAGGTACACGGTTGAGTCAAGAGTGCAGGGTGAGGTTGAACCACATCTGCCATTTTTGACAAGTCTTGGCAAATGATGCACTTGGCCCAAAGATACCCCATAGGGTGCAACCTCGTAACTATAAGCCCTATAGGCAAAAAGGATAAGAGGTTGCGATCAAAAGTCAGGTTGTTGGCAGAACCGTATGGGAAGAGCTAACCTTGTATGGTCGATGTACGCTTCCTTGAAGGGGAAACCAGGGGGAAGATAAAGGGCATCACCCTCCATTAGGGAGCTGATACGTGCTATAAGACGCAAATTTCACGAGGCTTCTTGTTTGCGAAAACATAAAGGCTTGTCATATTTGTGCAACAAATGAAATTCTGCGAGCATTCTAAAAAAAAAAGAAAAAAAAAAGAGAGAGAATGAAAACATACAAAAAGAACACGTAGAATGAAACAAAGAAGTTAAGATGAGATCAATGGGTTATTACATGAAAGTGTAAAAACGTCCTGCGATTTCATCGCAAGACGATAATGTCACGAGGTTGTATGTTCGCAAGAATGTTCAGACTTGTCATATTATCGCAAATACAAAAAGTTACTACAAAAGAGGTGGCAAAATAAGACCTTTACTTAGGAAGGCATGATAAGACCACAGAAATTAATGAAATTCATTGCATCAACATCATTGAAGAAATTATACAAGAATATACATTATGAAGATCTGAAAAGAAGACAACTTCGTCAATATCATTGAAGAAATTTTACAAGAATATACATCAAGAAGTTTTGAAGAGAAGACAGCTCTGTCAATATCATTGAAGAATTTTTACAAGAAGTCCTATCAAAGAAGACAACATCATTGAAGAATTTTAACGAAGACTTAACAAAAGATGCGATTTTGATAGCAATCAAATACAGATAAGTTCATATTCGTAAAATTTTACGAGAATTACATACTTCTTATACTTCTCCATATATTGAATATTTCTCCAAAAGTTGAATACTTCTTATAATTCTTCAAGAATATCTCATATTTATTATACTTCTTCAACGGATATTTCATTTGGTGAAGGTTAAATAATCATTATACTTCGTCATATGTTACGTAATTATTCACAGATTGAATACTTCTTATATTTCTTCATTTGGTGAATTGAGTACTTCTAATACTTCTTATATCTCTTCATTTGGTGGATCGAGTACTTCTAATACTTTTTATATCTCTTCATTTGACGGATTTAGTACTTCTAATACTTCTTCAAAGGTATTGTATATGTAGTATACTTATTAAGGATATTTCATATATTTTATTTATTATACTTAAAAGGGAGGATTTCTTATTTACAATCGTAACAAGTTGAAACTTCGTAAGATAAATTGAGGCAGATATTCTAATACTTCAAACAATGTTTAATCATTTAAAGAGAAATAATAGGGGGAAAAGGAGATACTAAGCTTTATCTGTGAGTTATATATTATTTCTCTTCATATGGTCAAATGGGGAAAATTTAATTAAATAAAGGTTAAATTATCTTCGCAAAATATCAGATATACTTCTTAAGAAAGGATAAATTATCTTCGCAAAATATCAGATATACTTCTTAAAAAACAGAATTGTTCGCAAAAAGAAAACCAACAGTAACTAAGGGAAGGAATTCAAAAGAAAGGAGGACAGGAGAGTCAATGATAAATTGAAAAAAGAATGTTATCATGCTTCATCAACACTCTGTGTTGGATCTTTAAGATGAGTAGGGTCATTAGCAGCCTTCGACTTTTGCGATGTAGTTGCAGAATATCCTACAACTACACCCTCAATAGAATCCATTAAAATGATTCCTAAACCTAATTAATTTGATATGAAACTAAGAATTAAGGTACTAAAATTATAAAGAGACACAAAGATTTTTACGTGGTTCGATCAATGTGATCTACATCCACGGTGCTTCACTAGTGATTGTATGTGATTACATGATTTTACAATTGAGACTCCATTAATGAATATTTGGAGCTCTAGAATTTTGGGGAAGAAGATGATAAAGTAAATAAATTCCTCTCTAAAATTTTCTCTCTCCTCCTAAAATCATCCCCTTTCTCAAAATGTGTCTCTCCCTTTCCTCTCATGCCTAAATGGCTATTTATATGATTTTACAATAGATGACAGTTGTGTTGTCCCGCCATTTCGGATTTGAAGATTATCTTGCGAACCTTCGTGGCTTCCTTTGCTCGCAAAATGTCCTTCTTGCTCGCAAAATATTCTTTGCTCTCAAAATGTATTTTCTCTCCACAATTTCATAAGTTATTATTTGTTGTGATATTCCGCTCCTACATCTTGCCTCTTTTTTCCTGAATATTGCTTGAAGAGCGATTTTTAAGAAAAAATCACTTGCTGTGGTTGTTGGAGTAGTCTTTGATCTTTGTTGATGAAGGAACGAGCTAAAGAATATCAAACTCAAAAAGTATATACTTGCCACTATTATTTTGCGAAGTTCTGAAGCTTTAAGAAGTAATTAGAAGTTTCATCTTGCGAAGTATGAAGTATGCGAAGTATCTTGAAGAAGTATGAAGTATAAGAAATATAAAATATCCTTGAAGAAGTATAAGAAGTACTTAATCCTCGAAATATATAAGAAGTATGAAGTATCCTTAAGAAGTATAAGAAGTATTTAATCCTCGAATTATATATGAAGTATGAAGTATCCTTAAGAAGTATAAGAAGTATTTAATCCTCGAATTATATAAGAAGTATAAAATATCCTTGATGAGAGTGATAAATATTGCCTCTGTTCATGTGAAATTATTATTCCACTTTTGGTGAGGATTCTTCCGAGAAGATAAAGAACATCAAATATTTTCTTGGGTATCCATAGTTGCCTCTGTTCTTTATCTATGAAGGAGAATCCTTGAGAAAATGTTGAATAATTAAATTGCATCTCTATTCTTATCTTGCCTTTGCCTCAAGTGGTAACCCTGCTAACTTCTGAATTTTTCTGCAAATTTCTGAATTTTTCTGTGAATTTTTGGTATTTTCTGCGAATTTCTGAACTTCTGAATAGTGCTGCGAACTTACTGTTGCGAATATACTGTTGCGAACTTACTGTTGCGAATAGTGCTGTGTATAGTGTTGCGAACTTAATATTGCGAACATAGTGTTGCGAACATAGTGTTGCGAACTATGAATAGTTCTGCGAGTTATGAATTTTTCTGCGAAGTTTCGCGGTATTTTCTTGTAAAATTTTGTAAAATATTTGTGCGAACATAATACTTATGTAATGATTATGTTATGAAATGTTTATGCGATGCTTATGCCATGAAATGTTTATGCAATGCATTTATGATGCAAATATGATGCTTGAATGATGCGAGTATGATGCTTGTATGATGCAAATATGATGCTTGTATGATTCAAGTATGATGTTTGTATGATGTGAATACTTATCTATTATAATGCATAGTTAACGTTTGTGTTACTTAGCTCATTTTGCTGCAGTAAAATTGATATATCTTTGAGTTGCCTCTATTCATATAATCATCTTCGTAAGTTTATTTGTGTATTCTCGCGAATGAAATCGCCTCTTCTGGTATGACTTCGTGATATATATTCTTGTAAGAATTCTTCAACGATATTGATGGAATCGTCTTCTTTGATATATGTTGTCTTCAAAATTCTTCAATGATCTTGATGGAATTGTCTTCTTTGATATATATTCTCTTCAAAATTCTTCAATGATCTTGACGAAGTTGTCTTCTCTTCAAAACTTCATGATGTATATTCTTGTATAATTTCTTCAATGATTGTAATGAATTTTGTTAATTGTTGTGGTCTTATCATGCCTTCCTAAGTAAAGGTCTTATTTTGCCACCTCTTTTGTGATAATAATTTGTATTTGTGATAATATGACAAGTATGAACATTCTTGCGAATATACAACCTCGTGACATTATCGTCTTGCGATAAAATCGCAGGACGTCTTTACACTTTCATGCAAAGACCCATTGATCTCATCTTATCTTCTTTGAATAGTATTTTAGCCTCTTCAGGAATTGTTGCGACAATATGACAGGCCTAAATATTCTTGCGAACATAAAGCCCCATGACATTTCCGTCTTGCGATGAAATCGCAGGACGTCTCTACACTTTCATGTAGTGACCCATTGATCTCATCTTAACTTCTTTATTATGTTCTGCGAGTTCTTTGTTCTTTTCTTTCTTCCACTTTTTTTTTTTTTTTTTTTTTTAGAAGGCTCTCAGAACTTCATTTGTTGCACAAATATGACAAGCCTTTATGTTTTCGCAAACAAGAAGCCTCGTGATAGTTGCGTCTTATAGCACGTATCAGCTCCCTAATGGAGGGTGCTGCCCTTTATCTTCCCCCTGATTGACCCTTCAAGGAAGCGTACATCGACCATACAAGGTTAGCTCTTCCCATCCGGTTCTGCCAACAACCAACTTTTGATCGCAACCTCTTATCCTTTTTGCCTATAGGGCTTATAGTTACGAGGTTGCACCCTATGGGGTATCTTTGGGCCAAGTGCATCATTTGCAAAGACTTGTCAAAAATGGCAGATGTGGTTAAACCTCACCCGGCACTCTTGACTCAACCGTGTACCTCGGCGCCTTGATCGTTTTATGCACTTCTTGGGAAAGACAGTATGCCTTAGTCGCCCAACCTAAATCTTCTTACACCGCATTTTATATTGCGTAATGTCGCTAGATTAGGTGAGAATCCAAGGTGTCTAACCCAGATAGGTACCCCATTATTGGGTTGTACCCCAAAATTTTTACCATGTACTAAGGGCCCTTGATGGTGTTCCGGTTACCCTTAGCCACGTTTAGGTACCCCCTTAAATGACGTACTTTAGGACTTTGCCTCTTACGAAATATAGCTTCGCGAACTAGGGTGTACGCCACAAAGGTTTGCATGTATAAAATTTTATGCGGCTCTCTTTCTTTTTTGGAGGCTGATCACAGATTTGCGGTCTTTTATTCGCAAGTTAATCGTAAATGGCGGTATTTTTTCGCCTTTTAAAAATTCATCGTAAATTTTTCATGTACATAAAATGTCGAATGTTTTCATGAAATGTTTAGTATAAGAAGTATGAAAAGTATGAGAAGTATTAATCAAAATTGTTCTATAGAAATATAGGAATTTAATTTTCTCTATTTTTTGTAATTTTGAAGTCTTTGTAAATTTTTGAGATCGTTAAATTTTTGCGATTTAAGTCATTTTTGAATCTTGCGATTGTATCGCTTTTCTCCAATCTAAAAAATCTTTGAAATATTTTCAAATCTTAGAAATTGTAGAAATTTTTGCGAGTATATCGCTTTTTAGTAAATAGAATCAAAATTCTTTTGTCTTTTGTAAAATAAAGTATTCAAGGAAATGGTACTTACCTTTTTATGGCTTGTTGTTGTCTCTTGCAAAGTATATGACTTGCCATTTCTTGTGAAATAATATCCCACTTTCTTCTTGCGAAATATCCAAAATTCTTGCGAAGTAAACCTTTGTATGAAGTAATCGAACGTTTGCGAAGTGTTGGTGCTGCGAACGTTCGCAAGGGAAAAATTTGCGAAGTGCAAAGAATAGAAGTATTGGTGCTGCGAACATTCGCAATGTAAATATTTGCGAAGTGCAAAAACTTTTGCGAATAGGGAGATTCGATTGTGAATCCTCTAACTCATAGTCTTCCTTGCTAACCATCAGTGCTGGCTTCTGTTTTGCGATTGAACGTGATCATGCTACTTATTTAATGTGATCTTCTGCTCTAGTAAAACATGCAAAAATCTGCGATAGTTGGGATTCGACCGTGCGATCTCAAGCTTGTTGACTTCGAACTTAGTAAGTTGAATCGTCCCTTTAGGGGTAAACTTTATGTAAAGCTTCCTCCCTTTGCTTCATTGAATTTGAGGTTAGTTTTGCGAGTTGAAGTGATGCTACTGTTGATAAGTTGGTGTAAAATCTTGCTGCTCCCATGAACATTAGTCATTAAATTTGATGATTTATTCGAGTTAGGCATCCCCTCATGAAACCTTGTTTTGTTTTCTGAACTTCTTTGTCTCTTCCATTTCCTCCCTGCTCTTGGTAAAATACCGCACACCCCAATAGTTCCCTTTATTGCAGTTCCTTTTTTGAAAAGTCCTCATCATTTTAGAAAAGTCTTCACCAAGACGGCAATGTCATGGTACAGTTTTCATCTCTGCGAGCAACAAATTCAGTTAAATAAATTTCTTTTATTGGACTTATCATTTGATATTACTTAAAGCAATAATTTTCAAAGTTAGAAATTGGAGAATGAAAATGCTTCCCTCTCAGTTGATTTGTTCGTGATCTCTATTTTATTCTCCAAGGAATTATTCTTCCAATTAAGGTGCTTGCCGAAGTAATGCATTCATGCTTGACGATTGACGAAGATGAGTTTGTGGGCTAACTTGTTTCTTAATGATTGTTGACGAAGTAGGTGTTGTTTCTTAATAGACTTTGCGAGTTATCATAGACTATGAACTGATTTACTTCATGCAAAAATTACGAAGATACTTCCATAAATGTATCCCAGAAATGTTACGAAGATACTATGCATATGTTACGAAGATACTATGCGAAGATACTTTGATACTGAAAGTGTATCCCAGAAATGTTACGAAGATCATGACAGATGAATACAAAGATTTTAAAAACTGTGAAGTCGATATTCAATCCTTAGCATTCCTTTTCCATTCCTTGAATATCCTTCATCAAAGTAAATGATCTGGATAGAGTTATGGAGCTGTAAAGCTTGCACCATTTCCATTTCATACTCAGCATCACCGGAAACTAAGAGTAGCTTTTCAAATAATTGCTATATTCTTCGTATAGCTTCTTTTCTTAGTGTGATTACGCGCTTCTCAAATAATTGCCCATGCTGAGAAGCTGTCAACGGTTCTTCGCTCTTAGACGTGTTTACTGCTGAGTTTGAGAGAATTTTCTCGTAAGGTTTGAAGGATTGGTTTATCTTTGACAAAAATGATTATTGACTAAAATGATTATTGGTTTGATGATCTTATTCCCCTGACTATTTCTGATCTTACGAAGTATACTTGCGAAGAAAGCATTTGCGAAGAGAACCATTTGCAAAGTTATTATAAATTTTGTATTCTTTTGCCTGTGACTAATCGCTCCATGGCCGAATCACTCATAGTCATTGTGTATGTGGAATCTTCTCTCTGCCATTCTGAAAAAACAGCTTCGACCTGCACGGTTGCTTGAAGTGTAACATCAACTTCACGAGATTGATGCTCAGCTAAGAGTTGAAAAATCTCTCCGGGTAGATCCAGCATAGTTACTTTATGCACATCATCATACTTCACGTGAGTAACATCCTTTAGCCAATATTCTTGTGAGGTTGTCAAATAATTGTCAACACTTATCCTTGGACGCTTCGTGTGTGGGAAAGACTTTATGTTCGGATAACGACCATCAACGGAGGATAAAAAGTACTTCGAACGGAATGAAGTATCAATAACATGAACATCATCATATCCATTTACCCTTATAGCTCATTCAAATGCTTGAAATACACCTACAACAAGCTCAGCTATCTTTTCCCCTGATGAAGTAAAATCCAACTTCGTAGAAATCTTTTGTGGTTTCCTTTTTCTTTTTTATCTTCGCATGGATAGCTATGGTATTGGCATAAATCTTTGTGTTCGCAAACTATGCGATATTCTCTAGTTGATGCTTCAAATTCATTCTCTTCATCCCAGTGGGTTAATGGATTTTCCTCTGTGTTCATTTCTCAAAGTTTTTCTTTTCTTATCATAGTTGTGGGTTCGTAAACTATGCAACCTTCACTTGCGAAGAAGACTTCATATAAAGAAATTTTATAGCTCCGCGCGTTCATTTCTCAATGATGCTTTTTCCTGATGCTTTCTCTTCCTGTATTACTGTATCTAAACCATTTTTCTGATGATAAAAATTCATGACACTGTTAAATAAACTATTAACGATAATTGTATATGAAATCAACTAAATTCATATGTTCTGTTCGTAGAAAAATTAAATTTCCTAATCAATTTGGAAAATTTTGGTACTCATTATTTTTTGAAATTAGCCATAACCAAATCATAGGTTTGTATGCCAAGAATTGTTGATTGTAAATCTAAAACCAAATCTTGTTTTAAGTCACGTTTTCAAGAGAAAATTTGTTTTTGACAAATAACGGGATATGAGTTTCGCAAAGACATTCTGAAATATATTGAAATATAGTACTAGATTTGGAAATTTAAAGAGTAAAGTTCAAGAAATAAGAGATTATTTATCCTTTTGAGATTAATATTGTTGCTGCTTTGTTTGATTTGGTTGTAAATGGTTCATTCTTTGAATCTGCTTCCGTTTAGCGTCTGCATCTCTTTCTTTGACTGTGTTGTCGATATTTAGCGTCTGAATCTGTTCCTGCATCAACATCTTGTAAATTGCTACTACTCATCTCCTGAAGGTGTATATACCTCCTCAATCTCCTTGTTTTTCCTTTGAAATTTATGGATCCAGTTTTTAACTCATCATCAACCGTAGCTAATTTCTTTGAGTCTTCTTAAAACCAACAAGTAATAGGTTCCCTGTTTCTAGCGCCAATTATGTAGTTGCAGAATATCCTACAACTACACCCTCAATAGAATCCATTAAAATGATTCCTAAACCTAATTAATTTGATATGAAACTAAGAATTAAGGTACTAAAATTATAAAGAGACACAAAGATTTTTACGTGGTTCGATCAATGTGATCTACATCCACGGTGCTTCACTAGTGATTGTATGTGATTACATGATTTTACAATTGAGACTCCATTAATGAATATTTGGAGCTCTAGAATTTTGGGGAAGAAGATGATAAAGTAAATAAATTCCTCTCTAAAATTTTCTCTCTCCTCCTAAAATCATCCCCTTTCTCAAAATGTGTCTCTCCCTTTCCTCTCATGCCTAAATGGCTATTTATATGATTTTACAATAGATGACAGTTGTGTTGTCCCGCCATTTCGGATTTGAAGATTATCTTGCGAACCTTCGTGGCTTCCCTTGCTCGCAAAATGTCCTTCTTGCTCGCAAAATATTCTTTGCTCTCAAAATGTATTTTCTCTCCACAATTTCGTAAGTTATTATTTGCTGTGATATTCCGCTCCTACATCTTGCCTCTTTTTTCCTGAATATTGCTTGAAGAGCGATTTTTAAGAAAAAAATCACTTGCTGTGGTTGTTGGAGTAGTCTTTGATCTTTGTTGATGAAGGAACGAGCTAAAGAATATCAAACTCAAAAAGTATATACTTGCCACTATTATTTTGCGAAGTTCTGAAGCTTTAAGAAGTAATTAGAAGTTTCATCTTGCGAAGTATGAAGTATGCGAAGTATCTTGAAGAAGTATGAAGTATAAGAAATATAAAATATCCTTGAAGAAGTATAAGAAGTACTTAATCCTCGAAATATATAAGAAGTATGAAGTATCCTTAAGAAGTATAAGAAGTATTTAATCCTCGAATTATATATGAAGTATGAAGTATCCTTAAGAAGTATAAGAAGTATTTAATCCTCGAATTATATAAGAAGTATAAAATATCCTTGATGAGAGTGATAAATATTGCCTCTGTTCATGTGAAATTATTATTCCACTTTTGGTGAGGATTCTTGCTGAGAAGATAAAGAACATCAAATATTTTCTTGGGTATCCATAGTTGCCTCTGTTCTTTATCTATGAAGGAGAATCCTTGAGAAAATGTTGAATAATTAAATTGCATCTCTATTCTTATCTTGCCTTTGCCTCAAGTGGTAACCTGCTAACTTCCGAATTTTTACGCAAATTTCTGAATTTTTCGTGAATTTTTGGTATTTTCTGCAATTTCGAACTTTCGAATAGTCTTTGCGAACTTATCATTGCGAATATCTCGTTGCGAACTTATCATTGCGAATAGTCTTTGTGTATAGTGTTGCGAACTTAATATTGCGAACATAGTGTTGCGAACATAGTGTTGCGAACTATGAATAGTTCTGCGAGTTATGAATTTTTCTGCGAAGTTTCGCGGTATTTTCTTGTAAAATTTTGTAAAATATTTGTGCGAACATAATACTTATGTAATGATTATGTTATGAAATGTTTATGCGATGCTTATGCCATGAAATGTTTATGCAATGCATTTATGATGCAAATATGATGCTTGAATGATGCGAGTATGATGCTTGTATGATGCAAATATGATGCTTGTATGATTCAAGTATGATGTTTGTATGATGTGAATACTTATCTATTATAATGCATAGTTAACGTTTGTGTTACTTAGCTCATTTTGCTGCAGTAAAATTGATATATCTTTGAGTTGCCTCTATTCATATAATCATCTTCGTAAGTTTATTTGTGTATTCTCGCGAATGAAATCGCCTCTTCTGGTATGACTTCGTGATATATATTCTTGTAAGAATTCTTCAACGATATTGATGGAATCGTCTTCTTTGATATATGTTGTCTTCAAAATTCTTCAATGATCTTGATGGAATTGTCTTCTTTGATATATATTCTCTTCAAAATTCTTCAATGATCTTGACGAAGTTGTCTTCTCTTCAAAACTTCATGATGTATATTCTTGTATAATTTCTTCAATGATTGTAATGAATTTTGTTAATTGTTGTGGTCTTATCATGCCTTCCTAAGTAAATGTCTTATTTTGCCACCTCTTTTGTGATAATAATTTGTATTTGTGATAATATGACAAGTATGAACATTCTTGCGAATATACAACCTCGTGACATTATCGTCTTGCGATAAAATCGCAAGGACGTCTTTACACTTTCATGCAAAGACCCATTGATCTCATCTTATCTTCTTTGAATAGTATTTTAGCCTCTTCAGGAATTGTTGCGACAATATGACAGGCCTAAATATTCTTGCGAACATAAAGCCCCATGACATTTCCGTCTTGCGATGAAATCGCAGGACGTCTCTACACTTTCATGTAGTGACCCATTGATCTCATCTTAACTTCTTTATTATGTTCTGCGAGTTCTTTGTTCTTTTCTTTCTTCCTCTTTTTTTTTTTTTTTTTTTTTTTAGAAGGCTCTCAGAACTTCATTTGTTGCACAAATATGACAAGCCTTTATGTTTTCGCAAACAAGAAGCCTCGTGATAGTTGCGTCTTATAGCACGTATCAGCTCCCTAATGGAGGGTGCTGCCCTTTATCTTCCCCCTGATTGACCCTTCAAGGAAGCGTACATCGACCATACAAGGTTAGCTCTTCCCATCCGGTTCTGCCAACAACCAACTTTTGATCGCAACCTCTTATCCTTTTTGCCTATAGGGCTTATAGTTACGAGGTTGCACCCTATGGGGTATCTTTGGGCCAAGTGCATCATTTGCAAAGACTTGTCAAAAATGGCAGATGTGGTTAAACCTCACCCGGCACTCTTGACTCAACCGTGTACCTCGGCGCCTTGATCGTTTTATGCACTTCTTGGGAAAGACAGTATGCCTTAGTCGCCCAACCTAAATCTTCTTACACCGCATTTTATATTGCGTAATGTCGCTAGATTAGGTGAGAATCCAAGGTGTCTAACCCAGATAGGTACCCCATTATTGGGTTGTACCCCAAAATTTTTACCATGTACTAAGGGCCCTTGATGGTGTTCCGGTTACCCTTAGCCACGTTTAGGTACCCCCTTAAATGACGTACTTTAGGACTTTGCCTCTTACGAAATATAGCTTCGCGAACTAGGGTGTACGCCACAAAGGTTTGCATGTATAAAATTTTATGCGGCTCTCTTTCTTTTTTGGAGGCTGATCACAGATTGCGGTCTTTTATTCGCAAGTTAATCGTAAATGGCGGTATTTTTTCGCCTTTTAAAAATTCATCGTAAATTTTTCATGTACATAAAATGTCGAATGTTTTCATGAAATGTTTAGTATAAGAAGTATGAAAAGTATGAGAAGTATTAATCAAAATTGTTCTATAGAAATATAGGAATTTAATTTTCTCTATTTTTTGTAATTTTGAAGTCTTTGTAAATTTTTGAGATCGTTAAATTTTTGCGATTTAAGTCATTTTTGAATCTTGCGATTGTATCGCTTTTCTCCAATCTAAAAAATCTTTGAAATATTTTCAAATCTTAGAAATTGTAGAAATTTTTGCGAGTATATCGCTTTTAGTAAATAGAATCAAAATTCTTTTGTCTTCAGAAAATAAAGTATTCAAGGAAATGGTACTTACCTTTTTATGGCTTGTTGTTGTCTCTTGCAAAGTATATGACTTGCCATTTCTTGTGAAATAATATCCCACTTTCTTCTTGCGAAATATCCAAAATTCTTGCGAAGTAAACCTTTGTATGAAGTAATCGAACGTTTGCGAAGTGTTGGTGCTACGAACGTTCGCAAGGGAAAAATTTGCGAAGTGCAAAGAATAGAAGTATTGGTCTTTGCGAACATTCGCAATGTAAATATTTGAGAAGTGCAAAAACTTTTGCGAATAGGGAGATTCGATTGTGAATCCTCTAACTCACAGTCTTCCTTGCTAACCATCGTCTTTGGCTTTGTTTTGCGATTGAACGTGATCATGCTACTTATTTAATGTGATCTTCTGCTCTAGTAAAACATGCAAAAATCTGCGATAGTTGGGATTCGACCGTGCGATCTCAAGCTTGTTGACTTCGAACTTAGTAAGTTGAATCGTCCCTTTAGGGGTAAACTTTATGTAAAGCTTCCTCCTTTGCTTCATTGAATTTGAGGTTAGTTTTGCGAGTTGAAGTGATGCTACTGTTGATAAGTTGGTGTAAAATCTTCTTGCTCCCATGAACATTAGTCATTAAATTTGATGATTTATTCGAGTTAGGCATCCCCTCATGAAACCTTGTTTTGTTTTCTGAACTTCTTTGTCTCTTCCATTTCCTCCCTGCTCTTGGTAAAATACCGCACACCCCAATAGTTCCCTTTATTGCAGTTCCTTTTTTGAAAAGTCCTCATCATTTTAGAAAAGTCTTCACCAAGACGGCAATGTCATGGTACAGTTTTCATCTCTGCGAGCAACAAATTTAGTTAAATAAATTTCTTTTATTGGACTTATCATTTGATATTACTTAAAGCAATAATTTTCAAAGTTAGAAATTGGAGAATGAAAATGCTTCCCTCTCAGTTGATTTGTTCGTGATCTCTATTTTATTCTCCAAGGAATTATTCTTCCAATTAAGGTGCTTGCCGAAGTAATGCATTCATGCTTGACGATTGACGAAGATGAGTTTGTGGGCTAACTTGTTTCTTAATGATTGTTGACGAAGTAGGTGTTGTTTCTTAATAGACTTTGCGAGTTATCATAGACTATGAACTGATTTACTTCATGCAAAAATTACGAAGATACTTCCATAAATGTATCCCAGAAATGTTACGAAGATACTATGCATATGTTACGAAGATACTATGCGAAGATACTTTGATACTGAAAGTGTATCCCAGAAATGTTACGAAGATCATGACAGATGAATACAAAGATTTTAAAAACTGTGAAGTCGATATTCAATCCTTAGCATTCCCTTTTCCATTCCTTGAATATCCTTCATCAAAGTAAATGATCTGGATAGAGTTATGGAGCTGTAAAGCTTGCACCATTTCCATTTCATACTCAGCATCACCGGAAACTAAGAGTAGCTTTTCAAATAATTGCTATATTCTTCGTATAGCTTCTTTTCTTAGTGTGATTACGCGCTTCTCAAATAATTGCCCATGTTTGAGAAGTCATCAACCTGTTTCTTCGCTCTTAGACGTGTTTATCTTGAGTTTGAGAGAATTTTCTCGTAAGGTTTGAAGGATTGGTTTATCTTTGACAAAAATGATTATTGACTAAAATGATTATTGGTTTGATGATCTTATTCCCCCGACTATTTCGATCTTACGAAGTATACTTGCGAAGAAAGCATTTGCGAAGAGAACCATTTGCAAAGTTATTATAAATTTTGTATTCTTTTGCCTGTGACTAATCGCTCCATGGCCGAATCACTCATAGTCATTGTGTATGTGGAATCTTCTCTCGCCATTACGAAAAAACAGCTTCGACCGCACGGTTGCTTGAAGTGTAACATCAACTTCACGAGATTGATGCTCAGCTAAGAGTTGAAAAATCTCTCCGGGTAGATCCAGCATAGTTACTTTATGCACATCATCATACTTCACGTGAGTAACATCCTTTAGCCAATATTCTTGTGAGGTTGTCAAATAATTGTCAACACTTATCCTTGGACGCTTCGTGTGTGGGAAAGACTTTATGTTCGGATAACGACCATCAGCGGAGGATAAAAAGTACTTCGAACGGAATGAAGTATCAATAACATGAACATCATCATATCCATTTACCCTTATAGCTCATTCAAATGCTTGAAATACACCTACAACAAGCTCACTATCTTTTCCCCGATGAAGTAAAATCCAACTTCAGAGAAATCTTTTGTGGTTTCCTTTTTCTTTTTTATCTTCGCATGGATAGCTATGGTATTGGCATAAATCTTTGTGTTCGCAAACTATGCGATATTCTCTAGTTGATGCTTCAAATTCATTCTCTTCATCCCAAAGTGGGTTAATGGATTTTCCTTCTGTGTTCATTTCTCAAAGTTTTTCTTTTCTTATCATAGTTGTGGGTTCGTAAACTATGCAACCTTCACTTGCGAAGAAGACTTCATATAAAGAAATTTTATAGCTCCGCGTTCATTTCTCAATGATGCTTTTTCCGATGCTTTCTCTTCTCGTATTATCGTATCTAAACCATTTTTCGATGATAAAAATTCATGACACCGTTAAATAAACTATTAACGATAATTGTATATGAAATCAACTAAATTCATATGTTCGTTCGTAGAAAAATTAAATTTCCTAATCAATTTGGAAAATTTTGGTACTCATTATTTTTTGAAATTAGCCATAACCAAATCATAGGTTTGTATGCCAAGAATTGTTGATTGTAAATCTAAAACCAAATCTTGTTTTAAGTCACGTTTTCAAGAGAAAATTTGTTTTTGACAAATAACGGGATATGAGTTTCGCAAAGACATTACGAAATATATTGAAATATAGTACTAGATTTGGAAATTTAAAGAGTAAAGTTCAAGAAATAAGAGATTATTTATCCTTTTGAGATTAATATTGTTGTCGCTTTGTTTGATTTGGTTGTAAATGGTTCATTCTTTGAATCTGCTTCCGTTTAGCGTCTGCATCTCTTTCTTTGATTTGTGTTGTCGATATTTAGCGTCTGAATCTGTTCCTGCATCAACATCTTGTAAATTGCTACTACTCATCTCCTGAAGGTGTATATACCTCCTCAATCTCCTTGTTTTTCCTTTGAAATTTATGGATCCAGTTTTTTAACTCATCATCAACCGTAGCTAATTTCTTTGAGTCTTCTTAAAACCAACAAGTAATAGGTTCCCCTGTTTCTAGCGCCAATTATGTAGTTGCAGAATATCCTACAACTACACCCTCAATAGAATCCATTAAAATGATTCCTAAACCTAATTAATTTGATATGAAACTAAGAATTAAGGTACTAAAATTATAAAGAGACACAAAGATTTTTACGTGGTTCGATCAATGTGATCTACATCCACGGTGCTTCACTAGTGATTGTATGTGATTACATGATTTTACAATTGAGACTCCATTAATGAATATTTGGAGCTCTAGAATTTTGGGAAGAAGATGATAAAGTAAATAAATTCCTCTCTAAAATTTCTCTCTCCTCCTAAAATCATCCCCTTTCTCAAAATGTGTCTCTCCCTTTCCTCTCATGCCTAAATGGCTATTTATATGATTTTACAATAGATGACAGTTGTGTTGTCCCGCCATTTCGGATTTGAAGATTATCTTGCGAACCTTCGTGGCTTCCTTTGCTCGCAAAATGTCCTTCTTGCTCGCAAAATATTCTTTGCTCTCAAAATGTATTTTCTCTCCACAATTTCGTAAGTTATTATTTGCTGTGATATTCCGCTCCTACATCTTGCCTCTTTTTTCTTGAATATTGCTTGAAGAGCGATTTTTAAGAAAAAATCACTTGTTGTGGTTGTTGGAGTAGTCTTTGATCTTTGTTGATGAAGGAACGAGCTAAAGAATATCAAACTCAAAAAGTATATACTTGCCACTATTCTTTTGCGAAGTTCTGAAGCTTTAAGAAGTAATTAGAAGTTTCATCTTGCGAAGTATGAAGTATGCGAAGTATCTTGAAGAAGTATGAAGTATAAGAAATATAAAATATCCTTGAAGAAGTATAAGAAGTACTTAATCCTCGAAATATATAAGAAGTATGAAGTATCCTTAAGAAGTATAAGAAGTATTTAATCCTCGAATTATATATGAAGTATGAAGTATCCTTAAGAAGTATAAGAAGTATTTAATCCTCGAATTATATAAGAAGTATAAAATATCCTTGATGAGAGTGATAAATATTGCCTCACATTCATGTGAAATTATTATTCCACTTTTGGTGAGGATTCTTCTTTGAGAAGATAAAGAACATCAAATATTTTCTTGGGTATCCATAGTTGCCTCTGTTCTTTATCTATGAAGGAGAATCCTTGAGAAAATGTTGAATAATTAAATTGCATCTCTATTCTTATCTTGCCTTTGCCTCAAGTGGTAACCATGCTAACTTCTGAATTTTTTCGCAAATTTTGAATTTTTCGTGAATTTTTGGTATTTTCTGCGAATTTCGAACTTTCGAATAGTCTTTGCGAACTTCTTGTTGCGAATATCTTGTTGCGAACTTACTGTTGCGAATAGTGCTGTGTATAGTGTTGCGAACTTAATATTGCGAACATAGTGTTGCGAACTATGAATAGTTCTGCGAGTTATGAATTTTTCTGCGAAGTTTCGCGGTATTTTCTTGTAAAATTTTGTAAAATATTTGTGCGAACATAATACTTATGTAATGATTATGTTATGAAATGTTTATGCGATGCTTATGCCATGAAATGTTTATGCAATGCATTTATGATGCAAATATGATGCTTGAATGATGCGAGTATGATGCTTGTATGATGCAAATATGATGCTTGTATGATTCAAGTATGATGTTTGTATGATGTGAATACTTATCTATTATAATGCATAGTTAACGTTTGTGTTACTTAGCTCATTTTTTTGCAAAAGTAAAATTGATATATCTTTGAGTTGCCTCTATTCATATAATCATCTTCGTAAGTTTATTTGTGTATTCTCGCGAATGAAATCGCCTCTTCAGTATGACTTCGTGATATATATTCTTGTAAGAATTCTTCAACGATATTGATGGAATCGTCTTCTTTGATATATGTTGTCTTCAAAATTCTTCAATGATCTTGATGGAATTGTCTTCTTTGATATATATTCTCTTCAAAATTCTTCAATGATCTTGACGAAGTTGTCTTCTCTTCAAAACTTCATGATGTATATTCTTGTATAATTTCTTCAATGATTGTAATGAATTTTGTTAATTGTTGTGGTCTTATCATGCCTTCCTAAGTAAAGGTCTTATTTTGCCACCTCTTTTGTGATAATAATTTGTATTTGTGATAATATGACAAGTATGAACATTCTTGCGAATATACAACCTCGTGACATTATCGTCTTGCGATAAAATTGACGTCTTTACACTTTCATGCAAAGACCCATTGATCTCATCTTATCTTCTTTGAATAGTATTTTAGCCTCTCGGGAATTGTTGCGACAATATGACAGGCCTAAATATTCTTGTGAACATAAAGCCCCATGACATTTCCGTCTTGCGATGAAATGCGGGACGTCTCTACACTTTCATGTAGTGACCCATTGATCTCATCTTAACTTCTTTATTATGTTCTGCGAGTTCTTTGTTTTTTTTCTTTTCTTTTTTTTTTTTTTTTTTTTTTTTTTAGAAGGCTCGCGAACTTCATTTGTTGCACAAATATGACAAGCCTTTATGTTTTTCGCAAACAAGAAGCCTCGTGATATTTGCGTCTTATAGCACGTATCAGCTCCCTAATGGAGGGTGCTTGCCCTTTATCTTCCCCCGATTGACCCTTCAAGGAAGCGTACATCGACCATACAAGGTTAGCTCTTCCCATCCGGTTCGCCAACAACCAACTTTTGATCGCAACCTCTTATCCTTTTTGCCTATAGGGCTTATAGTTACGAGGTTGCACCCTATGGGGTATCTTTGGGCCAAGTGCATCATTTGCAAAGACTTGTCAAAAATGGCAGAGATGTGGTTCAACCTCACCCGGCACTCTTGACTCAACCGTGTACCTCGGCGCCTTGATCGTTTTATGCACTTCTTGGGAAAGATAGTATGCCTTAGTCGGCCAACCTAAATCTTCTTACACCGCATTTTATATTGCGTAATGTCGCTTGATTAGGTGAGAATCCAAGGTGTCTAACCCGAGATAGGTACCCCATTATTGGGTTGTACCCCAAAATTTTTACCATGTACTAAGGGCCCTTGATGGTGTTCGGTTACCCTTAGCCACGTTTAGGTACCCCCTTAAATGACGTACTTTAGGACTTTGCCTCTTACGAAATATAGCTTCGCGAACTAGGGTGTACGCCACAAAGGTTTGCATGTATAAAATTTTATGCGGCTCTCTTTCTTTTTTGGAGGCTGATCACAGATTGCGGTCTTTTATTCGCAAGTTAATCGTAAATGGCGGTATTTTTCGCCTTTTAAAAATTCATCGTAAATTTTTCATGTACATAAAATGTCGAATGTTTTTATGAAATGTTTAGTATAAGAAGTATGAAAAGTATGAGAAGTATTAATCAAAATTGTTCTATAGAAATATAGGAATTTAATTTTCTCTATTTTTTGTAATTTTGAAGTCTTTGTAAATTTTTGAGATCGTTAAATTTTTGCGATTTAAGTCATTTTTGAATCTTGCGATTGTATCGCTTTTCTCCAATCTAAAAAATCTTTGAAATATTTTCAAATCTTAGAAATTGTAGAAATTTTTGCGAGTATATCGCTTTTAGTAAATAGAATCAAAATTCTTTTGTCTTCAGAAAATAAAGTATTCAAGGAAATGGTACTTACCTTTTTATGGCTTGTTGTTGTCTCTTGCAAAGTATATGACTTGCCATTTCTTGTGAAATAATATCCCACTTTCTTCTTGCGAAATATCCAAAATTCTTGCGAAGTAAACCTTTGTATGAAGTAATCGAACGTTTGCGAAGTGTTGGTGCTGCGAACGTTCGCAAGGGAAAAATTTGCGAAGTGCAAAGAATAGAAGTATTGGTGCTGCGAACATTCGCAATGTAAATATTTGCGAAGTGCAAAAACTTTTGCGAATAGGGAGATTCGATTGTGAATCCTCTAACTCACAGTCTTCCTTGCTAACCATCGTGTCTTTGGCTTCTATTTTTGCGATTGAACGTGATCATGCTACTTATTTAATGTGATCTTTGCTCTAGTAAAACATGCAAAAATCTGCGATAGTTGGGATTCGACCGTGCGATCTCAAGCTTGTTGACTTCGAACTTAGTAAGTTGAATCGTCCCTTTAGGGGTAAACTTTATGTAAAGCTTCCTCCTTTGCTTCATTGAATTTGAGGTTAGTTTTGCGAGTTGAAGTGATGCTACTGTTGATAAGTTGGTGTAAAATCTTGCTGCTCCCATGAACATTAGTCATTAAATTTGATGATTTATTCGAGTTAGGCATCCCCTCATGAAACCTTGTTTTGTTTTTCGAACTTCTTTGTCTCTTCCATTTCCTCCCGCTCCTGGTAAAATACCGCACACCCCAATAGTTCCCTTTATTGCAGTTCCTTTTTAGAAAATTCCTCATCATTTTAGAAAAGTCTTCACCAAGACGGCAATGTCATGGTACAGTTTTCATCTCTGCGAGCAACAAATTCAGTTAAATAAATTTCTTTTATTGGACTTATCATTTGATATTACTTAAAGCAATAATTTTCAAAGTTAGAAATTGGAGAATGAAAATGCTTCCCTCTCAGTTGATTTGTTCGTGATCTCAATTTTATTCTCCAAGGAATTATTCTTCCAATTAAGGTGCTTGCCAAGTAATGCATTCATGCTTGACGATTGACGAAGATGAGTTTGTGGGCTAACTTGTTTCTTAATGATTGTTGACGAAGTAGGTGTTGTTTCTTAATAGACTTTGCGAGTTATCAAAGACTATGAACTGATTTACTTCATGCAAAAATTATGAAGATACTTCCAGAAATGTATCCCAGAAATGTTACGAAGATACTATGCATATGTTACGAAGATACTATGCGAAGATACTTTGATACTGAAAGTGTATCCCAGAAATGTTACGAAGATCATGACAGATGAATACAAAGATTTTAAAAACTGTGAAGTCGATATTCAATCCTTAGCATTCCCTTTTCCATTCCTTGAATATCCTTCATCAAAGTAAATGATCTGGATAGAGTTATGGAGTCGTAAAGCTTGCACCATTTCCATTTCATACTCAAGCATCACCGGAAACTAAGAGTAGCTTTTCAAATAATTGCTATATTCTTCGTATAGCTTCTTTTCTTAGTGTGATTACGCGCTTCTCAAATAATTGCCCATCTTTGAGAAGTCATCAACTAGTTCTTCGCTCTTAGACGTGTTTCTTCTGCTGAGTTTGAGAGAATTTTCTCGTAAGGTTTGAAGGATTGGTTTATCTTTGACAAAAATGATTATTGACTAAAATGATTATTGGTTTGATGATCTTATTCCCCTGACTATTTCTGATCTTACGAAGTATACTTGCGAAGAAAGCATTTGCGAAGAGAACCATTTGCAAAGTTATTATAAATTTTGTATTCTTTTGCCTGTGACTAATCGCTCCATGGCCGAATCACTCATAGTCATTGTGTATGTGGAATCTTCTCTCTGCCATTCTGAAAAAACAGCTTCGACCTGCACGGTTGCTTGAAGTGTAACATCAACTTCACGAGATTGATGCTCATCTAAGAGTTGAAAAATCTCTCCGGGTAGATCCAGCATAGTTACTTTATGCACATCATCATACTTCACGTGAGTAACATCCTTTAGCCAATATTCTTGTGAGGTTGTCAAATAATTGTCAACACTTATCCTTGGACGCTTCGTGTGTGGGAAAGACTTTATGTTCGGATAACGACCATCAACGGAGGATAAAAAGTACTTTGAACGGAATGAAGTATCAATAACATGAACATCATCATATCCATTTACCCTTATAGCTCATTCAAATGCTTGAAATACACCTACAACAAGCTCAGCTATCTTTTCCCCTGATGAAGTAAAATCCAACTTCGTAGAAATCTTTTGTGGTTTCCTTTTTCTTTTTATCTTCGCATGGATAGCTATGGTATTGGCATAAATCTTTGTGTTCGCAAACTATGCGATATTCTCTAGTTGATGCTTCAAATTCATTCTCTTCATCCCAGTGGGTTAATGGATTTTCCTCTGTGTTCATTTCTCAAAGTTTTTCTTTTCTTATCATAGTTGTGGGTTCGTAAACTATGCAACCTTCACTTGCGAAGAAGACTTCATATAAAGAAATTTTATAGCTCCGCGCGTTCATTTCTCAATGATGCTTTTTCCTGATGCTTTCTCTTCCTATATTACTGTATCTAAACCATTTTTCTGATGATAAAAATTCATGACACTGTTAAATAAACTATTAACGATAATTGTATATGAAATCAACTAAATTCATATGTTCTGTTCGTAGAAAAATTAAATTTCCTAATCAGCTGGAAAATTTTGGTACTCATTATTTTTTGAAATTAGCCATAACCAAATCATAGGTTTGTATGCCAAGAATTGTTGATTGTAAATCTAAAACCAAATCTTGTTTTAAGTCACGTTTTCAAGAGAAAATTTGTTTTTGACAAATAACGGGATATGAGTTTCGCAAAGACATTCTGAAATATATTGAAATATAGTACTAGATTTGGAAATTTAAAGAGTAAAGTTCAAGAAATAAGAGATTATTTATCCTTTTGAGATTAATATTGTTGCTTCTTTGTTTGATTTGGTTGTAAATGGTTCATTCTTTGAATCTGCTTCCGTTTAGCGTCTGCATCTCTTTCTTTTTCATTTTCTTTGACTGTGTTGTCGATATTTAGCGTCTGAATCTGTTCCTGCATCAACATCTTGTAAATTGCTACTACTCATCTCCTGAAGGTGTATATACCTCCTCAATCTCCTTGTTTTTCCTTTGAAATTTATGGATCCAGTTTTTAACTCATCATCAACCGTAGCTAATTTCTTTGAGTCTTCTTAAAACCAACAAGTAATAGGTTCCCTGTTTCTAGCGCCAATTATGTAGTTGCAGAATATCCTACAACTACACCCTCAATAGAATCCATTAAAATGATTCCTAAACCTAATTAATTTTATATGAAACTAAGAATTAAGGTACTAAAATTATAAAGAGACACAAAGATTTTTACGTGGTTCGATCAATGTGATCTACATCCACGGTGCTTCACTAGTGATTGTATGTGATTACATGATTTTACAATTGAGACTCCATTAATGAATATTTGGAGCTCTAGAATTTTGGGGAAGAAGATGATAAAGAAAATAAATTCCTCTCTAAAATTTTCTCTCTCCTCCTAAAATCATCCCCTTTCTCAAATGTGTCTCTCCCTTTCCTCTCATGCCTAAATGGCTATTTATATGATTTTACAATAGATGACAGTTGTGTTGTCCCGCCATTTCGGATTTGAAGATTATCTTGCGAACCTTCGTGGCTTCCTTTGCTCGCAAAATGTCCTTCTTGCTCGCAAAATATTCTTTGCTCTCAAAATGTATTTTCTCTCCACAATTTCGTAAGTTATTATTTGTTGTGATATTCCGCTCCTACATCTAGAGGAAAGGGAGAGACACATTTTGAGAAAGGGGATGATTTTAGGAGGAGAGAGAAAATTTTAGAGAGGAATTTATTTTCTTATCATCTTCTTCCCCAAAATTCTAGAGCTCCAAATATTCATTAATGGAGTCTCAATTGTAAAATCATGTAATCACATACAATCACTAGTGAAGCACCGTGGATGTAGATCACATTGATCGAACCACGTAAAAATCTTTGTGTCTCTTTATAATTTTAGTACCTTAATTCTTAGTTTCATATCAAATTAATTAGGTTTAGAAATCATTTTAATGGATTCTATTGAGGGTGTAGTTGTAGGATATTCTGCAACTACATGCGAGATATCATCCTTTGAAGAATATGCAACATGAACATCTCCTTGAGGAATAGATTCTTTCTCATCATCAAGATCTTCATCATCACTCTCATAATCGAAATCACTATCAGGCTCACGAGCAACTTCATCGTCAGATATTTTCAGAGGAGTAATTTTCACAAGAGGCAAGGCTCTTGATAAGAGAATTTTATTCGTAAAGACTTGAGATTTCAGATGACTTTCACGAAGTATAGCTTTTTGATGGTTGGTATCTTCGATATATTTGGAATAAGCAAGATAGTTGAATCTCCGAGTAGCACGGTCACGAGAGTTGATTAAGCGGGTAGAAAGCAAAGCATTTTTCTTACGAAGCTCGGAACAAGAGGCTTCTAATCCAGCTTTCGCATTACGAAGGTTGTTCTCAGATTCTGCAAATAAAACAAAATTCAAATGATAAAATTTGAGAGTATAACGAAATCTAAAAGATATACCAGAGGCAGTCAAATTTTAATGACTACCTTCTCTTTGCGAAGTAAGATATTGAGCTAAATATAGACAACAGTTCTTCATCTGATTCATCGCATTATCAAAACCATCACCAACTAATCCTTTAAGTCGAGATCGAAGCTTTTGATCTTTAGAAAGAAGAAAATTTTTATCCTTCGCAAGTTTGGCATTAAGACTTTTTAATGACGAATAATCTTCTTCAAGTTGATTCTTCTTAGTATTCAAGACTATATTCTTATTAATAAGGGAATTCTTCTCAATAACAAAAGAATTTCTTTCAAAGATCAAGACTTCTTTAATTCCTCAAGTTCACCTTTCAACAGAGAAAGAAGATTTTCTTGATCGCAACATTTATTCTGAAGAGTTTTTAATTCTTGCGAAGAAACAATCATTGTATTCAAAAACGAACATTTCTCTTCTGATAAGGTTTTGTTCTCTTCTAATAAGGTTTCTATTCTCAAATTAGCTTTAGTCAAGGAAGAAAAAAGTTGAGATATATCATCATTCAAAAAATTTCGATCATATATTAGTTGAGTATTCTCTTGAAAAGAGCGTCAGAGTTGTCAAGAGCACACGAGTAAAGATTAGATAAATGGGAGAATTGGTTTGAGAGGCTTTCATGCTTGGTTAGATATTCTGTTGCATCTGATTCATGGTGAAGTACCAATCTTCTACATTTCTGGATGGATTCTATAAAGGGGAATGGGTTTTAATGGATGTTTCAAGCATATGAAGAATATAAGTAAATAAAAGGGAAAATATGAAGATAGTAATCATACCTTTCAATTCATCATTTCTTTTGCGAAGAATCGCACAGTCGAGAGAATTATTTTGAAGATGATAATTTTCTTTACGGAGATCCTCGCATTCTGCTTGAGAAGATTTCAAAGATTGGCGAAGCAATTCAATTTCTTTTTCCAAGGATTGACGTGAAGAAGAAATGTATGGATTGACGAAATTATTTAGAACTTCGCAAAACTCATATTGCGCACGAACATTAGTAGACTTCGCAGTATTGGTCAAAACCTCAGATAACATTCGAAAAGTTGAATAAATTCCATCTCGAATTTCCTGAGGAAGAGGAGAAGAATTTGAAGGAATAAGAGCAAGCTACAAATTGTCTGGAGAAATAGCACTCAAAGGATTTGGGGACAAGGTAGGTTTTTCAAGAGAAGAAGTTGAAGAAATATTTTGCGAGGGTTGTTTTTCAAGAGAAGAAGTTGAAGAAATATTTTGTGAGGGTTGATCTTGAAGAAGTGTTGATAAATTGACACTGATGGGAGATTGAAAGGTAGGTAATGGAGTAAAGGCAGGAGTGTGTGAAGAAGCATTTTCACGAGGAGGAGAGGAAAATTCCTTATCAACTTCAGGAAGGAAATCATCAATCGGAATTAATGGTGTGGGTTTAGTTATTCGAGATCTCTTACCAGGGTTTGGTTTTTTGCCAACCTGCGAATCAAAATGTAGATTAAAAACTGAGGCAACAATATATTGTTCAGGAAAGAAGGCAAAGTATTTTAACTACCTTTTGATTCTCAGATTTTCTTCTTCGTGGATTAGGGCTTGAATTTTTTAGTTGAGGTTTCATCTCGAGGAGTTATTTTCTTGAAATAAACCAAAATCGATAACAAATTATCAGAAATTAAAGAGGAGAACAAATGAAATGCGCGGAGATAGAAGGAAATTACCTTGGAGAACTCATGAAGATATAATAGAAGAAAAAATTGCAGAGAAAACAGTAATAGAGAGTATGAGTAGAAGATAAAATTGCAGAAGTAAGAAGAAGAAAAGGAAGAGAATATAAAGGAGTTATATAAGGGAATAACTAGAAAAGAACGGTTACAAAAGACGTGTCCAAATTCTAAAAGACTAAGTAACGGTTATGTTATCATGACATTTCTTCTTCGTATAATTGACATGAGAAGAGGAAAGATGTAGGTACTGAATATCGCAAGATAATAGTTCACGAGTATCGTAATAAATAAAGGAGGAAAGAGTTATAAAATGATACGATGATAGAAGTAGTGCGGGTAAATATGAAGTTTTGCGAGGATGAATTGCGATACTTCGCAATTCATATACATCTGTATAAGTTTTACTATAAATAGGAGTTCAAATGTAAAATTTGAGAGGTTCTTTTTAGTGAGTGTAAGAAATTATCTTAGGAAAGAGAATAGAAAAAGTTGTAACTATTCTAGTTCTATTTTGATAATTCTATGTAATCAATTAAGAGAATTAATAAGAAAGTTATCATTCACCATCAAGAACTTCTTGAGTTTTTACTAATTCTATTGAGGGTGTAGTTGTAGGTTATTCTTCAACTACATTACCATCGCTGATCTTACTGATAAATTGGATAATGTTCGCAAAGAAAACAAGACTCTTACTTCCAATTATATTGAAGCTCGCAAAAAATCAAAAAGAAGGCTTGATTATCTCGAGTACTTTAAAAATATAGAGATTAGGAATCGTGACAGAGGTTTCCTTCGCAAGGTTCACCTCAGTGCTGAAGTTCTCGTGAACAATATTCTACTCTCCCATTCTCTCCCTCCTGTGTTTGTTCCTCCTTTAAAAGTTGATGATGATGAAATTCCTCTTCCCATGGATAAGGAATTAGAATTCACTGAAGAAGAAAATACCACTCAAGAAGATAATGAAGAAGATAGAAGTCCTCCTAAAGAAGTAACTACAAGCGGTGAGAAGAATACTGATGAAGCTGACAATTCTAGCAAGAATAACGAATCTGGCGAGCAAGAATAGTGGATCTGGCGATACAATCATCAAAACTTGAATTTCATTTTTGCTTTCTTTTTCTTCTTCTTTCTTGCGAATAATGTAACTTTTGAAATTTTAGAATTCAACTTTTGATTTTGTTTACTTTGAATATCCTCAAGGAAGATAATGAAATCTTATTTCTTCACTCCCTTACTTGCCCTTCATTATCTTTCTTGAAATGGTGAACGATTTCATGTGTCTTCTTTCGTGAAAGTATGAAGATATCTGCGATGTAATGAATATAGTTGCAATATTCCGATTTTTTTTGAAAGAGTTTACGATGTTATGAATCTGCCTTCTTGTATATTCTCCTGCGATGAACAATATTTCCTGCATCTTAAAATAGAATAGTTAATTTTTAAGATTATTCCGTTGGTCTTATTTTTCCTTCCTAGTTAAAGGTCTTATTTTGCCACATTTTTTCTTTCTGCGACAAAATCGCAGGACGTCTTTACATTTGCATGTATTGACCCATTGATCTTGTCTTATCAATTTTTTCAACATCTCTGCGATAATATGATAAGTATAAACTCTCTTGAAAGAATTAATCCTTATGACATTGCCGTCATGCGATGAAATCGCAGGACGTCTTTACACTTGTTAAATGTAAAAACCCATTGATCTCATCTTAACTTTTCACTTTTGGCTTCTTGCCTTTGTATAAATTTCGTCACGCGACAATATGACATGCATAAATGTTCTTGCGATCATAAAGCCCCATGATATTGTCATCTTTAGACACTTATCAGCTCCCTAATGGAGGGTGCCGCCCTTATATTCCCCCTAGTTTCCCCTTCAAGGAGGGTACATCGGCCATACAAGACTATCTCCTCCCATCCAGATTTGCCAACAACCAGTTGTTTTTCGCAACCTATTGTTCTTTATGCCTATATGGCTTATAGTTACAAGACTTCACCCTAAGTGGGGTTTTCTTCGGGCCGAGTGCATC
Organism: Papaver bracteatum; assembly: GCA_023529315.1. Classification (NCBI taxonomy): domain Eukaryota; kingdom Viridiplantae; phylum Streptophyta; class Magnoliopsida; order Ranunculales; family Papaveraceae; genus Papaver; species Papaver bracteatum. The sequence goes on from JAJJWX010000021.1 coordinate 56,325, forward strand.
ATAGCCAAGACTTGCCAAGGATGTCCAGGGTAGTTTCGTACGCCCCGGGCACCCTTGACTCAACCGTGTACCTCGGCGCCTTGGTCATACTCTGCACTCCTTAGAAGAGGTCCTTAGTCGTCCAATCAGGGTATAACCTTATATAATTGGAAATCCAAGATCCCTCTTCTGGATAGGTTTTATTTAACCCCAACATCTGCATAACTCAGGTTCCAGCAGCGGTATAACCTTATCACTGAGTCATGTCAAGAGATACCCCCTTATATGATGCACTATTAGGTCTTACATTTGCCTCTTGCGAAATTTTATTCGCGAACTAGGGTGCACTCCATATAGGTTCGTCTCATTCTATTAATCTCTGCGAAATTTTATCCGCCATTCTTGAGATTATACTCGCAGTTCTTGCTTTGCTTTATTATTAGGAGAACCTCGCAATCGTATTTTTTTTTTATAACGTACATGTATCTCTTATCTTGCAGAAGTTGTCATTGATAATACTTTTTCAGATATAGTCTATTTCATGGTCTGTCAAGTATTTGACCAACATCTCTCCCTTCAGGGTCCATTAGTTTGTATGCCCCGGCTCCAACTATTTCTTTAATGATGTATGGTCCATCCCATTTTCTCGCCAACTTTCCACCATTCTCTCGCTGATAACTTGGTGTTTCTCGCAGCACTAAATCGCCAGGTTGAAGTTCGCGTTTCTTAACACGTTTATTGTACTCGCGAGCCAATCTTCGCTGGTAATTTTCCATATGTTGTAAAGTTTTTTTTATCTTTTTTCTTCTAATTCATCCAATTTATTTAAAATCATTCCAGCACTTAGATTTCTTTCCCAAGTCTCTCTTTTTGTTGTAGGAATAGCTACTTCTGTTGGTAATACAACTTCAACTCCATATGTCAAACAAAAAGGTGATATTCCAGTAGCTTCTCGTCTAGTTGTATTGTAGGCCCATATTGCATTATGCACCTGTTCACACCATGCTTTATGGTATCCCTCTAGTTTCCTTTTTAAGATATCTGCGATTGTCTTATTAGTTGCTTCAGCTTGACCATTTTCTTGTGGATATAAAGGAGTAGACTTTCCACATTTTATCTTAAATGCATTGAGGAGTAATTCTATATTCTTCCCTTCAAATTGCTTGACCATTTATCTTAACTGAGAAATTCTTCTGATAACAAAGCAAAATAAGATCAGCGAGCATAATCGCAAGAAAGGCGAATAAAATTTCGCAAATATTAATAGAATGAGACGAACCTTTATGGCGTGCACCCTAGTTCGCGAATAAAATTTTGCAAAAGGCAAATGTAAGACCAAATAGTGCGTCATATAAGGGGGTATCTCTTTACATGACTCAGGGATAAGGTTATACCGCTGCTGGAATCTGAGTCATGAAGATTATTGGGTTAAAGAAAACCTATCCAGGAGAGGGATCTTGAATTTCTAACTATATAAGGTTATACCCTGGTTAGACGACTAAGAACCTATTCTAAGGAGTGCAGAGTATGACCAAGGCGCCGATGTACACGGTTGACTCAAGGGTGCCCGGGGCGTACGAAATTACCCTGGCAATCCTTGGCAAGCCTTGGCTATCATGCACTTGGCCCGAAGAAAACCCCACTTAGGGTGCAGTCTTGTAACTATAAGCCATATAAGCATAAAGGACAAGAGGCTGCGAAAACAATTGGTTGTTGGAAAATCTGGATGGGAGGAGCTAGTCTTGTATGGCCGATGTGCCCTCCTTGAAGGGTCAACCAGGGGGAAGATAAGGGAGGCACCCTCCATTAGGGAGATGATAAGTGTCTTAAGACGACAATGTCATGGGGCTTTGTGATCGTAAGAACATTTAGGCCTATCATATTGTCTCGTGACGTAAATTATACAGAGGCAACAAGCCAAAAGAGATATGTTTAGATGAGATCAATGGGATTTTACATGAAAATGTAAGGACGTCCTGCGATTTCATCGCAAGACGGCAATGTCATGGAACTTTATTCTCGCTAGAGGATTTAGATCTGTCATATTATCGCAGAAATTTCAAAGAAAAATGGATAAGGCAAGATCAATGGATTTTTACATGCAAATGTAGAGATGTCCTGCGATTTTGTCGCAAAAGGAAAATTTTGGCAAAATAAGACCTTTAACTAGGAAGGCAAAATAAGACCAACAGAATAATATTAAACATTAACTATTTCATTACAGGGGATATATTTGTTCTTCGCAGGGGATTTGGAAATATTTGTTCATCGCAAGGGATATATGAGAAGGAAACCTTTGTCAGAATTTTTCGGAAGATCGCAGGAATTCATTACATCACAGATCCCAAAAAGAAGATATGGGAAATAATTCCACATCTCAAGAAAGTTAATAAAGGGCAAGTAGGGGAATGAATAAATAAGATCTCATTATCTTCCTTGAGAATGTTCAAAGTAAACAAAATTAAAGGTTGAATTCTAAAAGTTTCAAAAATTACATTACACGCAAGAAAGGAAAAGGAAAAGAAAGCAAGAATGAAATTCAAGCTTCAGCTATGGTCTCGCCAGACTCATGGTTTTTGATTATTGTCAGCATTACCAACATTTTTCTCATTTCGAGTTTCTCCTTCTCTGGGAGAATCTTTTTCTTCTTCTTCTGGATTATTTTCTTCAACATCTTCTTCAACAGATGCATATTCTAAATCCTTATCCATGGGGAGAGGGACTTCATCATCATCAACTTCTAAAGGAAGAACAGATGCAGGAGGGAGAGAATGGGATATCAGAATATCATTCATAAGAACTTCAGCACTAAGGTGAACCTTGCGAAGGAAACCTCTGTCACGATTTCTAATTTCTATATTTTTGAAGTACTCGAGATAATCAAGTCTTCTCTCTGCCTTATCGCGAACTTCTACAACATCAAAAGTGAGAATCTTGTTTTCTTTGCGAACTTTATCCAATTTATCAGTAAGATCAGCGATGGTGGAATGAAGATTTCTTTCAGATTCTGCGAGCAACAAAAATGATTAAATATTATTCAGACAAAGATCTTGCAAGAAACATAACGTAAAATTTGACAGAAAGATCAACAAATAAGGCAGTCAATTGACTACCTTCTTTTTGAGAGGTTAAGTTTTGGATTAATGTAAACAAAAAGTTCTCCCATTGATTCATAGCGTCATCAAATTTATCGCCAACCATACCCTTCAGACGAGATTTCATGTTTTCTTCTTTGGAGTGTAGATACGAATTTTCCTTTGCTAATAAAGAATGAGATTTCTTTAATTGGGAGTACTGGTCTTGAAGATAGCTGGCCTTTAAACTAAGAGTTAATCTACCCTTAATAAGTTTATCCTTCTCAGCGGCAGATGATTCAGTTACTTCCTTGATTTCATCTTTAAGGGAGAGAAGAGATCGCTCTTGATTATCACATATTCTTTGTAGATTATTCAATTGCCGTGAAGAAATCGCCATCAAGCTTGAAAATCTATATTTCTCTTGGGATAAAGTTCTATTTTCATCTAATAAAGATTCTATCGCCAAGTTAGACTTGATTAACAAACATGGGAGACGGGTAACCTCATTACTTAATAAATTTTGACTTTGCGATAGTTAATTATTCTCATTAGTAAGATTATCTATTAGATCGATCGAATATGTGTAGAGATTATCTAGTCTATTATACTGGTCCATCCAAGAATCTCTTTCAACACGAGCCTCTTCAGCAATAGATTCAAATTTAAGTCTTTCCATGAAACGAGTCTGATTTGAAACTAATATATGAACCAAGAATTTAAGAAGGAGACTTGAGTACAGAGGATATGAAAGAAAAATAAAAAGACAAAAGATTAGAGGCAAGAAAATTGTACCTTTCAGCTCGTCATTTTTTCTGCAAAGGTTCTCGCAGTTAAGTGAAGAATTGCAAAGCATATGGGTTCAGCGTACTACATTCATAAATTTTGACTTGAAGGCTTTTTCTTAGAGCTTCAACTTCATTTTCTAAAGATGCTCGTGAAGCAGTACTATCAGAGCCAAAATATTTGTGTAAGGTCTCGCAAACTTCATATTGGAGAGAGTCAGTAGAATATTTTCTAGTATCATCTAAAATATTAGATAAAATTTTAAAAGCAACATCAACTCCTGCTAAGGTTGATGCAGAGATTTCATTTGATGGAGGAAGAGATGCATATGGTGAAGTAGTAACGAGGACAAGTTGACGATTTGAGTCATTTGCGATGGTTGTATTATCAGAAGGAGGAGTATTGGGAAAAACAATAGTTGAAGGCAATAAAGGGCTAGAAGGAATTTCAGTCACAACAATTTCAGGAGCCTGATTTGTCAAAGAATCAAAAGAAATAAAGGTGTTGGCAGCGGTATTCTTGCAGATAAAAGAAAGAGGATCCAATCACGAGGGTGTAGGAGTTACTCTCGCAGATGTTAACGTGGGGATGGTGAAATCAGCCTCAAGAACTTTAAATTGACGAGGTCTTTTGGGAGGAATAGCTATGTTCTCGACATTCTGGCGAATAATAACTTAGATAAGAAACAGAGGCAACAATATTGTTATTAAGAAATAGGATGTGTTTCTTACCACCTTATCATTCGCAGAACTTCTCTTCTTCTTATCAGTTGGCCTTTTGTGAGCATTAGGGTTTTGAACTGAGGATTGGGTGTTAGGGATAGTTCCACTGAAGAAAAGACATAATATGAGAGTTATGAAGGATCAAATAGAGAAAATCGAAGAATATGAGTAAAAATTGAATCAAATAGAGATTATAATCAAAAAATAATACCTTGATGACTCCATTAGAACAGTAGAAGGAGAATATGAAGAAGAAGAAGAGTTGCAGACGGAAGATAAAATGAACAGATGAAGAAGATAGAGAAATAAAAGAAGAAAATTAGTTTTGAAGTCTAACTCTACCTTTTATAGGCAAAGGGGAATAACCTATTGAGTAGAGACGTGTCAGTAAAAATATAAATTTACAACACGTGTAGGCAGTTAGGCTAAATTAACGGAACAATGTCGAGAAGAAAATATGGAAAGAAAAGAGGCTGCGAGCACTTTGAATAATTGAATATTCTCATATCTTCTCTTCTTCGCAGAAAACACATGAGAAGAGGCAAGATGTAGGACCAGAATATCGCTACAATACCTTTCTGCGAGATTAACAACGCTTCCCAGCGAGCAATACCGCAAGTTTTAACAACACCTGGCGAATATCACAAAAGAAGTCAAAAGAGTGACGTAATAGCTGACGATTGAAGAAAACATAAGAGAAGCATGTTTGTCCCGCGATGGTTACAAAGCTTGCGAGAATGAACATCGTAACTATCGCGGTACAATCGCAGAACCAATCCGAAATAAGAGGAAAACTTAGCTGTCATCCACTATGTAACTACCCTATAAATATAGACCCAATATGTCCAGAAAAGGATGATGTATTTTTGAGAGTTAAGAAAGTCTTGAGGAGAGAAAAACTTCAAGAGAATAGTTGTAATCTTTAATTCTTCCATTTCTATAAACATTTCTGAGAACAAAATAATAAAGTGTCATTTTTAATCTTCAATTATGAGTTGATTATAGCAAAATCTTAACAAGGGTGTAGTGTGGGAAATCCTGCAACTACAAAAAGTTCTCCCAGAGAAGGAGAAATTCGTAATGAGAAAAATGTTGGTGATGCTGACAATAATGGAAAAAATCCTAAGTCTGGCGAGACCATCGCTGAAGCTTGAATTTCATTCTTGCTTTCTTTTCCTTCTTCTTTCTTGAGAGCAATGTAACTTTTGCAACTTTTAGAATTCAACCTTTAATTTTGTTTACTTTGAATATTCTCAAGGAAGATAATGAAATCTTATTTATTCATTCCCCTACTTTCCCTTCATTAACTTTCTTGAGATGTTGAATTATTTCATGTATCTTCTTTTTGCGAACTTTGTGACTATACCTCTTGCGAAAGTAGGAATATATCTGCGATGTAATCAATTCTTGCGACATTCTGAAAAAGTTCTGAAGAAAGTTGCCTTCTCATATATTCTCCTGCGATGAACAAATATTTCCTGCATTCTTAAAATAGTTAATGTTTAATATTATTATGTTGGTCTTATTTTTCCTTCCTAGTTAAAGGTCTTATTTTGCCAAATTTTTCTTTTTGCGACAAAATCGCAGGACATCTCTACATTTTCATGTAAAAATCCATTGATCTTGCCTTATCCATTTTTCTTTGAATTTTCTGCGACAATATGACAGATCTAAATCCTCTAACGAGAATAAAGTCCCATGACATTGTCGTCTTGCGATGAAATCGCAGAACGTCTTAACATTTTCATGTAGAAACCCATTGATCTCATCTAAACATATCTATTATGGATTGTTGCCTCTGTATAATTTACTTCATGCAACAATATGATAGGCCTAAATGTTCTTACGATCATAAAGCCCCATGACATTGCCGTCTTAAGACACTTATCAGCTCCCTAATGGAGGGTGACGCCCCTATATTCCCCATGGTTGCCCCTTCAAGAAGGGCACATCGGCCATACAAGACTAGCTCCTCCCATCCAGATTTTCCAACAACCAGCTATTTTCGCAGCCTCTTGTCCTTTATGCCTATATGGTTTATAGTTACAAGACTGCACCCTAAGTGGGGTTTTCTTCAGGCCAAGTGCATCATAGCCAAGACTTACCAAGAATGGCCAGGGTAGTTTCGTACGCCTCGGGCACCCTTGGATCAACCGTGTACCTTGGTGCCTTGGTCATACTTTTCACTTCTTAGAAGAGAGCCTCAATCGTCCAACCAGGGTATAACCTTATAAAGATGGAAATCCAAGGTCTCTCTCCTGGATGGGTTTTCTTTAATACCAACGTCTCCATGACTCAGGATCTAGCAGCGGTATAACCTTACCCCTGAATCATGTTAGCAGATACCCCCTTATATGACATACTTTAGGTCTTATATTTTTCTCTTGCGAGATTGTACTCGCGAACTAAGGTATACGCCATAAAGGTTCGTCCCATTCTTTTAATCTCCGCGAATTTTTATTCGCCTTTCTTGCGATTATTATCGAAGCTCTTGCTTTGCTTTGTAATAAAGAAAGAAGAATTTATTATCTATTTCAACATACATACTGCGCACTTTATTCCCTTAGCTGATCTCACCCACAACCAAGAGTTGCTACAACCCAAAGTCAAATACTTTAGCAAAAAAATCTGTCTCGCACAGAAAAGTCTACAAGATAGATAAATTATCCTCCCACGAATAAACCTATGAGATTCGTTCCGTATTTTGATAAATCAAGGTGAACAGGAACCAATCAATAAAACCAGACTTATATTCCCGAAGAACGGCTCAGTTTTATCAATCACCTGACAATAGTCTTAATCGACGCAGTGAAAACAGATATTGTGGATGTAGGATCAGAATATCGCCACAACAATACTCTTGTGAAATTTATAACGACTTTTATGCGAGCTCTTCAAAAACATACTTCAAATGTCACAAATTAATGACGTAATAGACAACGACGGCATAAAACACGAGAAAGATGTGAAGATTTTGTGGTTGTAGAGAAATCTCGCGAGAATGAAGCGGAGCTCGCGAGAACGTAGCAGATCCTTCGAGAACGTAGCGATGTCCTGGGAGAACGTAGCAAGAGATCCTAAAATAGGGGGAGTATGAGTTGTATGTGAGCTGTCATCCATTATGTAAACACCTATATAAAGAGGAGAGCAGGAGAGAGAAAAAGGGAGAGATAATTTTAGTAAGAGAGAGAGAGAGATATTTTTTAGAGAGATATTTTTAGAGAGAAAATGTATTTTTCTTTATCATCTTCTTCCCCAAAACTAGAACTAGAACTCCATTAATGGAGATTATCAATGTAAATCAAATGTAAATTTAAACAATCATAGTGAAGAATCATGGATGTAGATCAAATTTATCGAACCATGTAAAAATCTGTGTGTCCATTTACAATTTTAGTATTTTAATCATCATTTTCATATTAAATGAGTTTAGATCAAGAAATTATTATCAAGATATTATAAGGGGTGTGTTGTGGGAATTCCTGCAACTACATTTTGGCGCTAGAAACAGGGACCAAATCTTGTTGGTTCAAGAAAATTTAGAAAAATTGGCTACTGTTGGTGATGAATCCCACTGGATCTGTAAATTTTACAGATGGAAACGAAAATTTAAGCCGAGGATTTTTATCTCCAGCAAAAAATATCATTAGTAATTCAGAATTCAGATGTGGAAATATCCAAGCTACGTCAAAAAATCCAAACCAAAAGAAAGTTTCAGTCAAAGACTTCATCAACTATAAATCTAACAGTAAGAAGGGAAAAGAGGGACAATTAAGGGGACAGAATAAAGAAAATGAAGATTAAAAGATAATCTTGAATCAAAAATTTCTGAAAAAGAACAAAAATTAATGAAGACTCAGGAGTTTACTTTGCACAATCAAAAGGATTTTGGGTGAAGTTAGCTACTGTATGCATTTTTATTTTATGGAAGTTTCGTCGAAATTTCATCCATTCAACGACGAACAACATCAAAATTTCATTAAAAGTTCAGAGAAATCAAGTAACAGAGAGGAAGAAGTTGAATCATCAACAAATTGCTCAAAAGGAGACAAATTTCTTCATTTCATTTTTATTTTTTATCTTGTGTACTAATGTTCAGCTTTGGAAATTTTGATACAACAGGAAGGCATGAAAGTATGAACAACTTCTGCGAAGTTTACCGCACCAACACACAAAAATCCAACATAGACGGTTCAATCAGTATCTATGTAGACAATAGTTCTAACGAGAACAAAACAATTAGTTAAAATGAACTGTCACGTGACTAGTTTATGAGAAGTTATTAGTTCCTGCGAAGAGAAGAAGAACAAGAAAGGAAATTCTACAGATGCAAATGAAGTAAATATCTTTATATCCCAAAGTGAATAAACCAACTCATATCTAGGACCCGGCAGGTCAGTTCGCAGGAAATATAGAGGAGAAATATCAGTAAGGGAAAGCGAAGCAAACATTTAGCTAAAGTCGTATGAAAACAAATGGGAAAATGAGATCTTAGTTCATTTCGTCATCCACTTCAGAGAGTTGCCAGCTTAGTCAATAATACAATCTCATTACTTGGGAGAGAACGAAAAGTACCGCAGCCAAAAGGAGCACATGCTAATATCGCAGCAAGCAATACCATTAACAAAAAGGAATATCGCAGAAAATATCGCAGAAAATACCAGCAAGCAATCTCATTACAATACCATTAATATCGTAGCAAGCAATAACATTATATGATGGGAAGTCAAACTCAATCAACAAACAAATTAACTCGTTAGTGAAGAAAAGAAAACATGTTATGGATTTATTTACTTCGTCAGAACTTAGAAGATTAATCAATCTAGTTCTCGCCAAAACAACCAAGTTCAAGGCAATCAGTTTAACGCAAGCTCAAAATATCACAAAATGATAAATCTAATGATGAGCAAAGAAGACAGCCAATCCAGCGAGATGCAACCGCGAGCAAAATAAAGAAATCTGAAGTTTATAACCCACCAGCTCACACTCAGAACCAAAAGTGAAAGAGAACGACGCAGAATAAGCACATATCAGAACCAAAGCAAGGGGAAGGATTATCAAAGACAATTAGGAAGAAGAAGATCAGGAAAAAGATGAACATGATAAAGACAATTTCAAACTTCCAGGAACAAATATATAAAGGGAGTGACGAGCAGAGGGAAATGTTGATTAGTTAAGCTACATCAACAATCTTCTATGAAATGACGGGGATAAGAACACAACAAAAAAAATAATAACTCGAAAAGTAATAAGATAAATATAGTTAGCAGTAATTTTTAGAAGATGCAAATTCATGAAGTAAAGAAAGGGACACTCACCTAAAGCAAAACTGGGAATTTGTTTTAACACAAACAGTGACAAACAAGTTGAAAAGAGAAGCTGGGAATTTGTTTCTGCGAAGGAAAAGAGTGAAAAACAAATTGGTCAACAATTTTAGTTGTAGGACCAGAATATCGCTACAACGCTATTCCTGCGATATTAACAACGCTTCTGCGAGCGTCACTGCCAATTCTTTAACAACGTTTCACGAGCGTCACAGAATATCCAAAAGAAACTGACGATGGAAGGAATAAAAGAAGAATATGTTGATCCTGCGATGGTCATCATTCTTACGATAGAGAATATTGTAGCGATCGCGATGAGATCGCAGAATAGATCCGAAATAGGAGGAAAACTTAGCTGTCATCCATTATGTAAATCCCTATATAAAGGGCTCGATAGATCCAGAAAAGGATGACGTATTTTTGAGAGTTGAAAGAGTCTTGAGGAGAGAGAAAATTCAAGAGAATATTTGTAATCTTGATTTCTTCCAATTCTGTAAACATTTTTGAGATTTGAATAGTAAAGTGTCGTTTAAATCTTTGAAGTTAATTGATTTTCAATAGATTTCTATAGAATCTTAACAAGGGTGTAGTGTGGGAATTCCTGCAACTACATTTTGGCGCCCGAAATAGGGATTGAATTAACTAAAATTGAAGAGAAAGTGAAGAAGAAGATAAGAATTGCTCAAGATTAAGGAAATCATTAAGTAAAGTGGTGAGATAATTGAAGAGAGAATGATCAGAATCAAAGATGATTGTAGAAAATTGGAGTGTGATGTGGTAACAAGAACAATGATTGATAGATTTCATGAAAATATTAAGGGGAAGATACACAAACGGGATTTTGAAGGAAGGAAAATTATGACGGTGGAAAAAATATCACCATTGAAAAACTGGGAAAAGCAAGAAATCACGTTTACAGCAGCAGAAATACCAGAAGAAGATCTAAGTTATACATCTCCATTGGTAGTCACAGTAACCACTATACCAGTGAGAAAGGAGAAATCAATAAAATTTGTAGAAGAATGGGCTATGAATAGAACTTTGGTGGACACATGAAGTTCTGTGGATATAATGTTCTATCATACTTTTAAGAAAATGGGATATAAGGATGAAGAAATGTTTAATTCAACATATCATATTCATGGATTTGGAAAGTCGTTAACAAAACCTAAAGGCGAAATAGTGGTACAAATTCCATTAGGAGAAATTGAAACACATGTATCATTATGCGTGGTAGACGTGGAATCACCGTATAACATGATATTAGGAAGACCATGGATACACGCAATCAAGGCTGTAGCATCAACGTTGCATCAACGCATCAAATTTCCTATACCCAGTGGAATTGGAGAAATTAGAGGAGACACATATTTTGCGAAATTGTGTTACCAAATTGAAGTAAGAAATTGCGAAGAACGTCCAAAATTGAGAAAAGCTCGCAGAAAATTGGCGAGAAGAACAAAGAAGGAAGAAGAATTTAAAGTTTACATGATAAGAGCAAAAGAAGGAAAAGGAATACCCAGTGAAATCCCACAAGAAGGAGATGAATTCGCGAGAATTATGAAAGCACCAACACTAATGGGAGAACCTGAAGCCAATTATATCACAGCAGAACCAACAAAGGAAATAAATATTGGGAGTAAAGAAGAGCCTAAAATGGTGAAAATTAGGACTAGAATGGAGGCAGATGAGGAAGAAAGAATTATAGATCTTTTGCGAGAGTATGCAGATATCTTCGCGTGGAGCATGGATGAGATGCCAGGGATAGACCCGTCAATAGAATGTCATAAATTAGAAATCAACAAAAACATAAGACCATTTAAGCAAATAATAAGGAAGATCGCAACAACATATCATTCTCAAATAGAAGAAGAATTACATAAGATGCTCGACGCATGAATTATAAGGCAAGCAAAATATCCAGAGTGGATTGCAAATATGGTAGTGGTCCCAAAGAAGAATAAGGGGATAATAATTTGTATAGATTTCACTGATTTAAACAAGGCTTGTCCAAAAGATAGTTTTCCATTACCGGATATTCCACAGATGGTTGAATCAGCAGCAGGAAATGCTAGAATATCATCGTTGGATGGGTATAAATGATATAATCAAATCCCTCTCGCTGAAGAAGATCAAGAACATACCGCATTTTTTGCTCCAAGAGGATTATATTGTTATACAAAGATGCCATTTGGCTTACGAAATGCTGGTGCAACATATCAAAGAATGGTGGAGAAGGTGTTTGCAAAATGGATCCACAAAACATTAGAAGTGTATGTAGATGATATGCTGATCAAAAGCAAAGAAGATGAGAATCATGTGCAAGATTTGAAAGAGATTTTCGATCAAATGCAGCAATTCAATATTAAAGTGAACCCTGATAAGTGTACTTTTGGAGTAACTTCAGGGAAATTTTTGGGGTATATTGTATCAAAAGAAGGAATACAAGTTGATCCAGAAAAGGTACAAGCAATTCGCGATATGCCAACACCTGTGACGGTAAAAGATGTGCAAAAATTAAATGGACTCTTAGCCTCGCTGGGAAGGTTCATTTCGCGATCTTCAGACAAGTGCAAACATTTTTTCGATATACTCAAGAAGGGAGCAAAATTCAAGTGGACAGATGAATGCGAAAAAGCTTTTCAAGGAATAAAAGTGTAGGGGCAGAATATTGTCACAACAATATTCCTGCGAAATAAACAACTGTTCTGCGATGTATCGATAATAAACGAATTACTCTGCGGCACATCAGTGATATTCTGCGACACATCCGAAGATGAATTAAACAATGACGTAATGACTGAAAACGACAGAAACACGAAGAAAGTGTGACATATTTTCGGTATATCAATAAAACCTGCGAAAGATAAAGGCGGTGCTAGTTGCGATTTATCGCAAGAACTCAGATCCGAAATTGAAGGGAATCTTAGCTGTAAATGAGCTGTCATGAGCTGTAATCCACTATGTAAATACCTATATAAAGGAGGTAAATAGTTCCAGAGAGGGGATGAATTTTTGGAGGGTGAGGAAAGTTTTTAGGAGAGAGAAAAATCTTTGTTAAGTGTTCTGTGTTCTTGATTTCTGTAATTCCTTAAGGTCATATTAATGAAAAAGTGTTCTTAATCTTCAAATTATGTCATAAATATTGATAGATTCTTGAGTAGGGTGTAGTGTGGGAATTCCTGCAACTACATTTTGGCGCTAGAAACAGGGATTGAAAATCATAGTAAAAGCTAGGTAAAAGAAAGAAATCATTCAAGAACTGGAAGAATACTTTTGGTGGAAGAGAAGATGATTGAAATCAAAGATAATCAAAAGAAATTGGAGTGTGATGTAATAACAAAGATGATGATAGACAAATTCCATGAAAATATTAAAGGAAGGATACACAAACGAGATTTTGAAGGAAAGAAGATCATGACGGTAGATGAAGCATCACCGCTAAAAGATTGGGAAAAACAGAAGATTACATTTACAGCAGCAGAAATTCCGAAAGAGAATTTAAGTCATACATATCCATTGGTGATCACAGTGTATGTTGCACCAACAAGAAAATAGAAATCAGTAAGATCTACAGAAGAATGGGCTGTGAATAGGACTCTGGTGGACACAGGAAGTTCTGTGGATATAATGTTTTACCACACATTCAAGAAAATGGGATACAAAGATGAAGAAATGTTTAGTCCAACATATCATATTCACGGATTTGGAAAATCTTTAACAAAACCTAAAGGTGAAATTGTAGTACGAATTCCTCTGGGGGAAATAGAAACGAAGGTCACCTTGAGTGTGATAGATATGAAATCGCCTTATAACATGCTGTTAGGGAGACCATGGATACATGCAATCAAGGCTGTATCATCAAATCTACATCAATGTTTAAAATTCCCTATGCCTAGTGGAATTGTCGAAATTAAAGGAGATGAAGATTATGCGGCGTTATGTTTCCAAAATGAAGTAAGGAATTGTGAAAATCAAATTCAGTTGCGAAAACAGCGTAGAAAAATGAGGAGAGAAGAAAATAAAGAAGAAGAATTCAAGATTTACATGATAAAATCAAAAGAAGGAAAAGGAATATTCAGCGATGTATCGCAAGAAGATGATAAACCAGTGGAGATAATAAAGACACCAACACCAATGGGAGAGAATGAAGCTAGTTATACCGCAGCAGAACCAACAAAAGAAGTTAATGTTGGAAGTGAAGAAGACCCAAAAATGCTGAAAATTGGAACTAAGATGGATGTGGAGGAAGAAGAGCAAACCTGTAAATCTTCTGCGAGAATACAAAGATATTTTTGCGTGGAATATGGATGAGATGCCTGGAATAGATCCATCTGTTGCGTGCCATAGATTGGAGATTAACAAAAATATGAGACCAATCAAACAAAGAATAAGAAAGATTGCAACTACTTATCATGTCAAGATAGAGGAAGAGTTACAAAAGATGCTTGATGTAGGAATTATAAGGCAAGAAAAGTATCCAGAATGGATCGCCAATATGGTAGTAGTTCCCAAGAAAAACAAAGGGATAAGAATTTGCATCGATTTTACTGATTTAAATAAATCTTGTCCCAAAGATAGTTTTCCCTTACCAGATATCCCTCAGATGGTGGAATCTGCCGCAGGAAATGATCGAATATCTTCGTTGGATGGATATAAGGGTTATAATCAAATTCCGCTGGCAGAAGAAGGTCAAGAACATACTGCATTCTTTGCTCCCAGAGGATTATATTGCTACACAAAGATGCCTTTTGGGTTACGAAATGCAGGGGAAATATACCAAAGAATGGTGGAAAAAGTATTCGCAAAATGGATACATAAAACTTTAGAGGTATATGTGGATGATATGTTGGTAAAAAGTAAAGAAGCTAAAAATCATGTGCAAGATTTGAGGGAAATTTTTGACCAGATGCGGCTTTTTAATATTAAAGTAAATCTGAGAAATGTACTTTCGGAGTATCATCGGGAAATTCTTGGGATATATCGTATCAAAAGAAGGAATACAAGTTGACCACTGAAAAGGTGCAAGCGAGTTGGGATATGCCAACTCCAGCAACAGTAAAAGATGTGCAAAAATTGAATGGGATTTTAGCCTCACTAGGAAGATTCATTTCGCGGTCATCAGATAAGTGCAAGCATTTCTTCAACATATTAAAGAAGGGAACAAAATTTAAATGGACAGATGAATGTGAGAAAGCTTTTCAAGGAGTTAAGGAATATTTGATGAATATATCCATATTACAGAAGGCTGAACCAGGAGAAGAATTGCTGATATATCCTGCGACAACTCCACATGCTTTAAGTGCGCGATTTTTTGCGAAATGACGCAGGAGTTGAAAAACCTATTTACTACATCAGCAAAACGTTTAATGCTGCGGAGAAAAATTATTCGAAGATTGAAAAATTAATTTTGGCATTAGTTTATGCAGCTTCTAAACTTCGCATATATTTCCAAGTGCATAAAATCAAAGTACTAACAAAAGTACCAATCGAGTCAGTAATGAAAAATTCAAAAAGATCAGGCAGAGTTGAAATATGGAATGCACAAGTGGGGCACTTTGAGATCCAATATGCAATTTTATCTTCGCCAAAATCTCAAATTGTCGCAGAGTTTCTCGCGGAGTTTCCTTTGGAGGATGATGAAGCTGTAGAAGATATGATGGATATAGAAGAAGAATATGGGGATCCTAGAGATCTTTTAACAGAACCAAATAGATGGGAGATATTAGTGGATGGATCATCTAATGGAGAAGGAAATGGAGTTGAAGTCGTTTTTATTTCACCAGAAGGTGCAAAAATGGCATTCGCATTTCGATTGGAATTCGAATCTACCAATAATGAGACAGAATATGAGGCTGTAGTACATGCCTTAAGATTTGCGATAGAAATGAAGGTAGAGAATGCAAGAATTACCAGTGATTCACAATTGGTTATTCACCAAATTGAAGGGGAATATGCAACTAATGATTTATCTTTGAGAAAATATAAGAAACTTGTAGAAGAATTATCTGCGAAAATACCAAGACTCAAATGGAGGCATATTTCAAGAAGAGATAATAGACTTGCAGATGCTTTTGCATTCATATCAAGTATGAGTAGATCCGACTGCGAGAAATATAAAAATAAAAACATTAATAGCACCATCAATTGTTAAAGAAAAAGAAGAGGAAGCTGAGGCAATGGTAGTAGAAAATAATGGCGAAGAATCAAGCCGAATTAACGCAGATTGGCGTGCGGAAATTCACGCATATCTAGCAAGGGGGGAGTTACCAAGGAACAGATTGGAGGTACATAAATTAAAAAGTAGAGCAACAAACTATGAGTTAAGAGATGGGGTATTGTATCGAAAATCTTTAAATGGGCCTTCCCTCAGATGTTTGACACTAGAAGAAGGAAAACAAATATTAAAAATGCTACATAGTGGGGATGCTGGTAATCACGGCGGCGGTAGATCTTTAGCATACAGAACGAAAATGCAAGGTTATTATTGGCCATATATGCATGAAGATGCAAAGAATTTATCAAGAAGTTGCGAGGAATGTCAGCGATTTGCAAAAAGAATACATGCACCAGGTGAAACGTTAACATCTTCAAAAAATGTTTGGCCATTTGGAAAGTGGGGTTTAGATATTGTGGGACCATTTGTGCCAGGAACAGGGAAAAGATATACTTAATTGTCGCAACAGATTACTTCACAAAATGGGCGGAAGTTAAGGCAGTACAACATATTCGTGATAAGGACATTTTCACATTTATATTTGAGAATATCATCTGCAGATTTGGAATTCCAGCGCAATTAGTGCCAGATAATGGAAAGCAATTTGAAGGACAAAATATAGAGATGTTACTTAATGCATTCAAGATAAAGTGTGGAAAATCAACTCCTCTATATCCGCAGGCAAATGGTCAAGTTGAAGCAACTAACAAAACAATTACATATATTCTCAAAAAGAAATTAGAAGGGCATCATAGAACGTGGTGTCAACAAGTCCATAATGCAGTTTGGACTTATAATACAACACGAAGAAAAGCAACTGGGGTATCACCTTTTTGTTTAACATATGGGGTTGAGGCAGTATTACCAACAGAAGTCGCTATTCCTACAACTAAAAGAGAAGCTTGGGAAAAAAATCTTAGTGCAGGTATGATTCTAGACAAACTTGATGAGGTAGAAGAGAAGAGGTAAAAGGCATTACAACATATGGAGAACTACCATCGCAGATTATCTCGTGAATATAATAAACGAGTAAAGAAGCGTGAATTCCAAGTTGGAGATCTAGTTCTGCGAGAAACACCAGAATATCAGCGAGAGAATGGAGGAAAATTAGCGAAAAAATGGGATGGGCCATATATAATCAAAGAAATAATTGGAACTGGAGCATATAAACTAATGGATCCCGAAGGAAGAGACATGGGTCAAAGACTTATGCAGACCATGGAATAGACAATATCTAAGAAAATATTATCAGTAAAGATTTGAAAGACTAGAATGAATGGATCACACGCAAGAAGTTGCGAGAGAATAAAAGAGATATTCTACAAGAACAAAGCTGGCTGAATATAAAAATTATTTTCCGCAATAATTTGCGAGATAATTAAAAAATTAAATGCAAATAAGACGGGCACTAATTGCCTAAAAACATATAAAGAACAGGACGAACTTTTATGGCGTACACCCTAGTTTGCGGATTCTATTCCGTAAGAGGCAATGTCCTTAAAGTACTTCATAAGGGGGGTATCTTCTTTACTTTCAATTATAATAAGAACGGGACGAACTTTTATAGCGTACACCTTAGTTCGCGGATTCTATTCCGTAAGAGGCAATGTCCTTAAAGTGCGTCATAAGGGGGGTATCTCTTTGCATGGCTATGGGAAAGGCTATACCGCTGCTGGAACCTAGTCATGGATATTGGGATTATAGAAAATCCATCCAGGAGAGATAACTTGGATTCCCAGCTATATAAGGTTATACCCTGGTTGGACTCCCGAGAGTTTCTCCTAAGGAATGCAACGTATGATCAAGGCGTCGAGGTACACGGTTGAGCTGTGGGTGCCCGGGATGGATGAACCTACCCTGGCCATCCATGGAAAATCTTGGCTTATGATGTGTTCGGCCCGAAGAAAACCCCACTTAGGGTGCAGTCTTGTAACTATAAGCCATATAAGGCATAAAGGACAAGGCTGCGAAAACAACTGGTTGTTGGCAGAACCGGATGGGAAAGTGCTAGTCTTGTATGACCGATGTAATCCTTGAAGGGGAAACCGGGGGGAGAGATAAGGGCGATACCCTCCATTAGGGAGCTGTGTATCAAAAAAGATGGCAATGTCATGGGGCTTTATATTCGTAAGAATGTTTAGGCCCGTCGTATTGTCGCTTGACAGAGACAGCAATGTCATGGGACTTTATATTCGCAAGAATATTTAGGCCCATCATATTGCCGCATGACTGGCCAAAAAGCCTAAAGAGAAATGTTAAGATGAGGTCAATGGGTTTTTGCGATAAGGTCAAAAAAGATGAGATAAATGAAATCAATAATAAGAGGAAATAAATCGCAAAGACGTCCTGCGATTTCATCGCAAAGACAATAATGTCATAAACCTTAAAAATCAAAGAGAGAATTAATCTCTCACAAGATGGCTTAGATTTATCATATTGTCGCAGAAAATAAAATAATGATAAGGCAAGATCAATGGATTATTACAAGAATATCCTGGTATCTTGTCGCATAAAAGTGGCATAATAAGACCTTTAACTAGGAAGGCGAAATAAGACCACAAGAAAAGTTATATTTGCGAAGCATATAACAATTTTTTTTCGCAGAAATATTTGCGATAATACTACAAATTGGTAACAAAAGGCAAGCATGGGATTTTTTACAAGGGTAACAAATAAAATACTTCACAAGGAAGATTATGAGGGGAGAATATGGGGATTATAAAATAACATTTCATTATCTCCCTTGAGAAGAATCAAAATATTAAAAAAAAAGGAAGATAATCAATTTTATGAAGATTGGATTCAGAATTAATAAAAATATATAAATTAGAGCAGGTGATTGAGTTACAAAGAAATTCAATGTTTCGCAAAAAGTGAAGGAAGAAGAAGAATTCGGAAATTACAATGATTCGCAGAACTCTCATTTCA
The DNA here is from genome assembly GCA_023529315.1 of Papaver bracteatum. Lineage (NCBI taxonomy): Eukaryota > Viridiplantae > Streptophyta > Magnoliopsida > Ranunculales > Papaveraceae > Papaver > Papaver bracteatum. The sequence goes on from JAJJWX010000021.1 coordinate 75,355, forward strand.
TCATTCTTGTTCACCACTATTATCTTCACCAGTATCATCTTTTTCAGTATGAGTTTCTTCATCACCAGTGATTGTTTCATGAGGAGGATTTAGTTCTTCATGAGGAGGATCTTGTTCTTCTGTTTCATTAAGAGGGTTTCCTTCGTTCTCAGGTGGATTTTGTTCGTCTTCAGAAAAATCTTCTTCATTACTTGAATAATTCAGATCTTCATCTATAGGGTGGGGAACTTCATTATCATCTATCTCTAAAGGTTTGATCTTTATAGGAGGTAGAGAATGAGAGAGTAGAACATTATTTATGAAAACCTCAGCGCCTAAATGAGCTTTGCGGAGGCAATTCTTTTCCCGATTTCTGATCTCTATATCTTTAAAATATTCAAGATAGTCAAATATTCTTAATGCCCTGTTGTGAGAATTGGAAAGCGCGGTGTTCTTTTTGCGAAGTTTGGCTAACCTCATAGACAGATCAGAAATTGAAGCTTGAAGATGCTTCTCAGATTCTACGAGAGAAAAATGGCATATTAGAGGGAATTTTCGCGAAAAATAAGATGAGAAAATATAATGAAATAATTAATAGATGAGGCAGTCAAAATGACTACCTTCCCTTTGTGAAGATAAAGTGTGAATTATATTAAAGAAGCAACTCTTCCATCGGTTCATGGCATCATCAAAATTATCCTCAACCTTACCTTTTAAATGAGATTTTATACTTTTTTCACAATTGCGAAGATAAACATTTTCTTCCTTCAGTCGAGAACAATCATCTTTGAGATTGTTGACTTTTACACTTAGAGCTAATCTTCCTTTTATAAGCTTCTCTTGTTCAGCGGCAAATGATTCAGTTTTCTTTTTAAGTTCATCTTTCAGTATGCGAAGGGACTGCTCTTGGTCCTTACACAACTTTTGAAGATTGTCTAATTGCTGCGAATAAGTCTTTGTTATATCCACAAAATTACGTTTCTCTTGGGATAAAACTCTGTTTTCATATGATAAAGACTCCACCCTCAAGTTAATCTGATTTATCGAATATAAAAGTTGGGAGGCTTCATTATTTAGATGATCTCATTCATGAATTAGTTGATCTCGTTCCTGAATTAGTTGATTGTTCTCATTCTTAAGGTTATTTATCTCGTCAATTGAAAATGTATGAAGAACATTCAAATTGTCAAATTGATTCTTCCAAGATTCTTTCCCAGTGCGGGCTTCATCAGCAATTGTTTCCCACTCAAGTATCTTCATTAATTGGTTATGTTTTGAAGCTAAATATGCATCAACAAATAAATAAAGGAAATTGAGTACATAAAAAGTAAAGATTTACAGAGGCAAAAGTAAAGACAAGAAAGTTATACCTTTTAGATCATCATTTCTGCTGCGAAGAATTTCACAGTCTAATTCAGAATTATGAAGCTTATGATCGAGAAATTCACAATCCAAAGTTTTGGCTTGAAGATTCTTCTTCAAAATTTCAACCTCATCTTCTAAAGCAGTTAACGAAGATGAAGAACCGCAAGACCCAAGATGCTTGCTTAGAATCATATAAATATCCTGTCTCGCAGGATCTGAAGAAGATTTCATAGCATCGTTCAAAACTTCAGATAATACTTGAAAAGCAGCTTCAACCCCTGTTACTATTTCTTGGGAAGAAGGAAGAGAAGTAGAAGAAGAGGATTTGGCAATAGTAAGAGTGAAAGAAGGAATTTGATTGGTCGCAGTTATAGTTTCATTCACCGCGTCATCATCCATCGCATTTTCCTTAATTGCAGTTTTGTTTACCACAGTTTCATTATTTACGACTTCATTTGCCGCAGCCTCGTTAAATGTTGTTTCATTTACGTTGGTTACATTCACCGCAGCTTCATTTGTCGCAGATTTATTTCCAACTATCATAGATTCATCTATCGCAGTTTCCAAAATGTCGGGATTATCAGAGATAGGAATGCTAGTATTGATAACTTCATTAGAGGTTGATGAAGAAATAATATGGGTATTGAGATTCACGCAAGTAGAAAAAGAAGATTTATCTTGCGAAGGGGCAGGTTTTGCAGGTAAAAATTCGAGAATATCCACTTCATCTGAAAGAGTTTTAACTTGACGCGAACGCTTAAGAGGTTTGGGAACATTCTCTTCGTTATGCGAATAATAATGTAGGTAAGAAATAGAGGCAACAATATTGTTATTTCAAAAGAATAAGTGTTTCTTACTACCTTATCATTCTCAGATCTCTTCGTCTTCCCAACGCGCATTTTCTGAGAACCCTTAGGGTTAGGGTTCTTGATAGTAATTTTGGTTTGAGAAGTGGTGTTACTGAAAAAGATGATAGAATATGGGGATTATGAAGAAAATAGGGAAATAAAGAAAACATAACAAAAAAGATGGAAAATAAGAACATACCTTTGAGTCTCCATTAAAGCAAAGAAAGGGAAGAATACCAGGAAATAAAAAGTTGCAGACAAAAAAGATTTTAAAGAAAAAAGAGAAGGTGAAAGAAGAAAGAAATACACTCGAGTGGAATGGTATTTATAGATGAAGGATGGGTAATCGGGTAAAACGGTAAATATCGACGCGTGTCAATAGTAAAAGCGTAAAGTAGGGAACTTTGTCGGGTAAAAGATAAGGAGTTGCGGCAAATTAAGAAGCTTAATTTCTCATGATCTTTGTCTTCTTCGCAGAAAAGATATGAGAAGAGGCAAGATGTAGGGGCAGAATATTGTCACAACAATATTCTGCGAAATAAACAACTGTTCTGCGATGTATCGATAATAAACGAATTACTCTGCGGCACATCAGTGATATTCTGCGACACATCCGAAGATGACTTAAACAATGACGTAATGACTGAAAACGACAGAAACACGAAGAAAGTGTGACATATTTGCGGTATATCAATAAAACCTGCGAAAGATAAAGGCGGTGCCAGCTGCGATTTATCGCAAGAACTCAGATCCGAAATTGAAGGGAATCTTAGCTGTAAATGAGCTGTCATGAGCTGTAGTCCACTATGTAAATACCTATATAAAGGAGGTAAATAGTTCTAGAGAGGGGATGAATTTTTGGAGGGTGAGGAAAGTTTTTAGGAGAGAGAAAAATCTTTGTTAAGTGTTCTGTGTTCTTGATTTATGTAATTCCTTAAGGTCATATTAATGAAAAAGTGTTCTTAATCTTCAAATTATGTCATAAATATTGATAGATTCTTGAGTAGGGTGTAGTGTGGGAATTCCTGCAACTACAAAAAGAACATTTAACGAACATAACTATTTTACAGAAAGCGGAACAGGGAGAAGAATTATTGATTTATCTTGCAACAACCACATATGCGCTAAGTGATGTGTTGCTGCGAGTAGATGCATGGGTAGAAAAACCAATTTATTACATTAGTAAAACATTCAATTCTGCAGAGAGAAATTATTCAAAGATTGAGAAACTAATTCTATCATTGGTACATGCAACTTTCAAACTTCGCATCTATTTTCAAGCACATAAGGTCAAAGTGTTAACGAAAGTGCCAATTGAATCAGTAATGAAAAATTCAAAGAGATCAGGCAGAGTTGAGAGATGGAATGCACAAGTAGGACACTTTGATATACAGTATGAAATTTTATCCTCTCCAAAATTACACGTCCTCGCAGAGTTCTTGGCTGAATTTCCTTTATAAGATGATGAAGCTGTGGAGGAGATGATGGATGTAGAAGAGGAATACGGAGATCCAAAAGAGATATTAACAGAACCCAACAGATGGGAAATATTAGTGGATGGATCATCCAACAGAGAAGGAAATGGAATTGGAGTTGTTTTCATATCGCCAGAAGGAGAAAAAACAGCTTTTTCATTTAGATTAGAATTTGCATGCACTAATAATGAGACAGAGTATGAGGCTGTTTAAAATTTGCGATAGAGATGAATTTGAAAAATGCCAGAATCACTAGCGATTCACTATTGGTTATTCTCCAGATAAAAGGAGAGTACACAACAAATGAACCATCCCTGAGAAAATATAAAAGACTCGTTGAAGAATTATCTGCGAAAATTCCAAAAATAAAATGGAGACACATATCAAGGAAAGATAATAGGCTCGCAGATGCTTTCGCTTTCATATCTAGTATGATGACAAATCCATTGGCGAGGTGCATAAAAATTCAAACACTTTCATTTTCATCGATAAACAAATAAGAGGAAGAGACAGATGTAATGATGGTAGAAGATGGCGAGGGAGAACCCACGAGCAATATCACGGATTGGCAAGAAGATCTTCATGCATACTTGGAGAGAGGAGAAATTCCAAGAAACACATTAGAAGCACACAAGTTGAAAAGTAGGGCAACCAATTATGAGCTAAGAGATGGAGTGTTATATCGCAGATCTTTTAATGGACCATCGCTAAGATGTTTGACGAGATAAGAAGGACAAAAGGTATTAAAGATGTTACATAGTGGTGACGCTGGTAATCACAGTGGAGGAACATCTTTAGCATATAGAACAAAAATGCAGGGTTATTACTGGTTGTATATGCATGAGGATGCAAAGAAACTCTCAAGGCGTTGCGAAGATTGCTAGCGATACGTAAAAAAGATACATGCACCAGGAGCACCATTATCATCTTCAACAAGTGTATAGACTTTTGGGAAATAGGGGTTAGATATTGTGGGACCATTTGTACCTGGTTCTGGACAGAGAAGATATCTGATTGTCGCAACAGATTATTTCACAAAATGGGGAGAAGTAAAGGCAGTACAACATATTCGCGATAAAGATATTTTTACATTCATCTTTGAAAATATAATCTGCAGATTCGGTATTCCAGCACAATTAGTATCTGATAATGGAAAGCAATTTGAGGGACATAATATAGAATTGTTACTCAATGCATTTAAGATAAAATGTGGAAAGTATACTCCTTTATACCCACAAGCAAATGGTCAGGCTGAGGCAACTAATAAAATAATCGCAGATATCTTGAAAAAGAAGTTAGAAGGATACCACAGAGCATGGTGTGAACAGGTGCATAATCCAATATGGGCCTACAATACAACTAGACGAGAAGCTACTGGAATGTCACCTTTTTGTTTGACATATGGAGTTGAAGTTGTGTTACCAACAGAAGTCGCTATCCCTACAAAAAAAAGAGAGGCTTGGGAAAGAAATCTAAGTGCTGGAATGATTTTAAATCAATTGGATGAATTAGAAGAAAAAAGAAAAAACTTTGCAACATATGGAAAATTACCATCGAAGATTAGCTCGTGAGTACAACAAACGTGTTAAGAAACGTGAATTTCAACTTTGGCGATTTAGTCTTTGCGAGAAACACCAAGTTATCGGCGAGAGAGTGGTGGAAAGTTGGCGAGAAAATGGGATGGACCATATATCATCAAAGAGATAATTGGAACTGGGGCATACAAACTAATGGATCCTGAAGGAAGAGATGTTGGTCAAAGATTTGATAGACCATGGAATAGATTATTTCTGAAAAGATATTATCAATGACATCTTCTACAAGATAAGAGATACTGGTATGTTATATGATGAAACAGGTAATAAATTCTTCAATCTCTATTTACAACTAAAAAATTCTTATGATAACAAAGCACAACAATAGTTGCGAGCATCATCGCAAGAAAAGCGAATAAAATTTCGCAGAGATTAAAGAATGGGACGAACCTTTATGGCATGCACCCTAGTTCGCGAATAAAATTTCATAAGAGACAAATGTAAGACCTAAAAGCGCGTCATATGAGGGGGTATCTCTTGACATGATTCAGGGGTAAGGTTATACCGCTGCTGGATCCTGAGTCATGCAGATGTTGGGGTTAAAGAAAACCTATCCGGGAGAGAGATCTTGGATTTCCTACTATATATGGTTATACCCTGGTTGGACGACCGAGAATCTCTTCCTAGAAGTGCAAAGTATGACCAAGGCGCCGAGGTACATGGTTGAGCCAAGGGTGCCAAGGGAGTACGAATGGCTATGATGCACTTGGCCTGAAGAAAACCCCACTTAGGGTGCAGTCTTGTAACTATAATCCATATAGGCATAAAGGACAAGAGGCTGCGAAAACAGCTGGTTGTTGGTAAATCTGGATGGGAGGAGCTAGTCTTGTATGGCTGATGTGCCCTCCTTGAAGGGGCAACCAGGGGGAAGATAAGGGCGGAACCCTCCACTAGGGAGCTGATAAGTGTCTTAAGACGGCAATGTCATGGGGCTTTGTGATCGCAAGAACATTTAGGCCTGTCATATTATCGCGTGATGTAAATTATACATAGGAAACAAGCCAAAAGTTAAGATGAAATCAATGGGTTTTTACATGAAAGTGTAAAGACATCCTGCGATTTCATCGCAAGACGACAATGTCACGAGGCTTTGATCTCGCGAGAGAGCTTAGACTTGTCATATTGTCGCAATACAATCAAAGAAGAAAGATAAGGCAAGATCAATGGGTCAATACATGCAAATGTAAAGACATCCGGCGATTTTGTCGCAAAAAGAAAAAAGTTTGGCAAAATAAAACCTTTAACTAGAAAGGAAAAATAAGACCAAAAGAATAATCTTACCAATTAACTATTCCATTTTAAGATTGCAGGAAGTATTCATTCATCGCAGAACCATATATAAGAAGGCAAATTCTTAACATCCCAGATTTCTTCAGAATTTTTCAGAACATCGCAGCAGTATTCATTGTATCGCAGATATATTCATACTTTCGCGAACAATGCAACAACACAATTCTTTAAAGAAGATACAGAAAATGATTCACTATTTCAAGAAAGATAATGAAGGGCAAGTAAGGGAATAGAGAAGTAAGATTTTATTATCTTCCTTGAAAATATTCAAAGTAAGCTAAATTGAAAGTTAAATTCTAAATGTCTCAAAAGTTACATCGCTCGCAAGAAAGAAGAAGAAAAAGAAAGCAAAGATAAAATTCAAGTTTCAGCAATGGCTTCGCCAGATTCATTATTATTGCTCGTCAGATTTATTATTTTTACCAGAGTTATCAGCTTCATCAGCATCCTTTTCATCGTGAGTCTCTTCTTCTTTTGATTCTTCATCAGCGATTACTTCGCCACTTGCAGTTACTTATTTGGGAGGACTTCTTGTTTCTTCTTCACCATCTTCTTGGGTGGTATTTTATTCATTAGTAAACTCTAATTCTTCATCCATGGGAAGAGGAATTTCATCATCATCAACCTTTAGAGGAGGAACAGATACAGGAGGGAGAGAATTGGAGAGAAGAATCTCATTCACAAGAACTTCAGCACTGAGGTGGACCTTGCGAAGGAAACCTCTATCACGATTCCTAATCTCTATGTTTTTAAAGTACTCGAGATAATCAAGTCTTCTTTCTGCTTTGTCGCAGGCATCAAGATAATTGGAAAGAAGAGACTTGTTTTCTTTGCGAACTTTATCCAATTTAGTGGTCAGATCAGCAATGGTAGAATGAAGATTTCTTTCGGATTCTGCGAGCAACAAATTAATAAAAGATCAGTTAGACAAAAAATCTCACAAGGAATATAACATAAAATTTTATGAGAAGATCAACAAGAGAGGCAGTCAATTGACTACCTTCTTTTCGCGAAGTTGAGTTTTGGATTAATGAAAATATACAGTTCTCCCATTGATTCATGGAATCATCGAATTTATCGCCAACCATACCCTTCAGACGAGATTTCATGCTTTATTCTTTGTTGCGAAGATATGATATTTCCTTTGATAATAAAGAATGAGATTACTTTAATTGAGAGTATTGATCTTGAAGTTCGTTGGCCCTTAAGCTAAGAGTTAATCTACCCTTGATAAGTTTATCCTTCTCGGCAGCAGATGATTCAGTTAATCCCTTGAGCTCATTCTTGAGAGAACGAAGAGATTGCTCTTGATTATTACATGTGCTTTGAAGATTACTTAATTGCTGCGAGGAAATTTCCATCAAGCTTGAAAATCTATGTTTTTCTTGGGACAAAGTTTTATTCTCGTCTGATAAAGATTCCATCGCCAAATTAGCCTTAAAAAACAAATATGAGAGGCGATCAACCTCGCCACTTAATAAATTATGCCTTTGCAATAATTGATTATTCTCATTAGTAAGATTATTTATGTGATCAATTGAATAAGTGTAAAGATTATCTAGTCTAGTATGTTGATCCATCCAAGAATCTCTTTCAACGCGAGCTTCTTCAGCGATAGATTCAAATTTGAGTCTTTCTATGAAACAAGTCCGATTTGAAACTAATATATGAACCAAGAATTTAAGAAGGAAGCCTGAGTACAGAAAATGTGTAAATAAAACAGAAAAACAAAAGAGCAGAGGCAAGAAAAATATACCTTTCAGCTCGTCATTTTTTCTACGAAGATTCTCGCAGTCTAGAGAAGAGTTGCGAAGCATATGATTCAAAGTATCACATTCAGCAGTTTTAACTTGAAGGCTTTTCCTCAGAGCTTCAATCTCATTTTCCAAAGACGCTCGCGAAGCATTACCATCAGATCCAAAATACTTGAGTAGAGTCTCGCAAGCTTCATGCTGGAGAGGGTCAGTGGAAGATTTTCTAGCATTGTCTAAAATGTTAGACAAGATTTTAAAAGCAACATCAACACCTGCAAAAGTTTCGTTTGATGAAGGAAGGGGTGTAGAAGATGAAGTAGTAATGAGAGAAAGTTGACGATCATTTGTGATGGTTGAGTTGTCAGGAGGAGTATGTGGAAAAACAACAGTTGAAGGCCGTAAAGTACTATAAGGAGTCTCAGTCACAGCAATTTTAGAAGCCTGATTTGTCAAAGAAGTAGAATTATGGGTAGCGATATTCTCGCAAACAAAAGTAGAAAGATTTGGTTGCGATGGTGTGGGAGTAATCCTCACGGATGTTAATGTGGGCATAATGAGATCTTCCCCAAGTGTCTTAAAGTGGCGAGATCTTTTAGGAAGTTTAACAGGGTTATCATCATTCTGCGAATAATAACTCAGATGAGAAACAGAGGCAATAATATTGTTATTAAAAAATAGATGGTGTTTCTTACTACCTTATCATTCGCAGAACTCCTCTTCTTCTTCTCTGCTAGTCTTTTGCGAGTATTAGGGTTTTGAATCGTGGATTGTGTGTTAGAAATAGTTTCGCTGAAGAGAAGACATAACATGGAAATTATGAAGAATCAAATAAGAAAGATTTGAGAATGAAAATAAAATTTGGCTTAAATAAACGTCATAAGTCAATAAACATACCTTGATGACTCCATTAGAACAGTAGCAGAAGAATATGAAGAAGAAGAAAAGTTGCAGACAGAAGATGAAGTAGACAAATGAAGAAGATGAAGAAACGGAAGAAGAAAATTAGTTTTGAAACTTAGTTCTACCTTTTATAGGCAAAGGGGGGTGGACCTATTGAGCAGAGACGTGTCAGTAAATGTAGGAATTCACAACACGTGTAGGAAAGGCTAGATTAACAGAATCTTGTCGAGGAGAAAGTATAAAAGGGAAAGAAGTTGCGAGGATAATAAAGAATATCCAATTCTTTAACAACGCTATTCCTGTGATATTAACAACGCTTCTGCGAGCGTCACTGCCAATTCTTTAACAACGTTTCATGAGCGTCACAGAATATCCAAAATAAACTGACGATGGAAGGAATAAAAGAAGAATATGTTGATCCTGCGATGGTCATCATTCTTACGATAGAGAATATTGTAGCGATCGCGATGAGATCGCAGAATAGATCCGAAATAGTAGGAAAACTTAGTTGGCATCCATTATGTAAATCCCTATATAAAGGGCTCGATAGATCCAGAAAATGATGATGTATTTTTGAGAGTTGAAAGAGTCTTGAGGAGAGAGAAAATTCAAGAGAATATTTGTAATCTTGATTTCTTCCAATTCTGTAAACATTTCTGATATTTGAATAGTAAAGTGTCGTTTAAATCTTTGAAGTTAATTGATTTCCAATAGATTTCTATAGAATCTTAACAAGGGTGTAGTGTGGGAATTCCTGCAACTACATTAGTGAAAGAAAATACTAGGAGGTAATCACTTCCTCAAGACGAATTTAAGCAGAGACATGCCACATATCAAATCCAAGTGAAGGTAATGAATGATTAAACATCTGTGGTAATGGAGATGATATCTGCGAAGTTACAGTAGCCGAATGGAGATGAAGATGATAATTTTGCAAAGTTACGTACTTCGCAGAATTATGTGAACCAATAATATTCCAACGATATATTTCTGCGAAGTTACATTTTTGGAAACTTCTTTTTCTCTCCAATGACGAAAACAGTAGCAGTAAAGCTTCAGGCCAAAATAACCAGATCGTAACAATCAGAAGAACATAGCACCAATGACGAAGTCTGATGAAAATTCATTAAGCGACCAGAATCAGCGAGATGTATAACCTTATTCATTCACAGGGCAAAACCATCTTAGATATCAACTTTACCAACAAAGAACACCAACAATTACAAAGATTAAAGAAACTATTCATCTCATACTCGAGGAATTAGCTCGTACCGAAAGTTCAAATTTTATAACTCCTTCAATGAGTCGACCAGATTCAGCCAGCGACATATCTCTACCAAATACCGCAGACAACACATTAAAAGGGAATATCCTTAACTCTCATCTCTTAAATTTAAATTGCAACAATACATTTGAAGTAGTAACTTTTGGGATAAATTATTTACTTTCGTCATAAGCCACAGGTGCATAAACAATGCTGGAATAACAAAAATGAACTATCAACAAAGAGATGAACTTAAAGAGGCACATAGCTGATGTTGGACAACAAAGAGATCACCAATTTCGAAAAAGATTCGATGCATGCGAAGCTAATAGCCTTAGCGAAGAGAAAGAAATTAAATCTAAATGTTTGCAATCAACAAAAGCAATAACGAAGAAAAGAGGTGTAGTAGTCAAATTAATATCGTAAGAAGGAAATATAGTAAAATACGAGATAGTAAAAGACAATACGAAGAAGTCATTTCGTCAGAGAGCAAGTGAATATCGCAGATAACAAGGATTTACTTCACTTTAAGAGGAAAGACATTTCACAAGAATTTTCTTAGCAAGCAATTTTTTTAGTAGAGAGGTTAACTTCGCAGACAAGCATTTCTCTTCGTAGATGATATTTCTCAGACAACATTTCTCTTCGCAGATGTTTTCTTTGCAAACACTTTCTACACAAGAATTTTCTTCGCAAGAAATTTTCTTCGCAAATGTTTCCTTCGCAAATATTTTCCTGAGACTTGCATCAACAACAAAAATAATTTTGTGAAGTTTACTTCGCCAGCTATATAATGTGGATAAAAACCATAAGACAACAAAGACGTTGCGAGCAACAAAACCAACAAAAATAGTTGTTCGAACAATTGGTGTTTAATTATTTCGCAAGGTCTTTGATTATTTCGCAAAGAAGAGAATTGATGATTATCTCTCCAAGAGTAAAGAAAAGAATGATTATTTAGCAATTTTGAAAAGAAGAGAGTTGATGATTATCTCACAAAGAATAAAGAAAAGAATGATTATTTCGCAAAGAATGATTGACATAAATGAAAGAATTGACAGAAATGAGAGAATAAAGAAACGTGAAATATAGCAAGAAACGCGAGTAAAATTTCGTAGATATTAATAGAAAGGGACGAACCTTTATGGCGTACACCCTAGTTCGCGAATAAAATTTCGCAAGAGGCAAATATAAGACCTAAAGTGCATCATATAAGGGGGTATCTGTTTGCATGGCTCAGGGATAAGGTTATACCGCTGCTGGAACCTGAGTCATGGAGAGAAAGGGGTCCATTTCTTTGAGATACCTATCCAGGAGAGATACCTTGGATTTACAACTATATAAGGTTATACCCTGGTTGGACGACTGGGGGTATCTCCTAAGGAGTGCAGAGTATGACCAATGCGCCGAGGTACACGGTTGAGCCAAGGGTGCCCGGGGTGTACGAAACTACCCTGGACATTCTTGGAAAGTCTTGGCTATGATGCACTCGGCCCGAAGAAAACTCCACTTAGGGTGCAGTCTCGTAACTATAAGCCATATAGGAATAAAGGATAAGATACTGCGAAAACAACTGGTTGTTGTTAAGACCGGATGGGAGGAGCTAGTCTTGTATGGCCTATGTACCCTCCTTGAAGGGGAAACTAGGGGGAAGATAAGGGCGGCACCCTCCATTAGGGAGCTGATAAGTGTCTAAAGACGGCAATGTCATGGGTCTTTACGTTCGTAAGAACATTTAGGCCTGTCATATTATCGCGTGACAAATATTATATAGAGGAAAAAAGCCAAGAGAAAAAGATAAGATGAGATCAATGGGTTTTTACATGAAAGTGTAAAGACGTCCTGCGATTTCATCGCAAGACGGCAATGTCATGGGGCTTTTTCTTCGCAAGAAAACTTAGGCCTGTCATATTGTTGCAGAGAAATTGACAAAATGAGGATAAGGCAAGATCAATGGGTCGTTACATGCGAATGTAAGGACGTCCTGCGATTTTTTCGCAAATACAAAAATTGGCAAAATAAGACCTTTAACTAGGAAAGAAAAATAAGACCAATAGAATAATCTCAAACATTAACTATTTTCTTTTAAGAATGCAGGAAAGATTTGTTCATCGCAAGAGAGATATCAAGTACTATTTAGAATCTCTCAGAAGTACGAATCAGAATCTCTCAGAACACTATTCACGGCATAATTCACAACACTATTCGCAACACTATTTTAGGAGCACTATTCAGATTCTCGCAGATTCATCCAGAATCTCGCAGGAGATGTGATTATTGCGTAGAATGTGATTATTTAATCGCATGAGGTAGAGGCTAGATAAGAATAAAGAAACAATTCGCTCATTCAACATTTTTTCAAGGATTCTACCTTCATAGATAAAGAACAGAGGCAACTATGGATTACCAAGCAAACATTTTATGTTCTGTATCTTCTCGGCAACAATCATTTCCAAAATGGACAAGAATTTTCACCAAAAATGAAGTAATAATTTCGCATGAATAGAGGCAATACTTATGACTTTTATTCAAGGACGGATACTTCTTATATTTCTTCAAGGATATTTCACAATTCGTATACTTCAAGAGTTGATACTTCTTATTTACTTCGCAAAGATCTGGAACTTCACAAAAGAATAGAGGCAAGTACGTACTTTTCAAGTCCAATATTCTTTCGCTCGTTTCGTCATCAGCAAAGATCAAAGACTACTACAACAACAATTTTTTTCTTAAAGATTTCTTTTCAAGCAATATTCAAGAAAAAAGTGGCAAGATGTAGGATCAGAATATCGCCATAGCAATACTCTTGTGAAATTTATAACGACTTTTATTCGAGCTCTTCTACAACACACTGCAAATGTCACAAATTAATGACGTAATAGACAACGACAGCATAAAACACGAGAAAGATGTGAAGATTTTGTGGTTGTAGAGAAATCTCGCGAGAATGAAGCGGAGCCTGCGAGAACGTAGCAGAGCCTGCGAGAACGTAGCAGAGCCTGCGAGAATGTAGCAGATTCTGCGAGAACGTAGCGAGGTCCTGAGAGAACGTAGCAAGAGATCCTAAAATAGGGGGAGTATGAGCTGTATGTGAGCTGTCATCCATTATGTAAACATGATAAGTGCCTAAAATACATCAATTGAATAACGATTTCTTATGCTCTTCTTAGCTATTTTTCTTGTATTTTTGTATATTACGCTCCTTTTACATTTTTTAGGTGCTTTGGAGTCGTGTGACAAGAAAGAAGGCAAATATGAGCTTAATACATTGGTTGGAGACATTGGGCGTGGCAGAGTTGAAGTACAGAAGCACCGTGACTTTAAAGTATCAAACCTGGAAATACTGGGAGTAGACATTGTATTCATGAGGGGTTGGCAGCTGATTTCAGTTTACTAAAGAACACCTACAGATCGTTAATGGGGCACCAGTTCTCTTATTAGGTGAACATCATACAACTAGGTCGGGAAAATTCAGTAAACTTCACGACCTAGTTCTCTGCTGCTGCAACAAATGTTCTCTGAACTGCAAAGCCATGCTTTCAGTGGCTCGTAACTTCAGTTCGATTGTGAATGGTGAGAGATTGGCCAATTTTTTAAGCCAAAATGTAGAAGGAAACTCGAGTTAGGAAACAAAGAAATAGGGAATAACTAGGTCAGTTTCATGCCGAGACAAAGAGCTGTGTATTTCTGCCGTTAAATCCCTGAGAAAATGGAGAAGATGGAAATGCAGTTCTGAGATTAATGAATGTATGTGTGTTTGAGAAGGTTTCTCAGAATGGGTTTGTTCTAAAATGTGAAATGCAATGCAAGGAAGGAGTTGTGCAATCTTTCCATTATACAACCAATTACTAGCTTATCTGTTCGACAGAAGCACACTTAGTGCTTGAGAGAAGGCCTAAAAGACCAATTCTTTACAGTTTCAAGTTCAGTTGCGACCAAGTCTTGTTGTTCACTGAACATATGTTCATGCCGGAAAACTACAAGTCCTATGGTTAGTTGCAAAGGGTTAATAGGGATATTATATGCCATGACGAAACTGAAGATTCAATACCAGTTAAGAGCTAATGTGTGAAGGTTTAGCCGAGAGAATACTGGGAAGAAAGTTGTGTATTGCCGTTAGTCTTGTAATGATCGGATGAGATGATTTGAATTGAGAATATGGGTTTACGTTGGAGCATATGGACAGCGTCTACATCCACAAATCAGCAAGGAAAGATGGGTTATGTCTGGAATTCAAGTTAACAGCAATGAACTTCTGCCGAGCAGGGAAGAAGAATGAGCTCTGCCATTGACTGAAGATGATGAACAAGGAGATTGAAGGAAGGATTCGAGTTCCTAAATGAATGAAAGTGAGGTTTAGTTTTGAGCTCGAGTTGGACAGATTTTGTATGTATGCCAAGAAACAAGGGTTAATAAGCAGCTGGAGCCATCAGTTTGGATCAGCATTTCACGGTTCGAACTACATGGGTTATGAATTCATGTGAAGGGATGTCATACGAGTGAGTACAAGATCAGTTCTTGTTGTCGCTGATCCAGGTCCGTATGCCATGTATTATGTGGTTTATTTGCAAAGGGTCAGGTGATTAATGGTAGAAACTGAGATAAACATGGAAACATTGATCGTATATTGGAAGATCGGGTTTGTTATAAAACTTGGCCGAGAGACCAGCTGAAGTGAAATACAGCCGTTGATTGCAAGATCTGGAAGAGAAAATTGGAGCTATAAAAAGAAACGGAAGGCTACAGTTTTGGAAATCATCTCATACCCCTCATTCATAACTGCCGCCTCTACAACAGAGATGAGCTTTTTCTCCTCTCCAAACCCTTCCATCACCACCTGCACAATCATATACCCCCTGCATATTATTACCATCTACATACCATCATATCCATCCACCTCCATCATCCCCAGTTATGGATATCCATCCACTGCATACCATCCAAACCATCACCAGCATACAGGCAGCAAGGAGCACAGGAAATATAGCCCCAAGGCAGCAGCAGTTCGCATACGCCACCACCATTCCATTATCACCAGGCTACATTGTCGCCGCCACCATACAGTCCATATTAAACTCCACCTGCAGCTGCTGTTTGGTTTTGTATTTCTGTTTTTATTTGTTGTGCTATTTTTCCATGAACTCCAGTAGCTAATTGCATTTGATTAGGGACGATTTCGACGTCCGAATATGAACTCCAATTGATATTTAAAAAGCCTTTTTCTTGCAATTTATTTCGTTATTGTTTATTCTCTACCGTGCCAAAAGTGTTTATGAATTATTCTAGAATCGTTTAAGTTGCAAATTAAATTGGTTTATGGATGATTCGATTGCTAATTCGAGAATTCTTCGACCCGTAATTGTCTAGATATTCCGAATACAAGTAGTAATATGTGGTTATTGACGATGGGATTTTGTTAAGTAATCATATGTATTGAATGACACTAGTATATGAATCGAGCTTTTGTGTTTGTCACTAGGAATAGCCTATCTCACGGAACTTAATGCATTTTTTTGAGTCACACCTAGTAAGCATACCTCTGGGAAACTTGGCAAGTAGAATCTGGTAGTCGAGCGCTTCCGTGTTCGGTGAATTAGGAGATATTGCGGAGTATTTGAGCGTACTAAATATTCAAGGGTTATTAGTAATGGGTGATTGCAGAAATTAGCTATATCATTAAGATTCATGTTTTGTGACTAAGGAGAAGTCCTTGATCACTCTCATTCTCATATTTGCATTTCTTATTCAGAAATTGAATCGACAACTTAGACTCCTCTTTCCCTTAGGAACGAACCTGCTTATCCGTATACTACTAGTTAGTTTAAAGAGAAGTAGAGAAATATTATTTTTGCGAGTTCGACACCTCGTCAAAACACCTATATAAAGAGGAGAGCAAGAGAGAGAAAAGGGGAGAGATAATTTTAGTAAGAGAGAGAGATATATTTTGTAGAGAGATATTTTTAGCGAGAAAATGTATTTTTCTTTATCATCTTCTTCCCCAAAACTAGATCTAGAACTCCATTAATGGAGATTACCAATGTAAATCAAATGTAAAATTAAACAATCATAGTGAAGAATCATGGATGTAGATCAAATTGATCGAACCATGTAAAAATTTGTGTGTCCATTTACAATTTTAGTATTTTGATCATCATTTTCATATCAAATGAGTTTAGATCAAGAAATTATTATCAAGATATTATAAGGGGTGTGTTGTGGGAATTCCTGCAACTACAGTGGAATCACAAACGATGATACGAAGATGTTTGTGATTACTTTTATATCTTGCCTATCGGAGATAGAAATCTCAAGCCAATTATTACAATTGTACTCAGTATGATAGAAACAACAAGATCAGATCACACAACTACAAAAAAAGTAGTATCGGTCTGGCTTCACAATCCCAATGAAGTCTTTAAGTCGTTAACCTGGTTTTAGAAGAAGAAAACCAAAGGTTAAAGGAGAATCGACTCTAGCTTAGCAAACTAGTATCACACAAAATGTGTGGGGATTAGGTTTCCCAGTTGCTAGAGTTCTCCCTTATATAGTCTTTCAAATCAGGGTTTGCAATCAATGTTAGCTTAGTAACAAAGCATTCAATATTCACCGTTAGATGAAAACCTGATTAGATACAAGATAATATATCTCAACCATTAGATCGAAAACTTAGATTTCCATATACACATGTACTTGATGATTTTAGGTTTGTGTAACCGTACCCAAACGTGTACAATAGTTGGTTCAAGATTAGTCAACCAAATGGTTAACCAAATGATAACTTTCATATCAACCATATTCTTCTTCACCATAACTAGTCCAAATGACTCAAATGAACTAGTTAGAGAGTTGTTCAATTGCTATGAGATCTTATGTACTACACAAGACACAATTGAAGCAAAAATGATGTGATTCACTCGAATCGATTCATGAACTATAAATCCAAGGTTTGCAATAGCATTCCTTAGATAATTTAAATAAGTTCACGAACATCGTTTTTAGACATAACCACTCAAGTTCGCGGACATAAGTAACCGGTTGGAGTTCACAAACTCCAGCAGAAATTTTAGGGTTCGAGAACTACACTCGTTCGTGGACTGAGTTCGCGGACTGGATTTACTGCTCAAGTTCCGGTTTTCACTTGATCAACAAAGTTCACAAACTTCGATTCAAGTGCATAAGAACTTATACATATATGTGTTACCAAAACAATGTTTATATCCCCCGGTGGTTAAATTGTCTAAACTCGCATTTCAATCATTGAAACATTCTCATAGGACATCATATAGTTATTATTCACGGACTAGTTTTCGTCAGAGCAATTTCCAAAGTGATTGAAACATTACATGACTTTCGTCACTAGGCAAAGATGAACTTGGATAAAGCGAAAGCTTTACCAACACACATTTCGAGAAATATATAAGTGAGATATACTCGTCTTGAAATGTCACATGTGTATATATTTAGTCGATATGGTAAAACTACTTTTGTCTCAAGATAGGAGATAAAGTAGATTGACTTTTGAGTGATAGATAGGTTCAAGTCTCCACATACCTTTTGGTCGATGAAGATCCACCGGTTCCTTGAGTAGTCCTTCGTCTTGTATGATGATTGCCATGGAGTTCTTGAGCTCAACTACACTTTCAAACCTAGTCCGAGACCTTAGCTATAGTATACTAGAAATCAAGACTTTATAGTTTTGATCACTAAGATTGAAAAACATGCTTGATATAGCAACGCATGCGAGTTCGACCGAACAGTGCTCTAACACTTTGTATATGAGACATCGACATAATCGTATGAATGCTATCGTGATTATGTATGGGTATGAGGTGAGGATTTCATCCTAGGAAATAATTTTTTTACATGTGTTTTAATGAAGTAAGTTCATGATATATGTTGTGAAACCGAAAAGGAAATCGCCAGGCGTTATTGGGGATGTTCTTCATTGCAAATCTTATGAACGACCAATTTGTGTGATTAGTATAACCGATCATGACTTGTTTGTGTTCTTGGTAAAACTATTCACATGAGTCCTGACTTATGTATTGGTATGACTTTTATTAGTGAAACCGATCTTAAGTAATCACATAGGGTATGATCGGGTTTGTGAGTGTCTGAAAAAATTTGGGAAAGGGGAACCCATCCTATGAAGAGGTGCAGTACATCACAAGGGGGAACAGATCCTTGTATGAGGTGCAACAAGGTTTATAGAAGAAAGGGGAACCGATCCTATGAACATGTTCAATACGATTTTAGTCAAGGTGGAACTGATCCTATGGACATGTGCAGTGCATACAAGTTAGATACCAAATATATGTGGGGAACCGATCCTAGTACCTAGTCATCCGAATCTTTGGTAAGCTAGTGTGACTATGCACAGTACTCACATGGAGGTAGAACCGAAACTTGTTTTGGTAGAACCGTTACACCCATGATTTGTGATTGAGTGTTACTTGATCAATCACATAGTTCTTGAAAGTCAGATGAACCAATTGAAAAAGCGGGGGTCTAACAACCACACCTAATATTTCGATTAGCAATCTATATGGACAACTCCGAGTTACTTTCTATAGAATCAACTAGATAGACAAACTCAATCAATAGAAAATATCTCAAGGAGTTTATATCTCTATCTCTCAATTTGATCTTTACTCAAGCAAATAGAAATCTGCGAGTCTTTATTAAAGAGAGATAACTTGGATGGTACCAAAGACCAATATCCAATTGTCAATCAATTTAAATCAACAACCTAAAAGGTCGGATATTCTAATTGATTAAACAACGCACAAACTGTATTATTTTAATTATATAACAAAATATAATGCGGAAAAAAAATAACACAGACACCAGAATTTTGTTAACGAGGACACCACAAATACAGAAAAACCCCGGGACCTAGTCCAGATTAAACATACACTGTATTAATCCGCTACATACACTAGCCTACTCCAAGCTAACTTCGGTCTGGACTGTAGTTGAACCCCAATCGATCTCACACTGATCCAATGTACAGTTATGCTCATACACCACTAATCCTAGCAGGATACTGTGCACTTGATTCCCTTAGATGATCTCACCCACAATCAAGAGTTGCTATGACCCAAAGTCGAAGACTTTAATAAACAAATATGTATCACTTAGAAAAGTCTACAAGGATAGATAAATTCGTCTCCCACGAATAAACCTATGAGTTTTGTTCTGTCTTTTGATAAATCAAGGTGAACATGAACCAATTGATAAAACCAGACTTGTATTCCCAAAGAAAAGCTCAGCTTTATCAATCACCTCACAATAGTCTTAATCGACACAGTGAAGAAGATTATTGAGGAATCACAAATGATGAAACTAAGTGTTTGTGACTACATTTATATCTTGCCTATCGGAGATAGAAATCTCAAGCCAATATTCCAATTTTACTCGTACGATAGAAGAAGCAAGATCAGATCACACAACTACTAGAAAAGTAATATCGGCCTGGCTTCACAATCCCAATGATGTATTTAAGTCGTTAACCTGGTTTTAGAAGAAGAAAACCAAAGGTTAAAGGAGAATCGACTCTATCTCAAAAACTAGTGTCACACAGAATGTGTGTGGATTAGGTTTCCCAGTTGCTAGAGTTCTCCCTTATATAGTCTGCAATCAATGTTAGCTTACTAACAAAGTATTCAATATTCACCGTTAGATAAAAACCTGATTAGATTCAAGCTAATATTTATCAACCGTTAGATCGAAAAACATATCTTGTTATACACACATGTACTTGATGTTTTTATCCTTGTGTAACCATACCCAAACTTGTACATTAGTTGGTTCAACAATAGTAAACCAAATGGTTAGCCATATGATAACTTTCATATCAACCATATTCTTCTTCACCATAACTAGTCCAAATGACTCAAATGAACTAGTTAAAGAGTTGTTCAATTGCTTAGATCTTTATGTACTACACAAGACACAATCGAAGCAAAAATGATGTGATACACTCGAATCGATTCATGAACTATAAATCCACGGTTTGAAATAGCATTCCTTAGTTTGTTAATATAAGTTCACAAACATCGTTTTTAGACATAACCTACTCATGTTCGCGGACTGGGTTCGCGGACTTAAGTTCCCGGACGGAGTTCACAAACTCTAGCAAAAATTCTCGGGTTCGAGAACTACGCCAGTTCATGGACTGGGTTCACGGACTGAAGTTCACGTGCTGCTCCGTTCTCACTTGATCAACAAAGTTCGCAAACTTCGGTTCAAGCAATAAGGACTTATACATATATGTGTTACCACAACAATGTTTATATCCTCCAATGGTTATATTGTATAAACTCTCATTTCAATCATTGAAACATTCTCAGAGGGCGTTATATAGTTGTTATTCACAAACTATTTTTCGTCATAATGATTTCCAAAATGATTGAAACATAACATGACTTTCATCACTAGGTAAAGATGAACTTGGCTAAAGCGAAAGCTTTATCAACACATATTTCGATAAATAGATAAGCGAGATATACTCAGCTCGAAATATCCACATGTGTATAATATAAGACTTTTGTCTCAAGATAGGAGATAGATTAGATAGACTTTTGAGTGATAGATAAGTTCAAGTCTCCCCATACCTTTTAGTCGATAAAGATCCACTAGTTCCTTGAGTAGTCTTTTGTCTTGTATGATGATCTCCATGGAGTTCTTGAGCTCAACTACACTTTCCATCCTAGTCCGAGACCTTAGCTATAGTAGACTAGAAATCAAAGACTTTATAGTTTTGATCACTAATATTGACAAACATGCTTGAGATAGAAACGCATGCGAGTTCGACCGAGCAATGCTCTAATAATCTCCCCTTTTGTCAATTTTAGTGGCAAAACTATTAATACATATGGAATACACAAATATATAAATAAACTTTGTATCTCATATTCCACATATCTTCTAATCTTCAACAATACCTGAAATCTTCGTCACTTCCAAGTGATCCAATGATCCCAAAGGTTGTAAGTTTAGCATCATCGTTGTTGAAAATACATAGATATAACAATGAGAAAACAAGAGTTCTTAATCATTGTTGTACAATGTCATAGTATCATTACACAACGTCAAAGTCCAATTGCATCACAACTTTAACAACAATATTATGGTGATACTTCACTCCCCCTTAGTCAATACTCCATCTCACATGGAAACCGCTCCCCCTTACATAATGATCTGAAAACCATATGTATTTGTAGTGTGAACTACATATTAATTTTCCCCTTTTTTGTCAATAAAATTGGCAAAGGTACAAGAACGGGATCCTAATGAAATTTTCATAAGAGACATTTCATGAACAAAGGTAAATGTATATCATATTGTTTATATGCAATCATAAAGCCGAAGCTAAATGCATTCATCAAGGAGTTCATAAAGATACAAGATAACCCCTATAATATTCCACAACCACACTCCCCACAAAGATTTGGCAATTAAGCGCAAGTTCAAAAGAACTCTCCCCCATAAAATTTCATTCCCAAAGGAACAACAAGAGCGACCTTAATTTCAAAATAAAAAAATGATTTCTTTGGACTCAACAAATATCATACAAGTATGATTTTGGAATCCAAAAAGAAATATTCAATGAAATTAACCGTAAGCGAACCTAAGATTAATTTAACTAAATATGATCTACACAAGTAAACTTATGCATTCTTAATAACTTGATCAGATTAATCACAAGAGAACACATAATTAATCTAACCGGAATACACAACTAAACTAATCACAAAAGTAATCAATTTAACTGTTTATACTCACATAAGAAAATATATGGAGCGATGACTAAGTTAATCATAAAAACAACCAACCCAGTCGAAAATGATCAAACATAAGACAAACTTACAAAGTCATAACTAAATAATCACACAAGATGATTAATTTAGTTCAATATACTCGACGTAAAGTACCTTACGAAACACAACTAAGCTAATCACAAAAATAATCAACTTGGTTGTCTAGTGCTCAACATAAGACACAATACGGAGTCTCACAGTAATAGACAAAAAATGGATCAGGGAAGATCAATTAATACGGAATACACAAGGATTCATTATATGTTTCTATCACCATTTTCACAATGACATACAATAGACATAATCCTTGAACCACAAAAGATTTTAACCTATCTTACATCAATAATTGACAATATAGGCTTAACTTTAGTGTTTGTCAAATATCTATTCATTCTTTTATCAATACTTGCATCTAAATTCACGAACGACTTTACTTTTGACAAAGTATGGGACAATCAAGTTCACGGACCTAAACACATATATCCCATAATAATATTGCAATATATAAAATCATAAAGATTAATACTGCAAAAATCATCTTCCAAACAAGTTTAGAATTTAAACAAATAAATCTAAAAACAAAAAGATCAAAACTTTGGACATAGCTATGTGTAATCACAATAATGGATATTCCAAACATTAGTTATTCTTCTAAACAAAACAAGAAAAATAGAAGATTTATTAGGCAAACTCAATTCAAATATATCTTTTAGAAACTAATCACAAGCTAAAGTTCACATTCGACAGCTTCACAGGTTTCAAGACTTTTGAGTTCGTGATCTGTATTATCAACTGCATCTCCGGAGAAGATCTCCTTATTGAGAAGTTCTTTAACATGTGACTTCATGAGACCAAGGTCAGCAGTAACCTTTTTTAACTCACTTCTAACCACATCAAGATCCTTCATTGTATCAACAAGTTGCAGTTTCGATTTCTCAAAGTATTTAAGAAAGTCATGAACCACTTCAGCAGAAACCATATCCTCATTCTCAACATCTTGATGTGAGTAGGCATAGTAGCATGAGGCATTATGTGCACTATGTTCTACAAGAGTTCTTTTCTTCCTTCCTTTTGATTCAAACCCAAAAACTTTCTCAAGAAATCCCTTAACAAAAACATCATGGAGAGATGAAGAAGAGGACATTCTTGATAATCCAGAAGATAACCTAGAGTATACATACGTGACTATGTAACTAAATAGGTCAGCTATTTAAAGGTTTTCAGGAAGGAAGGCTTTTAGGGGTTTTTAAGTCGTAGTCTCAAGATGGTAACCCGTGTACACA
Organism: Papaver bracteatum; assembly: GCA_023529315.1. NCBI lineage: Eukaryota > Viridiplantae > Streptophyta > Magnoliopsida > Ranunculales > Papaveraceae > Papaver > Papaver bracteatum. The sequence goes on from JAJJWX010000021.1 coordinate 98,930, forward strand.
TGCGAACACAGTACACCCCATAAAAAAACTCAAGACAATTAAACAGGAAAACAAGAAAAACATTACAAATACTTTTAGGAAATATTGTTTGCTCGCACTAGTTTGGCTATAGATGATAAGAAAATAGCTCAACTAAGTGAAACACAAATTGCCAAAGTACACCTGACTTACACATCTTGCCCAACAGGATTTTTATGAGCAAGTTCCTAACCCTTGTGATTAATTAGCACAAGTATGAGCCATTTTCTCATTAAATGAACAAAGCTTTTGGTTATCCTTTTCTTTACGAAATGTTGGAGGAGAACCATTATGATGTGAAAGGTAATCATAAATTTCTTCCTTACAAAAATATGGCTTGGAGGATTGATTCTTACCTGAAGGAAATTAGATTCTTCCTGATACTTTGTTCACATCAAATGTATTATTAACTCCCCTTTTTAAGATGTAAGGATATTGGTCTCCTTTAAGATTGTTAAGACATCTGTTTTGAGTCAAAACCCTTGAGGAACTCATAGAACTGACTTTCCTGGTAGAGTACACAGGGTAAGTACTGAAACCAATTGGTTTAGTCATATGGATGTCAGTTTTTCCTTTGAATATTACATCAAAGGTGGGTTGCAGATGAACAAAAGAATTGTTACTCAACCTAGAGTTTCCCATTTGTCTGATCGTTCCTCTTGATTTAAAAAAGGAACATACCTTCTGAACGTTAGAAAACACTATCTTAACATTTTGTGGAGATTTCCTTCCTTCATGTAATGTGCACCATCTCTGACTGTAGGTATCGAATATCACAAGGCATTAACTTATGAACATCGTGACAAATGTAAGAGGAAATAGTTACAAAACAATACGAAGATAGAGGAAGCACATGAAAGTATGAAGATTTGCGAAGATAGAATAATCGTACGAAGATGTATTGCGATACTTCGCAATACATATACAGCTGTAAAAAGTTCATTATAAATAGGAGTTCAAATGTAAAATTCAAGAGGTTCTTTTTGGTGAGTATTAGAAATTATCTTAGGAAAGAGAATAGAGAAAGTTGTAACTATTCTAGTTCCATTTAAATACTTCTTTGTAATCAATTGAGAGAATTAATAAGAAAATTGTCATTCATCATCAAGAACTTCTTAAGTTTTACAAATTCTACTGAGGGTGTAGTTGTAGGTTATTCTGCAACTACATAATTGGCGCTAGAAACAGGGAGTTCGAGGATTGTGATAGCCAAAATTTGAAGGAATTGTGGAAAATTTGAAGATCAAATGGAGTCAGTGGATGGAGATTGAAAAAAAGAAGAATGTAATATGATCACAAAGACAATGATTGATGAATTCCATAATAACATGAAGGGAAAGATATACAAGCGAGATTGTAGAGGAAGAAAGATCATGGAGGAGGAGAAAATAACAACTTTAGAAGAATGGGAAAAACAGAAAATCACATTTTCAGTAGCAGAAATTCCAAATGAAGATTTGAACCATACTTCACCATTGGTGATCACAGTTCCAGTCATGCGAGAAGAGAAGAAAGCTATAGAAAAATGGAAATTAAACCGAATCTTGGTTGATATAGGGAGTTCTGTTAATATCATGTTCTGTCATGCACTTAAAGGGATGGGAATTAAAGATGAAGAAATCACAAATTCAAAATGTCTCATTCATGGATTAGGAAAATCTACAACAAAATCTAAAGGGGAAATAGCACTGCGAATATTGCTAGGAGAAATCGAAACACATATAGTCTTATGTGTGATAGATTTGGAATCTCCATATAATATGCTGATAGGAAGGTCGTGGATTCATGCGATCAAAGTTGTTGCTTCAACATTACATCAGAAAAACAAATTTCCTACACCAAATGGAATACAGGAAATAAAAGGAGATCTTAATAGTGCAAAATTTTGTTATCAGATTGAAGTAAAACAGTGTGGGGGGAGAGCAAGAAAGAAACAGTTTCGTAGAAAACTTGCGAAGGAGGTAAAAAAGGAAGAAGAATTCAGAGTGTATACAATAAGAACAAAGGAAGGGAGAGGAATACCAAGTGAGACTCCAGAAAAAGAAGGGGAACCAGCAAAAGTAATCAAAGAACCAACACCTATGGGGGAGCAAAGTCCAAGTTATGTTGCAGCTGAACCAACTAAAGGAGTAAATATTGGAAGCAAAGAGGAGCCTTTATTCTTGCTAATTGGAACTAATATGGATGAAGAACAAGAAAAGAGAACTATTGATCTCCTACGAGAATATAAAGATATATTCGCAGGAAGTGTAGATGAGATACTAGGAATTGATCCATCAGTGGCGTGTCAAACATCGATAAAAATGTAAGACCATTCAAACAAAGGATAAGGAAGATATCACAAAGTTATCATGCACAGATAGAAGAAGAATTACAAAAGATGCTGGATGCAGGAATCATAAGGGAAGCAAAATACCCAGAATGGATTGCGAATATGGTCATTGTTCCGAAAAAGAATAAAGGGATAATAATTTGTATAGATTTCACTGATCTAAACAAAGACTGCCCCAAAGATAGATTTCCATTACCAGACATACCACAAATGGTGGAATCAGCTGCAGGACATGATAGAGTCACTTCACTTGATGGATATAAAGGGTATAATAAAATATCACTCGCAGAAGAAGATCAAGAACATACTGCTTTTTTTGCTCCAAGAGGTTTGTATTGTTATGTGAAGATGCCATTTGGTTTGCGAAATGCGGGTGCTACATATCAACGAATGGTTGAAAAAGTGTTCGCAAAGTGGATACATAAAACTTTGGAAGTATATGTAGATGATATGTTGATAAAAATCAAAGAAGCCAAAGTTCATGTGAAAGATTTGAAGGAAATATTTGAACAAATGAGAAAGTTCAACATCAAATTAAATCCTGAGAAATGTATAGTTGGAGTTGCGTCTGGAAAATTCTTGGGATATATAGTATCAAAGGAGGGAATACAAGTTGATCTAGAAAAGGTACAAGCAATTCGTGACATGCCAACACATGCAACAGTAAAGGAAGTACAAAAGCTAAATGGACTCTTAGCTTCACTCGGAAGATTTATTTCGCGAATATCAGATAAGTGCAAACATTTTTTCAACATACTTAAGAAGGGAGCAAAATTCAAGTGGACTGATGAATGTGAAAAAGATTTTCAAGGAATCAAAGAATATCTCACAAATACATCCATATTACAGAAACCAGAGAAAAACGAAGAATTATTGGTATACCTCGTAACAACTCCATATGCTCTAAGTGCAGTTCTATTGCGAACAGACGCAGGAATAGAAAGGCCCATTTACTACATCAGTAAAACTTTTAACGCAGCAGAGAGAAATTATTATAAAATGGAGAAGTTAATCTTAGCCCTGGTTTATGCATCATTCAAGTTACGAATATACTTCCAAGCACATGTGATAAAAGTGGTAACCAAGGTGCCAATTGAATCAGTTATGAAGAATACCAAAAGGTCAGGGAGAATATAAAGGTGGAATGCACAAGTAAACCATTACAAGATAAAATACGAAGTATTATCATCGCAAAAGTTACAAGTTGTCGCAGATTTCTTGGCAGAATTTTCTTTGGAAGAAGATGAAGCAGTAGAAGAAATGATGGATATTGAAGAAGAGTTTGGGAATCCAAAAGACTTGTTAACAGAACCAAATAGATGGGAAATTTTAGTAGACGGATCATCCAACAGTGAGGGGAATGGAATTGGAGTTGTGTTGATCTCACCATAAGGAGAAAGAACATCATTCTCATTCAGATTAGAATTTGCATCCACGAACAATGAAACAGAGTACGAAGCTGTAGTGCACGCATTGAAGATCGCAATAGAAAATAATATTGAAAGTATAAGGATAACAAGTGATTCGCAGCTAGTAATTTGTCAAATTAAAGGGGAATATACCACAAATGAGTCTTCATTGAAGAAATACAAGAAACTTGTTGCTGAATTATCTGCGAAGATACCAAAATTAAAGTGGAGGCATATAACAAGGAAGTACAATCGACTCGCAGATGGTTTTGCATTCATTACAAGTATGATGACAAATTCTAATACAAGAAATATCAAAATTCAGACGATTCAATACCCATCGGTGAACAAAGAAGAAGAAATTGAGGAGGCAGTTGCGATGGAAGTAGAAAGAGAATTACCAAATAACATCACAGATTGGAGAAAAGAAATTCATGCATATCTCGCAACAGGAGAAGTATCCAGGAACAGACTAGAAGCACATAAATTAAAGAGTCGTGCAACAAACTATGAGCTGCGAGAAGGAATTTTATACAGAAAATCTTTCAATGGACCACCTCTCAGGTGCTTAACTCGTGAAGAAGGAGAAAAATATTGAGGATGTTAAATGGAGGAGAAGCTGGAAATCATAATGGGGGAAGATCTCTAGCGTACAGAGAAAAGATACAAGGATATTACTGGCCATATATGCATACAGACGCAAAATTGTTCGTACGAAGATGCAAGGAATGTCAATGACATGGTAAAAGAATTCATGCACCAGGGGCAACATTAACTTCTTCAACAAGCTGCTGGCCTTTTGGGAAATGGGGGTTGGATATTGTTGGACCATTTCTGCCTGGATCCGGACAAAGGCGATATTTGATAGTCGCAACAGATTATTTTACGAAGCTCGCAGAAGTAAAAGCAGTACAGCATATTCGTGATAAAGATGTTTTTACGTTCATATTTTAGAACATCATTTGCAGATACGGAGTTCCAGCACAGTTAGTATCTGATAATGGAAAACAATTTGAAGGGCAGAATATAGAGATATTACTAAGTGCTTTTAGGATAAAATGTGGGAAATCAACTCCGTTATATCCACAAGCTAATGGACAAGCAGAGGCAACAAATAAAACAATCGTAGATACAATCAAAAAGAAATTAGAAGGACATCTCAAAGGGTGGTGCGAGCAAGTACCTAGTGCAGTCTGGGCATACAATACAACTAGAAGAGAGGAAACTGGAATGTCTCCTTATTTCTTAACATATGGAGTAGAAGCGATGATACCAATGAGAGGTTGTAATTCCGACAACAAAGAAAGAAGCTTGGGAAAGAAATTTAAGTGCAGGGGTAATATTAAGTGAACTGGATGATTTGGAAGAAATAAGAGAAAAGGTGTTGCACCATATGAAGATTTATCAGGAACGATTAGCTCGAGAATACAACAAGAGAGTCATTGAATTTGAATATCAACCAGGTGATTTGGTCATGCGAGAAACACCTCCATATCAGAAAGAAAATGGAGGAAAATTAGCACCAAAATGGGATGGACCATATGTTATCAAAGAGGTCGTGGGAAGTGGAGCTTATCGGCTGATGGATCCAAAAGGGAGAGACATGGGTTTGAGACTTGGTAGACCTTGGAATAGACTGTATTTGAAAAGGTATTATCCATAAAACTCATGATAAATTTTACGAATATTATTTGCTCGCAGGAAATATGCAAAAATTACGAATTTCAAAATTTTTATTGCGATTAACTTTCATTAAAGAAAGACGCACAAATTAACTTGCGAAGAAAAGACCGCAATTTGAGAATAAAAGACCGCAATCTGTGATCAGCTTTCAAAAAAGAAATAAAGCCGCAGAAACATTACATAGGCAAACCTTTGTGGCGTACAACCTAGTTCGCGAAGCAACATTTCGTAAGAGGCAAAGTCCTAAAGTACGTCATTTAAGGGGGTACCTATAAGCATGGCTCAGGGACACCGGAACACCACCAAGGCACCTGAGTACATGGAACTTTACGGGGTACAACCAAATAACGGGGTACCTATAAGGGTTAGACACCTTGTATTCTCACCTAATCTTGAGACATTACGCAATATTATGTGGTGTAACATGATTTAGGTTGGGCGACTAAGGCATACTGTCTTTCCCAAGAAGTGCAAAAAACGATCAAGGCGCCAAGGTACACGGTTGAGTCAAGAGTGCCGGGTGAGCTTGAAGCACATCTGCCATTTTTGACAAGTCTTGGCAAATGATGCACTTGGCCCAAAGATACCCCATAGGGTGCAACCTCGTAACTATAAGCCCTATAGGCAAAAAGGATAAGAGGTTGCGATCAAAAGCTGGTTGTTTGCATAACCAGATGGGAAGAGCTAACCTTGTATGGTCGATGTACGCTTCCTTGAAGGGGAAACCAAGGGGAAGATAAAGGGCAGCACCCTCCATTAGGGGAGCGATACGTCTTTATAAGACGCAAATGTCACGAGGCTTCTTGTTTGCAAAAACATAAAGGCTTGTCATATTTGTGCAACAATTGAATTTCTGCGAGCATTCTAAGAGAAAAACAAAACATACAAAGAGAACTCGCAGGACATAACAAACAAGTTAAGATGAGATCAATGGGTTATTACATGAAAATGTAAAAACGTCCTGCGATTTCATCGCAAGACGACAATGTCACGAGATTGTATATTCGCAAGAATGTTCAAACTTGTCATATTATCGCAAATACAAAAATATTATCACAAAAGAGGTGGCAAAATAAGACCTTTACTTAGGAAGGCATGATAAGACCACAGCAATTAATGAAAATTATTCCATCAATATCATTGGAGAATTTTTACAAGAGTATATATATCATGAAGTTATGACAAAGAAGACAGCTCCGTCAACATCATTGAAGTATTTTTACAAGAATATAAATCATGAAGTCCTAAAAAAGAAGACAGCTATTGAAGAATTTTCATGAAGATATAACAAAAGATGCGATTTTGCTCGCAATCAAAAACAGATAGTTCGTATTCATTAAATTTTACGAGAATTACATACTTCTTATACTTCTTAATATACTTAATATTTATCCACAACTTGAATACTTCTTATAATTCTTCAAGAATGTCTCATATTTATTATACTTCTTCAACGGATACTTCATTTTGCGAAGGTTAAGTACTTATTATACTTCTTCATACATTGAGTAATTCTTCATAGATGGAATAATTCTTATACTTCTTCATACCTTGGATAATTCTTTACGGATTGAATACTTCTAATACTTCTTTAAAGATATTTTATACTTCTTATACTTCTTAAGGATATTTCATACATCGTATTTCTTATACTTCAAAGGGAGGATTTCTTGTTCACAATTGCAACAAGCTGAAGCTTCATAAGTTGAATTAAGGAAGATATTCTAATACTTCCAACAATGTTTAATCATCTGAAGAGCAATAATAGGGGGAAAGGAGATACTAAACTATATTCTTTGAGTTATATTATTTCTCTTCATATGATCAAATGATGCAAATAAGGAAAGCATTCAATTTAAGAAAGGTCAAATCACCTTCGCAAAATATAAAGTGTACTTCTTAAAAGAACAAAAATAGTAGGCGTAATTGTTTGCAAAAAGAAAACCAACAGTAGCTGAGAGAAGGAGTTCAAAGGAAAGGAGAACAAGAAAATAAATGATAATTTGAGAAAGAATATTATTATGCTTCATCAACACTCTGTGCTGGATCTTTAAGATGAGCAGGGTCATTAGAAACTTTCGACTTTTGCGAAATATCATCCTTTGAAGAATATGCAACAGGAACATCTCCTTGAGGAATAGATTATTTTTCATCATCAAGTCCTTCATCATCACTCTCATAATCAAAATCACTATCAGGCTCACGAACAACTTCATCGTCAGATATTTTCAGAGGAGTAATTTTCACAGGAGGCAAGGCTCTTGATAAGAGAATGTTATTCGCAAAGACTTGAGCTTTCAGATGACTTTCACGAAGTATAGCTTTCTGATGATTGGTATCTTTGATATCTTTGGAATAAGCAAGATAGTTGAATCTCCGAGTAGCACGATCACGAGAGTTGATTAAACGAGTAGAAACCAAAGCATTTTTATTACGAAGCTCAGAACAGGATGCTTCTAATCCAGCCTTAGCATTGCGAAGGTTATTCTCAGATTCTGCGAGTAAAACAAAATTTAAAGGGTCAAATTTGCAAAAATAACAAAATTTAAAGATACATCAGAGGCAGTCAAATTTTAATGACTACCTTCTCTTTGAGAAATAAGAGATTGAGCTAAAGATAGACAACAATTCTTCATCTGATCCATCACATTATCAAAACCATCACCAACTAATCCTTTAAGTCTAGATTGAAGCTTCTGATCTTTAGAATGAAGAAATTTTTTATCCTTCGTAAGTTTGGTGTTAAGACTTTTTAGTTCAGAATAATCTTCTACAAGTTGATTCTTCTTAGTACTTAAGATTATATTCTTATTAATAAGGGACTTCTTCTCAATGGCAAAAGAACTTCTCTCTGCATCTGAATACTTCTTTAATTCCTCAAGTTCACCTTTTAACAAAGAAAGAAGATTTTCTTGATCACAACATTTATTTTGAAGAGTATCTAATTTTTGCGAAGAAACGATCATTGTATTCAAATACGAGCATTTCTCTTCTGATAAGGTTTTGTTCTCTTCTAATAAGGTTTCTACTCTCAAGCTGGCTTTAGTTAAAGAAGAAGTAAGTTGAGATATGTCATCATTCAAAAAATTTCAGTCGTAAATCAGTTGGGTATTCTCTTGAAAAAGGGCATCAAAATTGTCAAGAGCACACGAATAAAGATTAGATAAATGGGAGAATTGGTTCAAGAGGCTTTCATGCTTGGCTTGATATTCTGTTGCATCTGATTCATGGCGAAGTACCAATCTTCTACATTTTTGGATGGATTCTATAAAGGTGAATGGGTTTTAATGGGTGTTTCAAACATATGAAGAACAAAAGTAAACAAAAGGGGAAAATATGAAGATAATAATCATACCTTTCAATTCATCATTCCTTTTGCAAAGGATTTCACAATCAAGAGAATCATTCTAAAGCTGATAATTCTCTTTGCGAAGATTCTCGCATTCTGCTCTTGAAGACTTCAGAGATTGGCGAAGCAATTCAACTTCTTTTTCCAAGGATTGGTGTGAAGTAGAAATATCAGGATCGATGAAACTATTTAGTGCTTCGCAAAATTCATATTGCGAACGAACATTAGTAGACTTCGCAGTATTATTCAAAACCTCAGATAACATTCGAAAAGTTGAGTAAATTCCATCTCGAATTTCTTGAGGAAGAGGAGAAAAATTTGAAGGAATAAGAGCAAGTTGTAAATTATCTGGAGCAATAACAATCAAAGGATTAGGAGTCAAGATAGGATTTTCAAGAGAAGATGTTGAAGAAGTATTTTGCGAGGGTTGATATTGAAGAGGTGTTGATAAATTGACATTGGTGGGAGATTGAAAACTGGGTAATAGAGTAGAGGCAGGAGTTTGCGAAGAAGTATTTTCACGAGGAGGAGAGGGAAATTCCTTATCCATCTCAGGAAGGAAGTCATCAATTGAAATTACTGGTGTGGGTTTAATCACTCGAGATCTCTTGTTGGGATTGGATTTTTCACCAGCCTACGAATCAAAATGTAGATTAAAAACTGAGGCAACAATATATTGTTCAAAAAATAAGACAGAGTATTTTAACTACCTTTTGATTCTCGGATTTTCTTCTTCGAAGATTAGGGCTTGAATTTCTGGGTGGAGATTTCACCTGAGGAATAGTTTTGCTGAAATAAACCAAAATCAAACAATAAATTATACAGAAATCAAAGAGGAAAACAAGTGAAAAACGTGAAGATAGAAGAAAATTACCTTGGAGAACTCATGATGATATGAACAGGAGGAGAAAATGGTAACGGAGAGTGTGATAAGAAGACAAAATTGCAGAAGTAAAAAGATAAAATAAGAAGAAGAAAAGGAAGAGAATATAGAAGAGTTTATATAAGGGAATAACTAGAAAAGGACGGTTACGAAAGACGTGTCCAAATTCTAAAAGACTAAGTAACGGTTATGTTCTCACGGTCATTTATTCTTCGCAGAATTGACATGAGAAGAGGCAAGATGTAGGTACCGAATATCACAAGGCATTAACTTACGAACATCGTGACAAATTTAAGAGGAAAGAGTTACAAAACAATACGAAGATAGAGGAAGCACATGAAAGTATGAAGATTTGCGAAGATAGAATAATCGTACGAAGATGTATTGCGATACTTCACAATACATATACATATGTACAAAGTTCATTATAAATAGGAGTTCAAATGTAAAATTCAAGAGGTTATTTTTGGTGAGTATTAGAAATTATCTTAGGAAAGAGAATAGAGAAAGTTGTAACTATTCTAGTTCCATTTAAATACTTCTTTGTAATCAATTGAGAGAATTAATAAGAAAATTGTCATTCATCATCAAGAACTTCTTAAGTTTTACAAATTCTACTGAGGGTGTAGTTGTAGGTTATTCTGCAACTACACTGACAGGAGGGTATTTGCACATTTTTATGAGAAGGAAACATTTACTCTTCTTCTGGTTTAGAAAACCTTTTGAAACATTCTTGAATTGAGAGTTTGTTCAAGTGATGTTTGATTTCCAATATATCTTTTTCAAGACATACCTTCAGAAGGACCAAAGCTTCAGAGTTTTTGGAGTTGTAGTCTCTTATTTCCCCAAAAAGAATTTTGACATGTTGTTTCAACCGATTAGCTTGAACTTTAACAAAATTTATCATAAGTATACTCTCTTCATCTATTTCCCGTTCATTTAGAAAGAAACATTCTTTTGAAGGGTAATCGAAACAACACATGTCAGAACCTGTCTGTCTAATTTGAACACAAGGTTCGTCTGCGTTTGAGATATAGGAATCTTTCTCTTTAATAGAATTAGACGAGACAAAAAAATTTATTTATGGTGATGCATTTATCAGAGATACTACTCTTTTCCATAGAGTCAGATCGCTACAAACGCAGACTTGTAAGGTCTTGAACGTGTTTGCCGGATCTGATTCTAATAGAAAAAGTGGGGGTCTAACAACCACACCCAATATTTCGATTAGCAATCTGTATGGACAACTCCGAGTTACTTTCTATAGAATCAACTAGACAGTCAGACTCAATCAATAGAAAATATCTCAAGGAATTTGTATCTCAATCTCTCAATTTGATATTTACTCAAGCAAATAGAAATCTGCGAGTCTTTATCAAAGAGAGATAACTTGGTTGGTACCAAATACCAATATCCAAGTGTCAATCAATTTAAATCAACAACCTAAAAGGTCGGATATTCTAATTAATTGAACAACGCACAACCTGTATTATTTCAATTATATAAAAAAAATATAATACGGAAAAGATATAACATATACACCATAATTTTGTTAACGAGGAAACCACAAATGCAAAAAAAAAACTCGGGACCTAGTCCAGATTAAACATACACTGTATTAAGCCACTACAGACACTAGCCTACTCCAAGCTAACTTCGGTCTGGACTATAGTTGAACCCCAATCAATCTCACATTTATCCAAGGTACAGTTATGCTCCTACGCCTCTGATCCCAGCAGGATACTGCACACTTGATTCCCTTAGATGATCTCACCCACAACCAAGAGTTGCTACGACCCAAAGTCGAAGACTTTAATAAACAAATCTGTATCACACAGAAAAGTCTACAAGGATAGATAAATTCATCTCCCACGAATAAACCTATGAGTTTTGTTCCGTCTTTTGATAAATAAAGGTGAACATGAACCAATCAATAAAACCTGACTTATATTCCCGAAGAACATCTCAGCTTTATCAATCACCTCACAATAGTCTTAATTGACACATCAAAGAAGATTATTGTGGAATCACAAACGATAAGACGAAGTGTTTGTGACTACTTTTATATCTTACCTATCAGAGATAGAAATCTCTAGCCAATTATTCCAATTGTACTCGTCCGATAAAAGAAGCAAGATCATATCACACAACTACAAGAAAAGTAATATAGGTCTGGCTTCACAATCCCAATGAAGTCTTTAAGTCGTTAACCTAGTTTTATAAGAAGAAAACCAAAGGTTAAAGGAGAATCGACTCTAGCTTAGAAAACTAGTATCACACAAAATTTGTAGGGATTAGGTTTCCCAGTTGCTATAGTTCTCCCTTATATGGTCTTGAAATCAAGTTCGCAATCAATGTTAGCTTACTAACAATGCATTCAATATTCACCGTTAGATGAAAACCTGATTAGATTCAAGCTAATATTTATCAACCGTTATATCAAAAAACATAGATTGTTATACACACATGTACTTGAAGTTTTTAGTCTTGTGTAACCGTACCCAAACCTGTACATTAGTTGGTTCAACAATAGTTTACCAAATGGTTAGCCATATGATAAATTCATATCAACCATATTATTCTTCACCATAACTAGTCCAAATGACTCAAATGAACTAGTTAGAGAGTTGTTCAATTGCTTAGATCTTTATGTACTACACAAGAAACAATCGAAGCAAAAACGATGTGATTCACTTGAATCGATTCATGAACTATAAAGCCACAGTTTAAAATAGCATTCCTTAGTTTATTAAGATAAGTTCACAAACATCATTTTTAGACATAACCAACTCAAGTTCGTGGACTGGGTTCGCGGACTTAAGTTCCCGAATGGAGTTCACAAACTCCAGCAAAACTTCTCGGTTTCGAGAACTACGCCAGTTCGTGGAATAAGTTCGTGGACTGAAGTTCACGTGCTGATATGGTCTCACTTGATCAACAAAGTTTGCAAACTTTGGTTCAAGCAATAAGGACTTATACATATATGTGTTACCACAACAATATTTATATCCTCCAATAGTTATATTTTCTAAACTCTCATTTCAATCATTGAATCATTGAAATCTTTACCAACACATATTTTGAGAAATAGATAAGCGAGATATACTCATCTCGAAATATGCACATGTGTATAATCTAAGTCTATATAGAAAAATGACTTTTGTCTCAAGATAGGAGATAGAGTAGATAGAATTTTGAATGATAGTTAAGTTCAAGTCTCCACATACCCTTTAGTCGATGAAGATCCACTGGTTCCTTGAGTAGTCCTTTGTCTTGTATGATGATCTCCATGTAGTTCTTGAGATCAACTAAACTTTCTATCCTAGTCCGAGACCTTAGCTATAGTAGACTATAAATCAAAGACTTTATAGTTTTGGTCACTAATATTGACAAACATGCTTGAGATAGCAACGCATGCGAGTTCGACCGAGCAATGCTCTAACACCAATTCTAAACTTGTTTGGAAGTGTGGTAAATAGGTTTCAAGTAAGTAAGTATGAAAAAGGACTTGCAAGAGTAAGATGTCGACACACTTTGAACATGCTCATTAATGTGTATTCTTTTATTGTTCAAAGATATTCATTAACAGCTAAGAATGAAGTAAATCTCAAGGTCAAATTTAAATAAGTTAAGAATCTTTTAATTAATGTTTTTAATTATATATGGAAAATAAGAATTAGTAATGTGCATTTGCTAGTTAAAGATTTTCCAAGGAGATTTCGATTATTATTTTTGGATAGTGCATTCACAGGAATTATGAAAACTGAATTTGGGTTAATATGGAAAAATATCTTGAGAATATTTTATGTTTTGGAAATTCCTTGGTGTCCAAACTTCCTTGTCTATAAATACTTTGAGTCTCCATTTCTAGCAAACTAATCCTTCGTGACAGTAAACTTCCTCTGATGTACTGTTACTGGTAAAGCCGCCTATCGAAGAGGAGAGTAATCTAATTAGGTGAAATCTCTTACGACAGATCAATTTAAAGTATTCTTTGGGATTGAGAAGCTCTAGCGCGGCCGTTGGTGGGAAACTAGATATTGCAGTTTATCTTTAGTTTTCATATTGATTTGATTGACTAACGGTGGTTGAACTTTGATTGCACCTAGTTTGTTTATGCTTGAGAATCTTCTCTTCTGATATAAGATTCACTCAAACTAGTTCGTGGTTTTGACATGGATCTTTAGACTGTTGTTAGATCTAAAGACGATCTTGTGATAATCCATTGTTAACAGACTCCGCTCTATGTGTGATTGATCACAAGAGATTCAAGTAGTTGTGTGCAGGTGTTTATTGAAGATCTAAGAAGATTTGAAGACAAAGAAGAGATAGAAGATTTCTGACTTTGTTTTATAATCTTTGGTGTGCACAATACTTTTTTGGGTAACATAGGATCCAACTATAATTGATTTATCCTTTGGGTATTTTAATAGAATAGTTGAGAAGATCGGCATCGATACATTTCCTTGGGATTAGAGGTATTGATTGGCTTAATCTTAACGATAACCTTTTTGTAATTGAACATAAGATAGATCTTGGAACCTAGCAAAGGATTTTATGTTAAGATAAACAAGGGAACCTTTGCGCAACTCATATCACATGTTTGAAGAGAGTTGATACCAAACTGATTTGTTGTTCCTTTACTGTTTGGAATATGAACCAAAGGAATTTTTCCAAGTACGTGACTTGTTTACAGGTTGGAGGCGTGGGAATAAAGACAAAACTAGGTGAACTATATATTTAGTTGCTTGGTCTCAACTATACAGAGTTGGTTTATTTTGTATAGCGGATGAATCCTGAGAGTATTCAATTCTGGACTAGGTCCCGGTTTTTTTTTTTTGCATTTGCGGTTTCCTCGTTAAAAAAATATTATTGTGTCATTTACTTTATATTTCCGCATTATAATTATTTTATTATAATTAAAGTAAATTGCAAAAACGTTAATTCCTATTTACTTGATACGTGAATCCTATTGTGTTTGGTTAAGTCCGAACCTTTGTATCAAGTTAACATACTTCGTTGTTGTTTTGTCTCGATCTCGTATCCATAGACGATCACACGAAGTGTGAACTGATTAGTTGCATTGTCTCGACTCAGTCCATAGACAATCACTTTCGGAGAAAGGACTTATAGGAAGGAAAAGTTTTAGCTTGACGTATATTTGGGTACCCTTGCCTTTTCAATCGGTGTCAAAGAAAGAAAACACGAAAAGATCTAACAATCTGTGTTTGGTGCAATCTATCCTATAAGAATTGAATCTAATGAATGATTCAGTTAACATAAAGCAATACATCAAGAGTTTTGAATTAACACTTGATGATGGCATCTAGAATTAAACATCTGAAGAAATCATCTCTAGAGATTCTACGAGACAGGTTAATCTTGTTAAAAATGTAGAAACCGATGACGACTGGAAAATATGTCTACAAGAAAGGTTAGATAAAATTTCCGATGATAATGACTCCGATTTTGAACAAGAAGTAGAAGAGGATATCTCAGAATACTCTAAACTACTAGAATCTTTGA
The DNA here is from genome assembly GCA_023529315.1 of Papaver bracteatum. Classification (NCBI taxonomy): domain Eukaryota; kingdom Viridiplantae; phylum Streptophyta; class Magnoliopsida; order Ranunculales; family Papaveraceae; genus Papaver; species Papaver bracteatum. The sequence goes on from JAJJWX010000021.1 coordinate 114,130, forward strand.
AAAATGAAAAACTGAGAACTTCGCATTTTATTGGTTTTATGACTCCTCTTTGTCATGAGAATAAGAAAATGAAGAAGGTTTTTCAAGGATATTATATTGGTTCCCGCATTGGTGATTCTGTTCTTAAAGATCGTACAGACGAGTTAATTCTAAGAAATTAGAATGTGAAATTCTTCAAAGAGATCTCTTTTTGTCGAAAAAGAAACTTGCTGAATCTGAAGCAAGGGTTAATTCTCAACCAAAGAGTTTTGAAGAGAAAGAAGGTGTGTATCTCTCATGAGAAAAACACCTTGAGGCTTATTTAGCTCGTGCTCTTGATAAACTCAAGATGTTGGAAGAAGAAATTTTGGACCTTAAAAAGCTCAATGTTATCTCAAACAATTTAACCACAATGTTAGAAGCAAGTAGAAATCATCGTGATACACGATGATTGGACTATAAGGGAATAGATGCTTCAAATATTAACAAAGAGGTAAAATTTGTTAAAGCTACTAATCAACCAGAGGCTTCCACCGTTTTCAAAAATGATACTATTTCTTATAAAGAAGTAAAGCCAGTCAAGCCTAAGAATTGTGTTCAACCAGCAGCAATCAACGAGAGCACTTCTGCTAATTTCAAGAAAGCAACAACGTTGAACAATGATAAGAATAATAAGAATAAGAAAACTCGTCAAGCTCCAATGCAAGAGGATCTACAAAAAGGTAACACTAAAACTCATACTTCGTATATTTATACTAAGCATTGTTATTATTGTGGTATTAAAGGACACTTGCAATGGGGATGCAAAGTTCGTAAAATGCAAGATGCACTTTCTTTTGTATCAAACGAATTGGCTAAGATTGCTCCCCAATGGAACTCAGATCGGTATTGTCCTAAGTTTAGGAAAAATAATTATTATAATGACAGTTTAAATTTTGCATATCACTCGTTAAGGTCATTTCATAAAAGACCCAATTATACAAAGAGAGATGACTTTTTAAATGCAAACACAAGATCCGATGTTCCAAATTGGAGAAAGGGTGTTTCGCAAAATATTCAAAAGGACATTGATGCTATATGTTGAGCATTAAGAACTAAATTAATCAACTTGTGTGGTTATTTAGTTTGTATTCCATAAGTTTTCTTATGTTGAGTACATGTACGGTTAAGGTTGTCATATCTTATGATGATCTTAGTCGGGGTTCCATAATCTCTTATGTTGAGCCCAAATGAACTAAATCAATCATCTAGTATGGTTATTTAGTTAGCACTCCGTAAGTTCTTCTCATGTTGAGCATAATTGACTAGGATGGTTATTTTTATGATTAACTTAGTCATTGCTCCATAGATATTCTTATGTCGAGTGTGGCCAATTAAATTTATTACTCTTGTAATTAGTTTGGTTAAGTATGACAATTAGATTATTTGCAAGTTTTCTTGTGATCAATCTAATTGATGTTTTAAGTATCCATAAGTTTAATTGTGTATTTAGTCAAATTAATCTTGGTTCGCTTTGGTTAAATTGATTGAATATTTCTTGTTGGATTCCAAATTCATACTTGTATGTAATTTGTTGAGTCTAAAGAAATCCTTCTTTTCTTTTGAAATTAAGGTCGCTCTTGTTGTTCCCTTGGGAATGACATATTTTGGGGGAGAGTTCTTTTGAACTTGTGCTTAATTGCCAAATCTTTGTGGGGAGTGCGGCTGTCAAATATTAGTGATCAAAACTATAAAGTCTTGATTTCTAGTCTACTATAGCTAAGGTCTCAGACTAGGATAAAAAGTGTAGTTGAGCTCAAGAACTCCATGGAAATCATTATACAAGATGAAGGACTACCCAAGGAACCAGTGGATCTTCATCGACTAAAAGGTATATGGAGACTTGAACTTATCTATCACTCAAAAGTATATCTACTCTATATCCTATCTTGAGACAAAAGTTGTTTTACTATATAGACTAAAGATATGGAAATCATCATATGTGACATTTCGACTAAAAGGTATATGGAGACTTGAACTTATATCTCAAAAGTATATTATCTATTTCTCGAAATGTGTGTTGGTAAAGCTTTCTCTTTAGCCAAGTTCATCTTTGCCTAGTGACGAAAGTCATGTTATGTTTCAATCACTTTGGAAATTGCTCTGACGAAAACTAGTTTGTGAATAACGACTATATGACGTCCTCTGAGAATGTTTCAATAATTGAAATGAGAGTTTAGACAATATAACCACTGGGGATATAAACATTGTTGTGGTAACACATATATGTATAAGTCCTCAGCACTTGAACCGAAGTTTGCGAACTTTGTTGATCAAGTGAAAACCGGAACTTTAGAAGTCAACCCAGTCCGCGAACGTGCGTAGTTCTCGAACCCGAGAACTTCTGCTGGAGTTGTAGCTCGGTTTCAGTCCGCGAACTGACGGAAGTTCTCGAACCCGAGAATTTCTGCTGGAGTATTTGAACTCCAACCAGTTACTTAAGTCCGCGAACTTGAGTGGATATGTCTAAAAACGATGTTCGTGAACTTATCTAAATTATCTAAGGAATGTTATTGCAAACCGTGGCTTTATAGTTCATGAATCGATTCGTGTGAATCACATCGTTTTTGCTTTAATTGTGTCTTGTGTAGTATATAAGATCTCATAGAAATTTAACAACTCTCTAACTAGTTTAATTGAGTCATTTGGACTAGTTATGGTGAAGAAGAATATGGTTGATATGAAAGTTATCATTTGGCTAACCATTTGGTTGACTAATATTGAACCAACTATTGTACACGTTTGGGTACAGTTACACAAACCCGAAATCGTCAAGTACATGTGTGTATGGCAATCTAAGTTTTCGATCTAACTGTTGAGAGATATTAGCTTGTATCTAATCAGGTTTTCATCTAACGGTGAATATTGAATGCTTTGTTACCAAGCTAACATTGATTGCAAACCTGATTTGAAAGACTTTATAAGGGAGAACTCTAGCAACTGGGAAACCTAATCCTCACACATTTTGTGTGATACTAGTTTGCTAAGCTAGAGTCGATTTTCCTTTAACCTTTGGTTTTTTTCTTCTAAAACTGGGTTAACGACTTAAAGACTCCACTGGGATTGTGAAGCAAGACCGATACTACTTTTCTTGTAGTTGTGTGATCTGATCTTGCTGTTTCTATCGTACGAGTATAATTGTAATAATTGGATTGAGATTTCTATATCCGATAGGCAAGATATAAAAGTAATCACAAACATCTTCGTCTCATCATTTGTGATTCCACAATATCTTTTTTCGGTGCGTCGATAAATACTATTGTGAGGTGATTGATAAAAATGAGCTGTTCTTAGGGATATAAGTCTGGTTTTATTGATTGGTTCCTGTTCACCTTGATTTATCAAAAGACAGAACAAAACTCATAGGTTTATTCGTGGGAGACGAATTTATCTATCTTGTAGACTTTTCTGTGTGAGACAGATTTGTTTGCTAAATTCTTCAACTTTGGGTCATAGAAACTCTTGGTTGTGGGTGAGATCATCTAAGGGAATCAAGTGTGCAGTATCCTACTGGGATCAAAGGAGTAGGAGGATAACTGTATCTTGGACCAGTGTGAGATTGATTGGGGTTCAACTACAGTCCAGACCGAAGTTAATTTGGAGTAGGCTAGTGTATGTAGCGGCTTAATTCAGTATATGTTTAATCTGGACTAGGTCCCGGGGTTTTTCTGCATTTGCGGTTTCCTCGTTAAAAAAATTCTGGTGTATGTGTTATTTCTTTTCCGCATTATATTTTTATATAATTGAAATAATACAGGTTGTGCGTTGTTCAATCAATTAGAATATCCGACCTTATTGGTTGTTGATTTAAATTGATTGACACTTGGATATTGGTCTTTTATACCATCCAAGTTATCTCTCTTTGATTAGACTCGCGAATCACATTTTCTTGAGTAAATCGAATTGAGAGATTGCGATAATAACTCCTTGAGATATTTTCTATTGATTGAGTCTAGTTGATTCTCTAGAAAACAACTCGGAGTTGATCATACAGATTGCTAATCGAAATATTAGGTGACGTTGTTAGACCCCCGCTTTTTCATTAAGCTTCTAAGAAATTCAGTTGGAGTCATGTTCTTTACGTCTCTTGAACCTCGTAAGGATTTACGTAATTGATTCCATAGATGACGTCCTTTACAACCTAAGATTTGCTTCAACCTAAGTGAAGACTTTTGATACCATTCTTCCTCTAACAGATAAGCCTATTTGATTTTCCCTTTTAATCTATCGATCTAGGTTTGGAAATATTTTTGTGATAGACAAAGTCAACCAAACCTCACGAATCCGTAACACTTATAGTCAGTTAGCTGAGAAGCCTGGATTACTAATCTCTCAAGAAAAATCCAAAAAAAATCGAAGAAGAGTTTAATTATCTATCTTGAGGAATCACAAAGTCTGAGACGATTTTTTTTTTGCGATTTGTATCTATATCATTCCTGATCTGAGATAACAAGAACCTCGAATATCAATAAGAACAAGATTCGGATATACGAACTATCAGGTAAAAATATAGTCATAATGGGCTTCAAGAATCCTTAAGTGAAGTCCCAGAGGAAACCTATGTATTTAAAGGACAATTCTAGCAAGAAACTTGGAAACATAAGTGCCAGGGATTGAGAAATCTTGTTGCATGATCCTCTCTAGTTATAGATTTTCAAGTCTTTAGGTATCTTTGAAATCAAGTTTAGATGAATTCTTATTAGGAATTCATGTAAGCATGTGATAAGTCTGCTTTGAAATTACACAGAAGAATATACATTATGGTCCAGGGTTCTGAAACCATGTCCAATGATAGTTCATTTTGGAAAATATGCCTTTTATACTTTCAAGCATAAGTCATGTTCATTAACACTCAAGACTAAAACCATGATTCACAAACATGGAGTGATTTAATTAACAAAGTTGTCTTAAAAGTTTTTATGAGAGTTATAACAATGCTAAACATATTTGTGAAAATAATTTATGAGCATTTGCTTAGTTTTTTACTAGGTAGGTACGTATGTATAAAGTATGCATACCTACAGACTAGTCTGTGAAATCATGTTGTTGGAATACGCGTACCAGGTATGTGTACCTTAGTCATTCGCGAAGTCAGATCCTAGGGACACGTATACTGGGTATGCGTACCTCCCTCTTATTCACGAAGTCAGAACCTGAGGATACCCGTACTAGGTATGCGTACCTACCATATTCTGGAACTCAGATCACTAGGGTACGCGTACTAGGTTTTCATACCTACCATATGTTCAAAATTTTAGTAAGTTCTAAAAATTCTCTTTAAACAATTTGAAACATACCCAATTGCCATAGATAATAAATATCATTCTTGGGAAATTTTAAAATTTTCAACTTGAAACAAAAATAGTTCATGAACAATAAATTGTTCTTAACCAAGATTGTTCATGAAAATTGAGCAAACAGAATGAAGGCGGTTGCAATGAAGTTAGCGGTGGAATGGATTAGATATATGGGACTAGAGAAGCTCATTGTGGAAGCAGATTGTGAGTCAGTAATAAAAGGTATCAACGAAACAAATAGTTATTTTCGTTAGTCAAATAAAAGTTACATTATATCAACATTTGTTTGCTAGAACTTCTCATTAGTTTTACTAGGTTATTAATAAGTTACGAAATGATGTTGTTCACAATATAGCTAAGAAAGATAAAGACGGTGGAATATAGATTCATCAAATAATATACCACTTGGCATACTTAGTCGGATTGAGAATGATTATCATATGTTTGATTATGCTTCTTAATTAATAAAAATATATATTTTTATATATATATAAAACAAATAAATAAATTCTGAAAAATAATTAATATTTTACTCATGTCAAAATGCAAAGTGATATTTCATCTGGTATAAATTAGTTTTATAAAATCTCCTCCTCTTTTAAGATGAGAAAGAAACACCAAAGTTTCCCTTCGTATCTATCAAGATCTCTCAATTTATAACAGACCGTCATATTTTCGGAAAACAATTCTGTGTGAACTATTCATGAAAGTCGTCGGATTATCTACGTTTCAAGCCATTCGTTTTGGCTATTCTAGCAAGATTACAAAAAACCCTTATTCTTTAACGAAATTACGAAAATACCTTATTATACATTTACCCTTAAGTAACCATCTTCTTTCCCAATTTTCCATCGTTCTTCATTTTATCTCACTAAATCTAACAACATTGTCTTCCAAAACTTCACCAGCGAAATAATCTGAAGTCAAGAGGGAGAAACGGACCCTATATGTTAGGGTTTTAGAAACCAATCGAAGAGTTGACAATACTACTTATAAAAGCAAGATTAGAGATTTTTAACTAATTAACCATTAATGAAATTTGTGTTTGTTGATGATTGCTTTTAACTAATATCCATATATATTTTGAATATGAATTTACTGCGAAAAGAAAACTGTTTGGGGTAAGTAATGATGATATGGTTTGATAAATTAGCAAACTGTTGGGTCTCCAATTCGATTGTGGATTACAATTAAGGTTATGAATTGGGATAATTAGTCTGAGGGACTATTAATTTGTTTGGAACGTGCAATGCACTTGCACTCTGGCTTGTACATTTTAAAAGTGATAGAATGTATTTTTATAAAAAGTTTAATCATTTTATAATAAACTTACTAGAAAAATGATCCATAATTTTTAAATAAATACCTATTTAGAAACTCAAAATAATATAATCATCGATCACGTTCATAAAGATTTTAAAAATAGAATTCATTTTCAATGAAATATATTTTTAGATAGTTGGAACTACCTAAAAATAGTTTTTCATCCCATCACTAAATTGGGAAATTTCCATACCCTCAACCTCTCAAATTGTACTTTCAATACCTATTCAATTTTTAATCCTTATGGTGATTTCAATGAGCCTAATTTTGATTCTCCAGCTAACAATGGCGTCTGCAATAGTCCTACTCATGAGGCTGCCAATATGGATCTGAATGCTGCTCAGGGATCTCAATTGAATGGTGATATTACCAATACTCAACTTAATGGTAGTTCTGATTTTACTATTCAGGTAAACTTTTCTATCCTACCTCCTTAAAATAACAGTAATGATGATCTATCTGCTGATGTGCTTCTAATTAACCTATCAATGATGTTAACATGTACTGCTTTAATATTCATGGATTAGGAAACAAATCTGCTAATAAAGAGCTTAACCTCCTGTTCAAAAACATTAACCCTGACATTGTGTTTCTGTATGAAACTAAAATGAAATAGAATAATACTGCTAGGAAACTAATAAACATGGAATTTCCTTGCACTTTTAATATTCCTTGTATTGGAAGAAGTAGCGGTCTTGTTCTGGCCTGGAAAAAAGAGATTGATCTTAACATATTATCCTCCATCAAGTGGCATCTCTGTCGTGGCCAGTCATATTATTAACTAAAAACTTTGACATATCCATTTCATCTATGGTGGACCTAATAGAAGCATTATACAAGCTTTATAGGATATTCAATGATACTTGCCACCTATACCCTATAGTGAATCGGTCTTTTTAGTAACTCACTTTAATGCCTTGCTAGGTAATGATAACTAGAATGGTGGTTTAGAGGTTGATGACACTGATTTCTATAATCTTTAGGAATTTATGTAATGTGTTTGATTTGCATGATCCTCGCTTCTCTAGTCCTAGATTTACTTGGTCTAATATGCAGCATGGCCTGAACCTTATTCTTGAGAGATTTGATAGATGTCTTATAAATCAAATAGTTAAAAAATTACTCTCTAATCTTTTTTTCAAACCTAGATACTCTTCTGACCACTGTCCAATGAATATTGGTTTTAATTTTGATGATATTTGTATTCCTAAGCCTTTTTATCTTATGGCCATGTGGATTGAAGATCCAACTTGTAGGGATATCATAGTTAATTCTTGGTCTGTCAATGTTGTGGGATTTCCATCCTATAAACTAAAAGCTAAACTATTAAGTACAAATAAAAGGACTTAGATAGTGGAACAAATCCTCTTTTAGTAATATTCAAACAAACATAACCACTACCATAGAGGAGCTTATTGACATTAAAACTTTCACCCCAACTAACTCTACTTCTGTCTCTATACTTAGAGATAGATTGGAATACTTGTACAGCCTTGAGGAGTTGTACTGGAATGAAAAATCCAGAGAAGTGTGGTTTATGGAAGGAGACATGAATTCTCCATATTTTCATAGGGTCACATTTTTCAGAAGGAATATAAAGGCCACTAGTTGGATTAAAGAATCCTATGGCACCATCTTAACTGATAGGGATAGTACGTACCTTTGTTGATTATTTCAAAAAAATTATACACCTCTCACTCCCGGCAATACCAGGATGAAATACTTCAAGACTCCCTATAAATTTCTCTGATGAAGACAACATTTATCTAAACTCTCACCTCACCGCTAAGGATATTAAGAATGATGTTTTTCAAATGAAGGGTAAGAAATCTCTGGTTTCTGATGGCTTTACTGGAATATTCTTCCAGAAGCATTGGGATATTGTGGGTGATGATATTGTCGATATGACACGTACTTGTTTTCGAACTTGGAATATATAAAAAGTTTTAATCATACAAACACAACTCTTATCCCTAAAGTTCCTTTATCCGGGTTGGTTTCTCAATATAGACCTATAGGGCTTTGTAAATTTATTTACAAGATTTTGTCTAAAATTCGAGCTAATCGACTGAAACCCTTTTATGGATAATCTTATCTCCCAAAATCAGAGTTCCTTTATTCCAAAAAGGAGCGTCTCTGATAATATTCTACTAGATAATGAGACTATTTATACAGTTAACCATCGTAAAGGTAAAGATTGCATTGCTACCATTAAGCTTGACATATCTAAGGCCCGCGAAAAGATGGAATGGTCCTTTTTAGAGAAATTTTTAAAAAATGGGTTTATCAAACCACCAGGTCAATCTGATCAACCAAAGCCTTTCAATTGTGTCTTATTATGTTTTATTAAATAGTACTCCTTATATTTTAATTAACCAGAAATAGGTCTGACAGAAGGAGACCCTCTGTCTCCTTTCTTTTACATAATTTTCTCTAAAGCATTGTCTGTTTATAATGACTCGCTGAATAGAAAGGAGTTAGTGGAAGGCATACAAGTCTGTAAGGATGCCCCTAGTGTTACCTATTTCCTTTTTGCTGATGAATTTGTTCTTTTCTAAAACTAATGTTAAAGATTTGGCTTCTGGTCAGGAGATAAATTCTGATAAATATGGAATTTTATTTAGTAAATAAACTTCTGAGCATTTTATGTGTCATCTATTTAGTATTTTTGATATTCATAATCGTGATCTAAGAGAGAAATATCTTTATACTCATATTTCTTTTCAAGCTTCTAAAATTCAAACTCATATGGGGATCTTGCAAGCTGTACATGCTATAATTTTTACTTGGTTCTATAGATTTTTGCCCCGGACTTCTAGGACCACTTTAATTAAGCACATTGGTCAAGCTATCCCTTTCTACTAAATTGGTGCTTTTTTTCTCCCTAAATATCTTTGTAGAAAGATGGATTTCTACCTCTGTAAATTTTGTTGGGAGGAACCCTATACCCCAAAGATAAGAAACAACATTTGCTTGATTAGGAGTTTGTGCGCCAAATCCGAAGGAGTCTTAGGTTTTAGGAAAGTTGAGCTGAATAATTTTGCAATATTAGCTAAAAATGCTTGGAAGATTATTAAAATTCTCAACTGCTTGTTAGATACAGTTCTTAAAGATAAATACTTCCATAAAACTGATTTCTTAAATGCTTAATGCCTTAATAGCTGCTCTTGGACCTGGAAATGTCTGCATAATATATAAAAGTTGATCAAACCTTTTATCTCCTGGATTGTGGGAGATGTTCCCCTAGTGTGATAAGTGTATACTCACTTTGATGATGCTTTTATTAAGAAGATCGTCACTATTCCCTTAATCCAGTTGTGCATTCCTGATAGAAGGTCTTGGGAGCCTTCAAAGAATAACAAAAAAATTATAAATCTGCTTACTTGGGACTTAGAAGACTTAGGTCTTCCCCTTGTAGTAAACTTTGGAAATACATTTGGAAACTTAAAGTTCCACATCGTTTTCAGATTTTTATTTAGAATGCTGCTAGAAATGATATACTTGCTAGAACTATTTTTCATACTCATACTAGAATTCCTATGAATTCTGTTGATTGTACTAGATTCTTTGATCCTCATGAGTTTATCATGCATGCTCTTGTTTTGTGTCTGTTTGCTAGTGATATTTGATTTATGTCTTATTTTTGTGTGAACACTAATACTTTTCTAGATAAATCTTAAATCGACTGGCTTGTTTTCCGATGAATGTCAATGTTTGTTTGTTACTATATTATGGTCTTTGGAATAGTAGAAACAGTCTTGTTTTTTACAACCTTAAGGAAACTCATTTTGCAGTTATCAATAGAGCCAGATAGGGCTGCCCATGGTTCGGTTTTCTACCCGAACCGAACTGGTCCAAACCGACAAAAAAACCCAAAAAACCAGAGACCGAAAAATCCAACAACCAAGAAACCCAAAAACCGAGAAAACCGATTCTAGGTGGTTGGTTTTGGTTTAATGTCACAAATGAACCAAAAATCCAAAATAACCAAACCATAAAAAAACCGAGAGTAAGAACCAAAAAAACCGACAAAAGCCATAGTAATATGTAGCGAACTTTCCATCATAGTATAATACATATTCACTTCAATGAGTATATCCATAAATAAAGAAAATATAATTTAAAATGTATCTAATATTGAATTATATATGTATAATAAATATGATTTTAATGAGTATACTCATAAATAAAGGAATTATAGTTCAAAATATATCTAATTCTGATGATTTGGTTTACAATTTTGATTTATGAGTTAAAAGTGAAAGTCTATTAAAAAAACCAAAAACCCAGAAAAACCAAAAAAACCGGTGGGACGGTTCTGGTTTCTAATATTCTAAACCGAACATGGTTTAGTTTGGATTTTGGTTTCTTATAAGAGATATTGGTTTGGTTCTTAGGTTTGGCAGAAAACCAAACCAAACCGAACCATGGGCAGCCCTAGAGCCAGAGCTATGCTTTTAACTAGGAAACCAAAATTGCAGATTTCCTCTTTGGAGGAATAAAATGTAAAGTCTTTGATGAAACTTCCTTGGATAATGGTGAGGCTATGTGACGAGGGATTTTTCAAATAAAGCTTCATTTTGTGCATTAATAGTTTTTTATGTTGAGTTTGTAGCAGAAGCTATAGATATTTGGGCGGTTCGAAATAAAGTTGTGCAACAAAAGCTTACGCATGTCATCATTGAGAGTGATACAAAGGATTTTATTGACCAATTTTCTGCTGGAAGGTTTGATGGTGATCCAAGAATGGATTTTATCGTCAAGGACATTCAATTTTATTCCTCCTATTTAGTTGCTTGTCGGTTTACTTTCCAACCTCCGATATGTAATTTTTTTGCTCATGCGTTAGCACAATGAGCAAAAACAAACAATTCTACTATGTATTAGTTTGTACTTCCAATTTGGCTCTTTGTTGATGAGGATCATTAGCTTTTTTGAAGGTCGTTTGCTTATTAGCGAAGAAAAAAAAAGCGTTTAAGAAAGAATAAATGTATTGGTGTGCCAGCAGTTTTCACTTTAGCTTAAAAACCACCTCTCAACCGGACCTCCTGCTAATCTCGTGCCAAACCGTTCGAGAAAACGTTTCCCACACCGATTTTCTGTGTGTGGGTTTGCTAAGAATTACAGTAAAACATCTATAAAATAATAGGCTTGGGACCACCCAAATTCTATTATTTTAAAGAGATATTACTTAATCAATAAAATAATAATTTTGTTACAGGCCTACGTCCCATGGATGTGCGGTCCATCTAGTTTCCATTTTATATGTATATACATAAACCTATGTATTACAACTGCTACTCTCTCTAATAACATATTCTTTCCCTTGCCTCTACATCTTCTACCTTGACCTTTGATTCCCCTGAATCACTTATTTATTAGTCCTTTATTGTGATTAAGAAAAAGAAAGAGAGAGAAGAAAATTTCATTAACCAAAGAGAGGAACCCATTACATAGGTTTAGTGTTCTATTTATACAAGAGTAAATGGAAAACCCTAGTATACTAATGGACCGCACATATCCATGGGCCATAGGCCCTATAACACTCCCCCTTGTGCGGTTCAAAAGCGGAACTTCAAATGTGTTGCCTCGTTAAAAACCTTGACAAGGAAAACTCAATGGGACAAAACCTTGACGAAGGGAAAAGAGTACAATGTGTTGATAAAGCTGGCCACTTCTCTTCAGAAAAATCTAAATTATAAAACCCTGTGGGAAAAAGATAAACTCAAATGGGGAGTCATAATCCTGGTGTTGTTGTTGTCTCATTAAAAACCTTTCCGAGTAGCAAAAACCCATTTGGACAAAATAAACTCGGTGAAGGGAAAAAGAGTTCAACACTCCCCCTGATGTCGACATCATATCATTAGATACTCCCCCCCGATGTCGCCATGTCCCCCTGATTACAATCAAGGGAGTTCGGACAATTTCCTTAGTCCAATACTCTTTACGTGTTTTTCAAATAAGAACTTAGGAAGTGACTTAGTAAATAAGTCTGCTACATTCTCATCAGATGGTACTTTGTTGACTTAAATGTTTAAGAGACACTGTTGTTGTTGATTGTAAAAGAACTTTGGTGAAATATGTTTCGTATTATCACCCTTGATATATCCTTGCTTCATCTGTTCGATACAAGCTGCATTATCTTCATAAATGCATATTGGATCTTCAGCGGTGGAATTCAAACCACTAGTCCCTCAAATATGTGTAATGATAAACCTTAACTATATATACTCACGAACCACTTCATGTAGGGCAATGATCTCTGAGTGGTTCGTGGAGGTAGATGCAAGAGTTTGCTTGGTCGATCTCCAGGATATCGCTGTGTTCCATATGGTGAATACATAACCAGTTTGGGATCAAGCTTTATGTGGGTCAGAGAGGTACCCATCATCAGCAAAACCAACCAAAACATTATTTGGGGTTTCAGTGTAGGGGGTTGCTTTAGCAGTCCTCCTTTCGTCCTCATAGGGATAAAATATACCCATGTCAATGGTTCCTTTAAGGTATCTAAATACATTCTCTATACCATTCCAATGACGATGCGTTGGCGCTGAGCTATATCTAGCTAACAAGTTCACTGAGAATGATATATCAGGTCGAGTACATTGTGCTAAGTACAATAATGCACCTATTGCACTTAGGTAGGGAATTTCAGCTCCCAATACCTCTTCGTCATCTTCCTTTGGACGAAATGGATCCTTTTGTACATATAAACTTCGACCAATCATGGGAGTGCTAGCAGGATGCACCTTGTCCATATTGAATTGCCTGAGTATCTTATGGACATATGCAGACTGGTGGATTAGTAATCCACATGCTCGGTGTTCTAGCTCAAGTCCTAGACAAAACCGAGTTTTCCCAAGATCTTTCATCTCAAATTCAGATTTCGTGTAGCTTCATGGTTTCTCTTATTTCATCAAGAGTACCTATTATGTTCATATCATCAACATAAACATCTATAATTGCAAATCTGGAACTCGTTTTATTTATAAATACGCAGGGGCATAACTCATTATTTGTATATCCCTTCCCAATCAAATAATCACTTAGTCGGGTATACCATATCCGCCCGGATTTGTTTAATCCGTAAAGTGAGCGTTTCAACTTGATTGAAAACGCACTCCGTGGTTTAGAGTTACTTGATTCGGGGCAATGGAAGGCCATCAGGCAATTTCATGTGTATCTCTGAATCTAGATCCCCATAGAGATATGCTGTAACCACATCCATAAGCTGCATTTCAAGTCCTTCTGAAATTACCAAGCTAACTAAGTAGCGGAACGTTATGACGTCCATTACGGGAGAGTATGTTTCCTCATAATCAATTCCAGGGCATTGTGAGAAACCTTGCGCCACAAGGCGATCCTTATACCTCAAGACTTCATTCTTCTCATTACGCTTTCTGACAAATACCCATTTATATCCTACGGGCTTTACACCTAGTGGGGTTAGCACTACCGCACCAAATACCCATCTCTTTACTAGTGAATTTAATTCTTCCTCGATTGCAACTTCCCATTTAGGCTAGCCTGCTCTTTTTTGGCATTCTGCAATAGATCGTGGTTCGATATCATCGTGCTCAATAATCTCTTGAGCAACAGTGTATGCAAATACATCATCAATCTGCGTGGAGGATCTTTCCATCAACACGTATGCACTCTCATAATCCATAGAGATTTCTTTGTTCTCTGGAATCATTTCAAACATCAGAGCATCATCTAGTATTGATTCATGGACATAGCTATAATCAGAGACAATTTCATGAGAGGGATTATCTGTATTGATGATAAATGGATCAGGCTGTGCCTTAATCACTCTTTTCTTTCTTGGGTGAGCATCTATCGAACCAGGTGGTCTTCCCCTCTTCCTTTGGGGGTACACGACCTCGGATATACTTCTACCAAGTGTAGTTTTGACACCTCTATATAAGGTGACTTTTCCCGTATTAGGGATTTCTGACCTTGCAGGCACGTTTGCAGCTGGTATGTATGATCTCTTCACTTTAGCAATATCAGTGAATGCATCAGGCATTGAGTTTACCACATTCTGAAGATCAGTGATTCTTTTCACTTCACTTTCACATTGTGAGGTGCGGGGATCAAGATGAGACAAATTGGGCACACACCACGACAATACATGTCGTTCCCTCAGGAAATCCTTTTCCATACCTCCCCCTAACGACAGGAAGGTTGTCTCATCAAAGTGACAGTCCGCAAATCTAGCGGTAAAGAGATCGCATGTCAAAGGTTCCAAATAGCGGATAATTGTTAGGGATTCATATCCAACATAAATACTTAAGCGTCTTTGGGGACCCATCTTAGTACGTTGTGGGGGCGTAATAGGCACGTATACAACACAACCAAAAATGCGTAAATGTGAAATATAAGGCTGATATCTAGTTACCAACTGGTACGCAGAAAATGGTTGGCTAATAGTGGGTCTAAAACGAATAAGTAATGTTGCATGCAATATGGCGTACCCCCAGGCAGTAATAGGCAGGTTGGAACGCATAACCAATGCCCTAGCTATCATCTGTAACATTTTGATGGTAGCTTCTGCAAGACCATTTTGAGTGTGTACGTGGGGTATAGGGTGCTTTACATCAATTCCAATAGACATACAGAAATCATCAAATCCTTTAGATGTAAATTCTTCAGCATTATCAAGTCTGATAGACTTGATTGGATAATCGGGGTGGTGAGCCCTCAAACGTATAATTTGTGCTAGGAGCTTTGCAAAGGCAGCATTTCTTGTGGATATTAATGCAACGTGTGACCAGCAGGTTGAAGCATCTACCAGGACCATAAAATACCTGAATGGTCCGCACTTTGGATGTATGGGTCCACAAATATCACCTTGTATTCTTTGTAAAAATGGAATGTTTTGTTTTGTATCCTTAGCATAGGATGGTCTTGCTCCTGTCTTTGCTAAAGAACAAGCTTTGCAAAATGAGTGGTGTGCTTTTGACAAAGTCCACGAAGTGGAATGAGAAATAGGTTGCACATCAGTTGCTTTAGATGGCAGTGGTTGGAAGACGTTGTTACTTTGCGTTGTAACTGTCTTTTGTATCATTTTACTTTTCACTCAAAAGAAAGGATGTCCGTGTGAGTTATTTAAAACTCGGATCATCATATCACGACCTGGGTGCCCCAAGCGGTCATGCCAAAGCTTGTATAAGTCACTGTTCAACAGTTCATCGTTGGTAACAACATGTGATTCGATAATCCGAATAGTGGTAGTGTACAAACCACTAGAGAGACTCATTAACTTCTCTAAAATGCATTTTCTTCCACATGTATTAGAGATAATATTTATATATTCAATTCCATTTTCACAGTGAGTTT
The DNA here is from genome assembly GCA_023529315.1 of Papaver bracteatum. Classification (NCBI taxonomy): domain Eukaryota; kingdom Viridiplantae; phylum Streptophyta; class Magnoliopsida; order Ranunculales; family Papaveraceae; genus Papaver; species Papaver bracteatum. Next base: position 130,110 of record JAJJWX010000021.1, read on the forward strand.
CCAAATGATAACCATTTGCACGGATATCTTTGAAGCTCAACAAGGTACGATTAGCTCTTGGTGCATATAGAGCTTATGTGACTTTAATCATTTGCCATTTGGCAACAAAAATTGAGCATTACCTCGCCCAATGATCACTTGTGAGGATCCAATCATCGTAGTCACAGAGGATTTATAAGGAATTAAATCAACAAATAATTGCCTATTTCTTAAAATAGTGTGTGTGGTGCCACTATCAGCTAGGCACTCAATCTCTTCTGAGGATGACATTCCTACAAGTAAATGGTACTTCAGAGAATTCGGTCACGTAATTCAATCATGCAATAGATTATCACAATCAAAATTAAATCCAATGCATAATAAGTACACATAAGAATTAAAACCACTGATCCATAAAAAAAACGATAATTTAAGACTACCTAACATAGTTTAAGTCATCAAAATAAATGTTTAAACCAAAATCTGCCAAACCACCAAGCAAGAAAATAAACAAGTTCTTGGGATCAAAGGATAACTAAAATAAATAAATAAATAACAATCAATCAAAGTCGGGTGTTTCCATCAGGGCATGGTTCTTTTTGCCTTGGAAGTCTGAAATGGTGAAGTTGACATCTGGGGAGGGATAATCATGTTCTTCCACACAATTAGATTCTTGATCTATAGATTCCCGGTACTTTTTGTAGCTGGCTGCTACCTTGGAACTTGCCTTGCATTGCTGGTACCAATGTCCGGAGATCCCACACCTGTAACAAGGTTCATTGCCATTATCTACCTTCTTAGATGTGGGGTTCTTATGTGTTTTTTCAACAGTGTTGCCCCTACCACTAGGTCCAGAAGTAACATCTCTAGACCAGGTATTTGAATGGCCTCCATGCCCATGGCATCCACGCCCATGGCCTCCACGCCCATGGCTTCCACGCCTATGGTCCCTTCCACGATGACCCTTTTGTCCTCTTCCACGTGGGTTGTTATCCCCACGTGAGTATGGAGCATGAGAATATGAATCATTTTTAACCATCTTTTCTTTGGGGTGTTTTCCCTTGTTATCCTTGCCATAGTTAGCCTCGGGAATTTTCTTCTTCCCGGGGGCTCTAGCATTGTTGTTTGCTAGAACTTCATTGTTCCTTTCGGCTACCCGCAGTAAGTTGATCAACTTACTAAAAGTTGTTATTCTCTTGTTATCAGCTTCCATGCGATATTGGTTGGCTAGAATAACAGATGACAAAGGGAAAGTAGACAATGTATTTTGAATCATATCTTTATCAGTAAGTTTTATCCCACAAAAATCGAGTTGTGCTTGTAGCTTAAGCATATCTCGTTGGAAATCACCTACCTTCACATAATTAAGGAAACGAATGTCATTCCACTGTTCATTCAATTGTGGGAGAAGGAAATCATCAATGCTCCCAAAACGGCTTGCTAATGCATCCCACAGTTCTTTAGGACACATCATGTGTTGGTATCCCCAAAGAAGATTAGGGTCAATGTGTACCTTCAAATATCAAAGGGCTTCAGCCTTTTCTTGTTTAGTTGCTGGGACAACATCCTTGTCAGTAGAGGGTATGATGGTGTGGGTGCATTCTTTTGCCACAAAAGCGATCTTCACATCAGCCATCCAACGGTGATACTCAAGTCCATCTATGCCCAACTGTGCGAATTCTTGTCGGATATATTCCTTCTTGCTCATCTACATAAGGCAAGATTAAAGGACATTAGTATGACCAATTCCGGAACCATCATTCACATACCAAATTTCTTTATGGCTAAAATGAATTTCTTAGAAACCAAATTTCTTAATGGCTCTTAAAATGTTCCGGTTGAGTTAAAATTCGACAAATGACAAAAAAAAAACCCGTTGACGGTTGATTACCAAAGGTGAAAGTGTAAAGAAAATAAAAGAAAGTACTAATAATAAACAAACGTTACAAACCAGAGTCAGACGTTACAAATGTTACAATTAAATAATAATTCAAATAAATACAGATTCATCTGTTACTTAATTAATTATAGTACTAAACATAAATTAATTATATTTTTATTACTTTTCAAAGAAACAGTGATGACAATCTATAAAAATATAATAATAAAATAGCAAGATAGAGACATAATAATAATACAAGCTATATATTAATGGATTTTACCCCACAGATCACCATAAACTATATAATATTATAATATCATTAAAATAATAATAAAATAGATATAAAAAAATTAGCATGATTACAAATAAAGTTGTATGGCAGACAAAAGAACACAGACTTGATAATATTAGGGGGAACAAAAGTACATAGACTTGATGGATTGTATAATAATAGAATAATAAAATAAAGGAAATTGCTTATCACACACGCAGAAATCAATCGTACACAAAAAGAGAGCAATTTTTGTTTCTTTAATAATATATATGTGATTAGTTAATTCAAAAGCGGTACAAGCAGTAGATAGACTGGGACAAAAGACATCATATTCATACATACAAAGCCTGACAATGCATTTTTAGATATATATATTATAATAATATCAACATAAAAGCAGAACAGATCCAAAGACATCATCCAATACTATATATAATTAGTAAAATCATATAGATTCGTATATAGTCATGCCATCGATAAATCAAATATATATTTTATTTTATTTTTATTTTTATTGAAACAAGTTAACAACGGCAAAGCATAGATATCAAATAAGATCATAGATTTCATCAAAGATCTGACAAAAATAAATAAAAATAAATAATAGAACCTATTCATAATCAATGGAAAAACAAGACAGTAGATTATAATATTATATAATAAACATCAAATCCCTAGCAGACAAAACAACATATACAAATATTATAATAATACTTCACAGTAGATCATAGATTAACTTTTTCTTTCTCCTTTTTAATCATGCGTTGTAATAGGCCAGGAATATATGAGAAAAGTAGATATGTTTAGGCATACCTTTAAGGATGTATCTGACTAAATTAAAATATGGAAAAATTGAAGTGCAGCACGGGTTCCAGAGATCGTACTTTGAAAAAGATGATAACCCAAAAAAAAATCTCAGTGGAGAAAGCGATCGTAGCTGATAACGTGTTTTGGAGTAAGAAAAAGAAAGAGAGAGAAGAAGATTTCATTAACCAAAGAGAGGAACCCATTACATAGGTTTAGTGTTCTATTTATACAAGAGTAAATGGAAAACCCTAGTATACTAATGGACCGCACATATCCATGAGTGTAGTTGCAACACCTTAGTTTATGGTGTATATTCTGTATTGAGGATTTGTAACTTTGCAGGTAGGTTTGCAGCTGGTATGTGTGATCTCATCATCACTTTAGCAACATCAGTGTACATTCTGAAAATCGAATATTCTTTATCACTTCACATTTACATTTGTGGAGTATAAAAATCAATATGAGACACAGTGGGAACACACCACAACAATTCCTGTCGTTCTCTTAGAAAATACTTTTTTCTTATCTCCCCCTAACGACGGGAAGACTATCTCATTAAAGTGATAACCCGAAAATCTAGTGGTAAGAGATCTCCTGCCAAAAGTTTTTAAAATACGGATAATTGTTGGGAACTCATTTCCAACATAACTACTTAACAATTTTGAAGACCCATCATAGTACGATGTGGAGTCGTAATGGCACATATATAGTGCAACCAAAAATGCGTAAGAACACAATGTCAGGCTTAAATCCAGTTACCAACTCGTACGCAGAAAAGGTTGACTAATATTGGGTTCTAAAACGAATTAAGTAAGATGCGTGTAATATTGCATATCCCCAAAGCAATAAAAGATAGGTTGGTACGCATAACCTATTTCTTAGGCACCATCTGTAACCTTTGATGGTAGCCTTTGCGGGACCAATGGGCATAAGATGCTCTATATTGATCCTATTAAACATGTAATATTCATCAAGTCTTTTTGATGTAAATTCTCTAGCATTAATAAGGGTAATGAGCCTTTAGCACTTTCTATTGTGTAGTATGTGCTAGGAATTTTTAAACGCAAATTTCTTTGGAACTATAACTATTCCAAAATGTCAAAACATTCACCAAATCCATCAGTCACTTTAATGGTCCGCATTCTGCATGAATATTTTTCTAAACTTCACCTTGTTTTCTTTGAACTATAACTATGCTGCATTTCAAGTCCTTTTTGAAATTACCAATCTAACTAAGTAGCGGAACTATATAACCTTCATCGATCACAAAAGAACAATTCCAGGGATTTGTAATATTAAACAGACTGAGTTTTCCTAATCAGAATTGTTATTCATTTGTATGTTATTATAATATTTTTTTTTGCTAATGTTCCTTTTCTGTGGGAGCATTGGACAGCCTTATTTTGGATAATGTTCTTTCCGTGTGATAGCAGTCAACATCTTTATTTAGTACAAGGAATGATAGTGAATTCTGGGCCCCACCCTGTCCCGAGCCCCGCCCTGTTTGTTCCGATCTGGGTTTATACGGTGCACGATCAAGGATGTTCCAGTTCTACACATGCACAGGGGGAACCAAAGTTTGGGGTATGTAATTTATTGTTTTTAGAACAAACTTAGTTTTCTAATTAAAGTGAAATTTAATTTATCCATTGTTTGTACATATGGAATGAAAAGTACATCATTTCCACGAGATAAAATTCTTTAAAGTACTTGAGATATATCCGGATGAAAAGTATATCATCACCATTAAACCGTAATATATTCACTCTAAAGTACTTGAGTTGAATCTCTTTTTTTTTACTAATAAGGCCATACCACACCACTTACTTGATTGGGTCATCGAGCGAAGCACTGCTCAAATTTTGTTTCCAAAGATGAAAGTCACAAAAGCTTTATATGTACTGAGATCTAATCACCTTGTTAAATTCCAAAGAGACCCATGCAAGTGGATATCATATGGAAACTCATAGTGATGAGAATCTAATTGATTGCATCTTTTTTATTTCTAATGCATGTGTAAGGAAACATATCTTAGAGAAACTAATGAGTCAATCTAGTGAAATGTAAATCACTATAGTGTTTGGACTATTGAATCCATCTTGACTCCGATGATGAAAAGTTGGTAATTGACTCATATGGGCTTTGACATAACCATAAAGACACTTTGGTTGTGACATGATGTTTCGTTTTGAAAGGAATCACACGTACGTCATTTTGTTTGAGTGGACGAAACAATGGGAAAAACATTGACAAAATGCGAAGTGACTGCATATCTCTCAATAAGTGTTTTCTAAAGTACTAGATGCACAACCCCCTCCTCCGTTACATTATGCTTTTATAAGTAAGAGAGCATATCACTCATTTTTACAAAGTCTTCAATAAAAAAGGATCGAGACCATCCTAAGATGCAAATGGTGAAAAAAAAAATTACAAGGAAAACAAGGTGAATTTTAGAAAAATATTCATGCAGAATGCAGACCATTAAAGTGACTGATGGATCTGGTGAATGTTTTGACATTTTGGAATAGTTATAGTTCCAAAGAAATTTGCGTTTAAAAATTCCTAGCACATACTACACAATAGAAAGTGATAAAGGCTCACCACCCTTATTAATGCTAGAGAATTTACATCAAAAAGACTTGATGAATATTGCATGTTTAATAGGATCAATTTAGAACATCTTATGCCCATTGGTCCCGCAAAGGCTACCATCAAAGGTTACATATGGTGCCTAAGAAATAGGTTTTGCATACCAACCTATCTTTTATTGCTTTGGGGATATGCAATATTACACGCATCTTACTTAATTCGTTTTAGAACCCAATATTAGTCAACATTTTCGGTGTACGAGTTGGTAACTGGATTTAAGCCTAACATTGTGTTCTCACGCATTTTTGGTTGCACTATATATGTGCCATTACGACTCCACATCGTACTATGATGGGTCTTCAAAATTGTTAAGTAGTTATGTTGGAAATGAGTTCCCAACAATTATCCGCATTTTAAAAACTTTTGGCAGGAGATCTCTTACCGCTAGATTTGAGGGTTATCACTTTAATGATATAGTCTTCCCGTCGTTAGGGGGAGATAAGAAAAAGTATTTTCTAAGAGAACGACAGGAATTGTCGTGGTTTGTCCCCATTGTGTCTCATATTGATTTTTATACTCCACAAATGTAAATGTGAAGTGATAAAGAATATTCGATTTTCAGAATGTACACTGATGTTGCTAAAGTGATGATGAGATCACACATACCAGCTGCAAACCTACCTGCAAAGTTACAAATCCTCAATACGTAATATACACCATAAACTAAGGTGTTGCAACTACACTCAATGGAAGTGTGGTTGAGGCCGTGGCTCCATAAAGGAAATTGGAGATACCATTTTGTTCGATCAATCCTCACCTAGAAAGGAAGTAGGTGAGTAAGGCACAACTTATTTATATCATCAGAAATCACCTCATAATATTGTCTCTGAATATATCCATGAATCAAATGGGAGGATGCTCCGAAGTTTTAATAATTCTAGAGAACAATGAAATCCTGACGGATTATGAGAATGCACATGAGTCAATGGAAGGATCATGCCTGCACAATGATGATATAATCCATAATTAGTTGCTCCGGAAGTAGAGCACAATGAGATCGAACCATACTTTATTTTGATTAATTTCAAATAAATAGCATATTTGGCCTACACAATCCAGGTAGAACTTAGATCTTTGGAAAATATACGGGTATTTGGTGTGGTAGTGCTAACCAACCAAGTGTAAAGCCTATTGGATATATATTATTAATTTGTCATAAAGCATTATGAGAAGAAAGTAGTATTAAATTACAAAGACTCGCCTTGTGGCGCGAGGTTTCTCACAAATCCCTGGAATTATTCTTTTGTGATCGATGAAGGTTATATAGTTCCGCTACTTAGTTAGCTTGGTAATTTCAAAAAGGACTTGAAATGCAGCATATGTATGTGGTTGTTACATATCTATAAAATAATCAAGAGATAAAAGATATTTACAAAAGTACTTGATAGACTTTTGTTTCCCAAATCAAATGACTTTAAACCAAAGAGTGCGTTTACAGTTAGATAGAATGCTCACTTATGGATTCAAGCAATCTGGCGGATGTGGTATACCCGTCTAAGTGGCTATTTGATTTGGAGGGGATAAACAATTAAGTTATTTTTCCTTGCGTATTCATGAGAAAGTTCCTGATTTGGAATTGTGACTGTCTATGTTGATGGTACAAACATGATGTGTACTCTTGATGTAATAAGAAACCTTAAAAGCTAATTAAAATACGAATTTGAGATGAAAAATCTAGGGAAAGCTCGACCGAATACTGAGCTTGTGGTATATTATTCCACCAGTCTGCATATGTCTAAAGTTGTCAGGCAATTTAACAAAGACATGCATCCTGATAGCACTCCCATGATTATTCGAGGTTCAAATGTAAGTAAGTAACCATTTCGTCCAAAGGAATATGACGAAGATGTGTTGGGAGATGAAATTCCCATATCTAAGTACAATAGACGCATTGTTGTACTTAGTATAATAATGTACTCGATTAAATTTTACATCCTCAGGGAACTTGTTAGCTAGATATAGCTCTGCTCCAACGCAACGTCATTGGAATGGTATAGTGAATGTAATGATGCACTTAAAAGCAACCATTGACGTAAATTTGTTTTATCCCTGCAAAGACATAAAAAGGAATGATAATGAAAGTGCAATCCAAAAGTTGTTGATTATAAAGGAACAATAATCTCTTCTCCAACAAAAGTAATCAGGGGAGATGTGGTGGACTATTTTCTAAGTCATTACCAATATTCAGTTTCGAAAAATACATGACTAAAGGAACTGTCTGGAACAACTCTGAAAGTAATCAGGGGGAGATGCCGACATCAGGGGGGGGATCCAAGGATATGATGTCGACATATTTTACTTCAAAATTGAAGTTGTGTTGTACTCTTTTTCCCTTCGATTGAGAATAGTTTTTCCCAAAGGGTTTTGTCCCTCGACAAGGTTTTTAGCGAGACAACACTAAAACCATCAAGTATGTTGAACGTTGCAGACATAAAGATCGCGTTGATATTACTGAAAATATCTGAATCAAAGAAATGAAACGTGATAGTCCGTTAAGCAACGTAACTTCCAGAATCAACAACAGGGTCTTATAAACATTGAAGTCACCAAAGTAATGTGTGATAAACTCCTTTTGACTAAATTAGACTAATGAAAATTGTCTGACATCATAGGGAGCATCTAATGGTGTGTTGAACTATTTTCCTTCACCGACGTTACTTTTTCCCACAGGGTTTTGTTACTCGGCAAGGTTTTTAACGAGACAACAACAAACACTAGGAAAGTAATTTTCCAACTAAGACTATTGTCTTTCCTACAAGGATTTTCTTCCTTAGGAGTTGTGAAGAAACTAGTCAACTTCAACGGAGCAAAGTGATCATCTGCAACAGATCACCTTTAGTTGCATCTGTCACGTTGTGCTCTTTTCCCTTTGTCGAGGCTTTATCCCTATGGGTTTTCCTTGTCAAGGTTTTAATGAGGCAACATATTCGAGTCCAATTATGTTCTAAGTTTGCTTAATATTGTACTCTATTTTCTTTAGTTCAGGTTTTGTCCCTCTGGGTTTCCCTGACGAAGTTTTATTGAGGAAATTCACTTAGACTCATCGATCTGTGAAGATCGTATTGCATGTGATGAACTACATGTAAAGTAAGAGACAACATGTGAAGTACTACATGTGAAGAGTTGTGCCAAGGTTGTATCCCACTAGGTTTTTCCTTGTCAAAGTTTTAGTAAGGCAATTAGTTTCGGCACAAGTTATCAATGAGAGAACAACATCTGAAGAATTACATTCAAAGCACTCTATATGAAGCACTATGTATAAAGTTTTGTTATTGAACCACACAAGGGGGAGTGTTACAACTGCTACTCTCTCTAATAACATATTCTTTCCCTTGTCTCTACATCTTCTACCTTGACCTTTGATTCCCCTGAATCAAATTTATTATTTTATACATTTTTTAATAGTTATTTATATTTATATAAATATTATTACATGAAACTAGTTGGAAGCCTAACAAGATAAGCTCCAACGACATACTACTACATTAATTGAACAGGTTGCTGCGTTAGCCTACTAGCGAGCCTCATGGGTAACCTTGCCAAGGAGAGCCGAAGCGGATGGGGTGGGGGGGGAGGGGGGCGAGATTGTGTCACAAGGGGGGCAAGCCAACTCTACCCTCCATGCTAATTTCGCTCGAACCTGGAACCTCCTGGAACGCATTAAAATTTGGGAAACGGGGATGACCAGCAGAGTTAGGGCCCGTTCTATTAATATTATTTTATACATATAATAATAATATATTAATTTAAAGAATAATTTGAAAAGACAGGCACTGGTCGCTCATTGAAACACATGCCTGTTACGGTAGTTACACATGCCTGTCTTTACACGGTGGTTGTTAATTAAAGCTTGATTGTGCCTTCTAACCACATTTTTCTATTAGAATGATGCACGAACGATTGGCGTTCATTTGGTGTAATACACAGTACATTTCTGTCATGTCAACCTTCAATACACGTACAATAATGGAGCAAAGAGTTAATAGCTAGACTAGTACAAGTGGATGAACAAGTCGGTGGCTTATACCATGGGCTTGTATACTATTAGCGTCCATCAGAGGATCGCCGGTTTACATATCTGAATCATAACTAGAGTGAAAAGTATAACTTTGAGAATAGAAATGAGTTCATCAGATGCTGATCGTCAACTTGAAGTCTTCTTTTTTCCATTCACGGCTTACGGTCATATGATTCCAATCATAGACATGGCCAAACTGTTTGCTGCTCGTGGTGTTAAGGCCACACTTCTTTTAACTCCTCATAATGCGTCGATCTTCTCAGAATCTATAGACCGAGAGAGATCATTATCTGGACTCGACATTAATATTCAAATACTTGGATTGCCGTTCGGAGAAGCTGGGTTACCTCAAGGAATCGAAAATATCGATGACATCCGTTCACCTGATATGCTTCCCAAGCACTTCCAGGCAATCAAGTCTCTGCAACAACCACTGGAACACTTGAAAAACACCGCCCAGATTTCATAGTTGCGGATATGTTTTTAACATTTGCAACAGAAGCTGCAAGCAAGTACGGTATTCCAAGATTCGTCTTTCATGGGACAGGTTTTTTTCCTCAGTGCATTGAAGAGACGTTAGTAAGCCATAAAACTCACGAGGGCATTACTTCAGATGGAGAAATCTTTGTGGTACCGGATCTCCCAGACAATATAAAGATGACCAGGTTACAATTGAGCGACCATCTTAGAGGCAATGATCTCATGACTCTGAGGCTTGGGTGCAGGTACGAGAGTCGGAGAAAAAAAGTTATTGGATTCCGGTGAACAGCTTCTACAGCTTATGCAATGCATTACAAAAATGTTCCGAGTAAAAGAGCATGGTCTATCGGCCCTGTTTCTCTTAGAAACAGAAATAACATGGACAAAGCTCAGAGGGTAAAGAAAACCTGGATAGATGAACATTTTGTTGTGAACTGGCTTGACAGCAAGGAACCACATTCTGTTCTTTACATCTGTTTTGGGAGTATGTATTCCAGATTAAGTAAGGCTTAGTGGCATGAGATAGCACTTGGTCTCGAGTTTTCAGAAACTTCTTTCATTTGGGTTATAAGTGGGAATGTTATAAATACCCCCATAAGGAACATCAAGCAGGAAGAGGAAAAGAGCTATTTACCTGAAGGCTTTGAAGATAAAATGAACGCCAACAAAAAGGGTCTGATAATCAAAGAATGGGCATCTCAGGTGCTCATACTAGATCATCCAGCAGTTGGAGGGTTCACAACTCATTGCGGGTGGAACTCGCTACTTGAAGGTGTGAGTGCAGGGGTTCCCATGGTCACTTGGCCTATGTCTTCAGAGCAGTTTTACAATGAAACCCTCATCACTACAGTGCTGAAGATAGAAATTCAGGTTGGGGTTGAAAAGTGAAATTCCTGGATTAAAGATTTAAAAGATGTATCCGTGAAGAAAGAGAAGATCGCGGATGTGGTCAGTCGTCTGATGGGTGATGGAGAGGAAGCAAAGAAAATGAGAACAACAGCAAAAGAGCTGAGTGATATGGCTAAGGAAGCTGTGGAAGAAGGTGGGTCGTCTTATGAAAACCTGGTCACTGTGACACTAGTAATATTGTAGTAACAGAAGTATTTGTTGTCGATTTTAAAATAAATTATATTGGTAGTATTATTAAGAAATCACCAGGCGTTAATAAATAAGAAGAAAAAAGAATTTCACGAAACTATTGAGCCATTGAGTTAGCAAGGATGTTCAGTTAAACTCCAACACAAGAGTAGGTGCCAAAAAACAAGTTGTGCCCGCTTCTATACATAGTTTACAAATTTATCTGATCTTTCTGCTAGATATCCGTGATACTATAGATCATTATAATTTGAATATCTAGAAAGACAGATAAGAATTTATTCGACTGCGTACTACTTACAACTCATCTTTTGGCGAATAGAAGCAATCTTCGTCCCAGTAGTAAGGATACTTCAGTTTGGCTGCAGTGTGAGGCATAAACCAATCTTCGTACATGAACCTGCAAAAAAGTTACATGTAAATGTCATTAACATTTTGCTTGTCAAATACACGAGCTTTTGTGACAAAAAGCATTTAAGAAAATTGAACGTTTTAAAACTTTCCAATCAACAATATTACAAAAGAGAATTTAACACTAGAATACAAAATTGTGGTTAATGGACCAAAATATTGAAGATAATAGTTCCCTGATTGATAAGTTATATGAGCAACTACAACATAAAACTGAGTTATGAATTGCAATCCTACGTAATGGTAACTTAGGCAAGGTGAAGAGTAACTAACACTTTCACAGGCGGACGAGAAATTACAACCAAAACCTGCAAGTCATCATTTGCATTTGTATTCCAAACCTGCAATAAGTGAAATGGACAAATGAGAATGATAACAAACAGCCAAATAATAGTTATCAGAAAAGAAAAGAAAAGCATGAAGCACAGCACTACACCATTACATGCAAAAGGCATGATCAACTATTCTACTGTTACAAATTAGTGCCACCAAGAGCGGTGTCCTAATCTGGGATTTGGGTGGGAGTCTTTTGTTGCATTTCAGAAAGATTCCCAGAATGAACCAACTTTGGCAAACAGCCCTAAATATGAACAATGTTTCACATGCCACCAAATAATGAAGCCATTTCATTAGTTTCTTTCTGACTGCCTATTCTAATTTTATATCTATTTGCTGTGTTTCATTTAATTTCTTTCTAACCGCCTAAATCCTCCCCATAAGTTATTTCTTCATGTAGTGCATGTTGCAAATAAATAGAAACTCGCACTGATGTTGGTCAGAATAATAGCAAAAGCAGCCTTTTTACCTGATGAGCATCATTCATGGGGATATGGAATGTGCTATTTGAAAATATCGGAAACTCTTGCGGCTTTCCAGGCTGTTTCTCATGTGAATTTGACGCAATAAGGAGTGTACCACTCCCTTTTAAGACCACAAAGACTTCTTCACAAGAGTGCCTGTGTATTGGTGTCCGTGACCCTGGAGAAAATGTTTGGAGCCATATCTCAACCTGGCAATACAATTAGGTTTCAAATTCTGTTTATCATATAACCACATAAATCTTTCTTAGGCATTTAAGCATACACTATATGGGCATCAAAATTTGCACACGGATGTAGAAGATATGTTTGTACCTCTTTCATTCCATGTATAACTGAACCAGCAACAGTAATATGTGATAGTCCTCCTCTCCCATAGTCACTCTGCGGAAGCTCACTGATATTCCTAACTAATGGTATTCCTACCAATTCAAGAACAAGAAACACGGTTATATATCAAATTAGGGGAAAAACCCTCAAACATTTCCAATTCAAAATGCTCAATGCTTGAATCTTACCATTTTTGGAGCAAATTGAAGCCTTGGAGGAAGTAATAGAGGAGATTAAAACAAAAATCAGAAGAAGAGAGGAGAATAGAGAAGATTTTATCATCCTGTCGAATTATTTTGGTGAAAGTTTCCAGACTATGAGAGAATGCTCGGAAAGAAAAGTAAAGAGGAAGGAAAAGGTTTATTCTTAGTGACAATATACATTTCGGTATAAGTTAATAAATTAGATCTGTGAGTTTTTTTGTAGTTGATGAAGATTGAACGGTCGATATTAGCTTTGGAGTTGGATTACGTAATGTTTTTGTCATGTGTTTACATAAGGTGAAGTGCGTAATTTTATGCTTCAGGTGGTACTGGAGTTTTGCTTTCACTGCCACTTACCAGGCTTGAGATTTTGACAGTTGGGCGGTAGACGATATAAACGATATAGTAATTTGTTAATATACACTCGTTAGAGGAGTGTAAACAGATTTGGACTGTTCCTTATTTGAAAACTATATAAGGAAGGCCCTTTCACAACCTTTTTTCATGATTTTCCTTTATATCACCTAAAGACGGATTTGTTGTCAAGATCATGGATATCAGTAGAAACAAAGATGAGAATTATGACACTAGCAAAGAAGGGGAGGTGTTGAATGTAAGACTTGGAAAACAGCAAAGTAATTCTACTGAGAAGAATCGTGACATTGAACCACCACATTTATTCCTTGAAGAGCATACCAAAGTAGTGACAAATCAAAAGCAACAACTACATTGATACTTGAGAGCAAAAACTCTGGCAGCACCATGGGGAGAGTCTGGTAATTCTTAGCCTTTCTAATTCAAACTTCTATATCCTCAAGCAATTATACAATTAAATCCTTGGCTCCATTCTATAGTTCTTCATAGGTTAAAATTCTAGCCAATTATTCTTATATTGGGAATACTTTTATTATCGGAAAAATTTCTTATCATACAAGCATGCAAATTATTCCTTGGAATATTTGTGGATTTGTCAATAACCACACTAGGAAGCATCTGAAGAAACTTAATGGAGCTCAAAATCCAGATATCATTCTTTTGATTGAAACAAAAAATGTGTCTTCTAAAATGAAATCTTACATTAGTTAGTACAACTATCCTAGTGCTTGTTTCTATGAATCACATGGAATTTCCGGTGGATTACATTTGTTATGGAAAGGCGGGATTGGCCTACATGTTGTTGACTGTAATCATAACAACTTCAACTTCCTAATTAATATTGATGGTAAAACCGATTGTTTTCATTTGTATATGATGCTCTTATCATTCTTGCATTGGTAGCACTCTTATCATTGGAAAAAATTCATATCATATAAGCATGCAAATTCTCTCTTGGAATATTTGTGGAACTAGTAATAACCTCACTAGGATGCATCTGAAAGAACTTATAAGAGCTCAAAACCCGGGTATAATTTTTCTGATTGAAGCAAAAAATGTAAATAAAATCTTACATTAGTACAATTATCCTAATGCTTGTTTCTGTGAACCATGCAGAAACTATGTTGGATTATGTTTGTGATGAAAATGAGGGATTGATCTTCAGGTCGTTGATTGTAGTGGTAACACCTTCAACTGTCTAATTAAGATTGATTCTAAAACTAGCGATCTTTGTTTTGATTTGTCTATGGTGCTCGAAAGGCATGAAGATTCGACTTTATGCATCTTGAGGAATTCCAGCACCAGTGTCGTCAACTATTATAAGCAATCTGATCATATTTGTTTCTTCAGTTGTTGCAATCACACTGCGAATTCAAATATCAAGGAAGTTCGGTTGAACTATTAATTTAGGTATTAGATCCCAAAAATACATATATCTCTGGATGGTTGTTAGCAATTTAAACTTTATCATTAGTCATGATGAAAAAGAAGGAGGAACTATAGTCACCGAAGCTCAGCTAAATTATGTCAGGAAACTTTTGAATAATGTGAATTTATTTAGTATGTCATTTATAGGAAACCATATACTTGGACTTATAGTAATTTAACAAAAAAAAATACTTGGACTTATAAAATAAGATATCAAGAGCGTATTCTAGTAAGGTTAAACAAAATAATTATCCTAATGTTTTTGAGAATCACCTCATATCTGTGATCAGTGATCAGTGATCATTATCATATCCTTTTAACAACTTATAGAAATGAGAACCAATACCACAAACCTTTTTGTTAGAGCACTGCTCGGTCGAACTCACAAGTGTTGCTATCTCAAGCTTGTTTGTCAAGTTTTGTTGTTAAATCTATAAGTCTTTATTTCTAGTCTACTTATGTCTAGGATTAGGATAGAATGTGTAGTTGAGCTTTAGACTTCACGGCATTCATCGATTGAAGACGAAGATCTACTAAGGGGAGCTTGGAGGAACTTCATCAACAAAAGGTATGTGGATACTTTAAATCATCCATCACTAAGAAGTCAATTTTATTTTATCTTCTATTGAGACAAAGTTGTATAGATATATAGACTTTACATTAAACACATTTTATATTTCGAGCTGATTTTAACTTGATCGCTTATATCTTTCTCGAAATATATGTTGGAAAGCTTTTTGATTTAACTACATTCATCATTATTCTTGATGGAAGTCAAAACATGATCATGTGAAAAATGTCTTGTAACATCTTATATGATTTGTGTGAGACAGTCATTTGATGTAGACTCGGAATATTTCTTATTGATCATTCGATCACTTGAAAATTTCTTATAAGCTAATAGTTTGTGTGAGACAACTATTGTATTCTTCTAAGAATGTTTCAATGATTGAAATGGGAGTTTTAGACAATTAATCATTGTCTAGATATAGCACAATATGCATACCCGTATACAAACTGTTGTAAGAATATTTCAGGTCCAGGAACCAAGTATGCATACCTGTATGCGAACGGTTTTAACTGTTAAAGTCCGGGAACTATGTTTGTGTACCCGTTTGCAAACTGTTTCACCTGAGTTCAGTCCAGAATGATAGTATGCGTACCCTTTTGCGAACTGTCGGAAAAGATCAAAGTCTAGAACTTAAGTTTGTGTACCCATTTGCAAACTTATATGGTTAAGTTTTATAATCGGTTAAGTATGATTTCATACTCATGAACAAATACATTTATATATTAAGGAATGCAATCTTTGCAATCCGTGGATAAAGTGTTCATGAACTGATTCTTTTGAATCAATCCGATTTTGCTTCAATCGTGTCTTGTATACTTCTATGAGAATATAAATAATTGAACAACTCTATGACTAACACAATTTGATTCATTTGATTATCATTTGATCCAGAAGTGTTAAAATGTATGTGGTTAACATAAAAGTGTTCATATGGCTAACTTCGGTTAACTGTTATTAAGCCAACTCAATATACACGTTTAGGTACGGTTACCCATATCTAAATGAAGGTATATTTCATTTGTGTGTAACAAGCTAAGACCATCTAAAGGTGGAGAGATATTGCTTTGGTTTTAAGCAAACTTAGCTTGAATCTTAAATCAGGATTTCATCTAACGGTTAATATTGATTGCTTTTTTTTCAAAGCTATCAAACCCTTATTTAAAGGACTATATAAGGGAGAACTCTAGCAACTGGGAAACCTAATCCTCATAACTCCTGTGCGATACTAGTTGCGACTAGAGTCGATTCTCCTTTAACCTAGGTTTTTCCTAAAACCATTACAGGTTAACGACTTAAAGACTTCATTGGGATTCTGAAGCCAGACCCAACTATTTTCTCTATAGTTGTGTGTTCAGATCTTACTTGCTATATCGTATTGAGTACTATATTCTCTAATATTTGCTCGAGATTTATCTCCGATATGTAATATATAAAAAGTAATCACAAAGCTCTTCGTCTCATTCTTTGTGATTCCATAATAACTTATTTTACTACCATATAGTTAAGTTATTGTGAGGTGATTGATATTTCTAGGCTGTTCTTCGGAATATAAGACCAGATTATCAATTGGTTCATGTTCACCTTGATTTATCAAAATACTGAACAAAAACTTCGTAGTATATCTGTGGGAGATAGATTTATCTATCAGAATCGACTTTTCTGTGGGAGACAGATTTGTTTATAAAGTCTTTGACTTTGGGTCGTAGCAACTCTTAGTTATGGGTGAGATCATCTAAGGGAATCAAGTGCGTAGAATCCTGATGGGATTCAGAGACGTAAGGAACGCAACTGTACCTTGATCAGTGTGAAATTGTTAGGGTTCAACCACATTCCAGTCCAAAGTTAACTTGTAGTAGGATAGAGTTTGTAGTGGTTTAATACAGTGTGGTGTTCAAATCTGGACTAGGTCCCGGGGTTTTTCTGCATTTGCGGTTTCCTCGTTAACAAAACTTCTAGTATCTGTATTATTTCTTTTCAGCATTATATTTGTTTATATAATTGAAATATCACAGGTTGTGCGTAGTTCAATCAATTGGTAGATCCAACCTTTGGTTGTTGATTTAAATTGATTGACACTTGAATATTGGTCTTTGGTACCATTCAAGTTGGTTCTCATAATAATCAGGCTCGCGGATTTCTATCTGTTTGATTTGTTGATTACATTGAGAGACATAGATAACTCTTGGATATATTTCTTTGATTGAGTCTGACTGTCTAGTTGATTCTCTCGGAATTATATTAGACTTAGTCCATGCAAATTGCCTAACGAAATATTGGGTGTGGTTGTTAGACCCCCGCTTTTTCACTTTTAAATTAAATAGAACATGGTTCAGGGATACAAACTATAAGGAGATTATTTCCAACTATTGGAACAACTCTTTAGAACTAAACAAGATCTTAAAAATTGGAATCATAATTACTTTTGTAATATTTCTACCTAAATAGGTAAAATTGAAGCTCAAATTAATAATAGTTCTCGACAAATATTCCTTTTGAACTTAAAAGCAACGTCGTGATTATTTAAACACTTAAGATTTAAAATCATATTCTCAATGCAAAGTGTTTATGAGACTCATACCAATGTTAAACATATTTAGGAAAATAGTCTATAAACATCTGCATGATTTATACTAGATAGGTATGTGAAACGGTACGCGTACCTAAGACCAGTTCGTGAATCCATGGACCAAAAGTAAGCATACTAAGTATTGTACCGCTTGTTTATTTACGAACTCAGATCAATATAATACGCGTACTAGATATGTGTACTGTCCCCATTCATGGATCCAGAACCTTAAGGTACGCGCATTAAGTACGTGTATCTACCTATACTCCACAACATCATATGTTTATGGTATGCATGCTAGGTACGTCTACCTACCCTGAGTCCATATTTCAGTAAGTTTTTGAAACTCTCTTTTGATGTTCTGAAACATTCCCAAATGCCATGGATATAAAATATCATTGCTTGGGTAATTTTCAAATGATCCATAAGACAAAAACACATAGCTTCGATAATAAATTGTTTCAAACTAAGATTGTTAAGGATCTACGAACATCCATTGCTAGAATCATATTTCGAGATGACAAGCTTGATTTGAAATTTCTTCTTTGCAATATTAAATATACTAGAACTCACATAGTATCACATAGATATAACTAGGGTATCACCCAGGCCTTCGGCCTGGGCTCAACCTCTCGTGCGCCTTCGGCGCGTGGGACTTTATGATTTGGCCACAATGTCGACATGCCCAAATCCTTCTAGCTTGCAGCGTCCAAATCCTTACATTCTCGTGGATTATTTCTAGATAACGTGAATCTCTGGCATCATTAGGACATCAAACTTCATGTTTTTTCCGCCCTATTGGCTTTGATTCATGTAACCTAATGTTCAAATATATTGGAGGATTCAAAATTCTTAATGGGGATTTTCTTATAACTTATCTCAGTATGCTATGCATGAGAATGTTTCTGGATAGTGGACTACAATCAACTGAATGTAATAATCCAGAGAAACGTTTTAATACTTAAACCACACACGGGCCATAACACAAAAAAATTAAGGACAATTATTGGTTTTGTAGAAATAGCTATGCATATAACTTCGCTACTGAAAGAACCCTACATATAACTTTGTTGCACTCTTCGGCGGACACCGTAAACGATGGTTTTTTAGTCCATTTGTACGTCTTCAAACCAATTAATTCCACTTGCACCTGCACAAAGAAAAACAACAACAAAACAAAAATGATACAAAGGCTACACTTTCAGTTGAAAAACAAAATCTATTCGACCCAACTTTCATACAGACGTGCAAGAAATAGTTGTAGTAGACCTTTCTAGTTAAGGCACGCCAACTTGAGATAGCAATAATTGAATGAGAATATGACAGACGATTAGTAAGCTGTAGAAAAAAAAATTGAACTTGATAGATGAAACACAATGTTTGTGACCAAAATAAAACTTAACAGAGACGGATATTTATAAATTTAAGGATCTAGCTTGCTTTTGCAATTTCGGCAATCATGGATTTGGGCCATGGTACAATGTTTCCAATAAAAGGCGATGCCAGGAACCAATAGCATAAGAGAAACCATTGGTAAAAGCCTAAGTATGAAACATTGCAAACATTCATTTATATTCTCGAACATGTTTCCGAAACGTAGTTGATCTGGCGTCGTTCCCGTTAGATAATTCTCTTAAGGCTCTAGGTGGTTTACGCGTATGAGGATTTTTCCTTCAAAACAGCATGTCCCAAATTTTGGTGTTCTTAGAGACGAACTTGTTAGTTTTTCAGCCATCCAGTGCGATGCCACTAAAATGCCTACATTTAACATCCATTTGTCCCCAAAATGGCATCCTTCGATATGAAGAGTAGGAATATTGATTTCGTCATTATCGTAATCTATTTTATCGTAGTCATCCAACCCTACATCATCTTCTTCAACCATAACTAACAGCCTGCAAAGTATGCAAAAAAATTATGTTCCCAAACCTGAAAAAAAACAATTACACCATCGATTTAGATCCTTACATTTCAAAAAAATTCTGATGTGCCCCTAAATAAATGTGTTTCTCCTGAAGATAAACATAATATACCGAAAGTACACATTACATTCTGGACATCCGAAACTTGAGTGCATGAAAATATTACTTTGTTATCTTGCGCCTGGTCTCAACCATGTGCCTGCGTCATTGACACGCAAAAAAATGGTTAAGAAACCTGAGGAAAAACAGCCAAAAACAGTAAAAGCCAAAAAAAGATTGAACTGGAATACAAAAATCCATTGAAGCAACAACTACGGAAGGTAAGATACATATAGTGAATGCAAAGAAAAGAAAAGAAAACAGATTAGTACCATTGATTGTTTGTCTTATTACAGTATAAGATCCGAAAGAAAATTACATATTACAGAATTACATGCCAGTGTTCACATTTTACCACCATTATGCATTAAGCAGTTACTAAGAAAAAATACATACATTTCACTTCCACAAATTCGTTGGCATGGGTACCATCTTCATTTGCTCATCTATTCCACTCACAGACACCATCTTAGAGCGCTCATGTTTTTGGTAAATGAAGCTGTGCATATATTTTGCGGCGAATAAGTCCATCCATCCTCAAATACACAAATTCGTTACTGTTGAATACACTCTCTAACACCATCTTTGTAGGTTCATGTCTCCGGTAGATGTAATGGTGCATTATGGCAACTAAATCTATCTTCGAATCTTAAGGGAAATAAATAATGATCCAACTGTGCACCTGCACCCTGAAGCAAAGTAAGAAAATTTAAACGTAAATGTCAAAAAAGAAGAAAAACCTTACAAAGTCAGTACAAAATGAAAAGAAATTCAATGTTCCCGACCTTTTTTTTTTTTTTATCGAAAGAGAAGCTTCATTATATGAGAAAAGGATTAAGAGAGAAAAGGATGTGTAGAGATATCTACCAGTGGTAGAACAAAAAGAAAAGAAAACAGTTAGCAAAACTTACAAAAAAAAAGAAAATTCAATGTTACCGTCAAATTCTATGGCAACTCTACCACATGCGAAACAAATTGCAATCACCCAAAAACAATCAATTATGTTTCCAGTTTTATCCTTCTTCTTAGCATCTGTAAAGAACAAAAAGAATGTTGTCAAAAGGACTTTTCGCTCCAAATGATCTTGCCCCTACTTTTTTTTTACTTACCCTATTTGACTTTTGTAGCCCTTTGCTGCATTTTTTTGTTCCTGGTGCTTGAGACGGATATTCACAAATTGAAGAAGAATCATACGCCAGAGAAGTTGTTATTACGGAAGAAATTCATACCTAAAAGAAAATCATAAGATTAACGGTTATTTATGTAAAATGTTCTAAGCAAAGGTTCTGAAGATCATCAATCTAAGCAAAATGAAAAAAAATGAGAAAATGAAAATGACAGAGCAATTACTTACGATGATCCGCTCCTCTATTATGCGTTTTCGGAAAGAAAATCTTAACAAATATCATCTGGCAGCTGTGGAAGCGCAACCGAAATTAATTGTTGTTCACAAAAGAAGCAGAACCAAAGAGCTAAATTACCGATGAAAACAAAACAAATTGATGTTCTTGAAACAGAGATGAAAGTGAGCGATCAAATAAAATCAAAACAAAAGAAAAATATGAGACTGAAAAGTAGTTAAAGATAGTGCAGTTACATAGTTTGGAGTTGGTTTCCTACTTTGAAGGAAGTTAAAGATAAAACAGTCAGTATCAAAAAAAAAAAAAAGATAAAGATAAAACAGGGGGATTAGTAAGACATCTAAGTAGGACACGTGCACAGCTGTTGGCCTGGGTAAGACACGTTTAGAAAAGTTGTTAAAAAGTTTATTTTCATTGTTTCTTCCTGGATAAAAAAACGAACGGCCAGATCTGTCCCAAGAACAATGGACGGCGGATGCGCCAAAACACCATTCTGCTATAGATTAGTGATGGTGATTCATATGAGTAAATAGAATTGTTTAGTCTTTACATACCTCTTATTGATGAAGTTCTTCAATTATGAAAGATGTGGTTACAACACGAAAAACATTGTATTGTGAAAGATGTGGCTGGCTGTTTTTAGCACGATTAATAAAGGAAGATATAATATATTTCAAGGATGATATCAAATTATATAGGAAAAAATGTTCATAATCTTTGTTGGATCACCCAAATGGTGATTAAGGAAAAAATAGTTTTGCATTTTGCAATATCTGCAATATGGTAACAAAGTATAGACAAGTTAGGAAAGATAAAGAACGCTCCGGATTTATTCTTAGGAATGCTAAATCGATGTCCGGGGTTTGTTCAACTTAAAAATATTATAAATATTTTATTAATTAGTGTCTCATTAATTGTCCATAATGAATGATTTATTGTTTTTTCATTATAAATGTCCTCTTAATTATAAATGTACCCTTAATTAATCTAATGAATATATATTTTCATTGTTTCTTCCTGGATAAAAAAACGAACAGCCAGATCTGTCCCAAGAACAATGGACGGCGGATGCGCCAAAACACCATTCTGCTATAGATTAGTGATGGTGATTCATATGAGTAAATAGAATTGTTTAGTCTTTACATACCTCTTATTGATGAAGTTCTTCAATTATGAAAGATGTGGTTACAACACGAAAAACATCGTATTGTGAAAGATGTGGCTGGCTGTTTTTAGCACGATTAATAAAGGAAGATATAATATATTTCAAGGATGATATCAAATTATATAGGAAAAAATGTTCATAGTCTTTGTTGGATCACCCAAATGGTGATTAAGGAAAAAATAGTTTTGCATTTTGCAATATCTGCAATATGGTAACAAAGTATAGACAAGTTAGGAAAGATAAAGAACGCTCCGGATTTATTCTTAGGAATGCTAAATCGATGTCCGGGGTTTGTTCAACTTAAAAATATTAAAAATATTTTATTAATTAGTGTCTCATTAATTGTCCATAATGAATGATTTATTGATTTTTCATTATAAATGTCCTCTTAATTATAAATGTACCCTTAATTAATCTAATGAATATATATTTTCATTAATAAATAACTTTGATAAAAATTATATCAATATAAATTAGTGGTGGTATTAGAAGAAGTAGTGGCTGGTAGCGGTGGCGGGTATTAGTGAGTGGTGGAGGAGATAATATCAATGGTGATGGAAGAAATAATGGCGATGGGTGGTTTTATGGTGGTGGGTATTGATGAATATTCGTGGAAAATATTAGCATGGGTAGCATCGTATTGTGAAATATGTAGATGGTTGTTTATAACATGATTGGTAAAAACTGAAAACGCGGGGGTATAACAACCACACCCAATATTTCATTCGGCAATCTGTATGGACTAAACTCCAATATAATTATGAGAGCACCAAGTTACTGAGTCTCAATCAGGATCTATATCAAAGAGTTTTATCTCATTCTCAACACAATCATAAAATCAAACAGATAGAAATCCGTGAACTTGGTTTTTATGAGAATAACTCAGATGGTACCAAAGACCAATGTCCGAGTGCTAATCAAGTTCTATCCAACAAAGAAGGTTGGATTTATCAACTATGATTGAACTACGCACAACCTGTAATATTTCAATTATATTAACAAAATATAATGCGGAAAAGAAATAACACAGACACCATAAATTTTGTTAACGAGGAAATTGAAAACGCATAAAAACCCCAGGACCTAGTCCAAACTTGAACACCACATTGTATTAAGCCGCTACAGACTCTATCCTATTTTAAGTTAACTTCGGACTGGAATGTATTTGAGCCCTAACCAAGCGCACACCGAGTAAAGTACAATCGCGTTCCTTACGCCTTTTGAATCCCAGCAGGACTCTACGCACTTGATTCCCTTAACTGATCTCACCTACAACTAAGAGTTGATACGACCCAAAGTCGAAGACTTATAAACAAATATGTCTCCCATGGATAAGTCTATTCTAGTTGTTGTTTTCTTCTTAAAATAAAGATCCAGGTGTACATGAAACTCAACTAATAATCCTGTCTTATACTCTCTAAAAGCAACCTAGAAATATTAGTCACCTCATAATAATCTAACTGATTAACATAAGAAGTTATTGCAGAATCACAAGATTCTGAGAGGAAGAATTGTTGTGATTAATTTTTATATCTTACCTATCAGAGATAAATCTTGAGAAAACCTTAGAGAAGATTAAACTCAATACGATAGAAAAAGTAAGATAAAAATACGCAACTATAGAGAAAATAGTTCGATCTGGCTTCACGAATCCCAAATGAAGTCTTTAAGTCGTTAACCTAATAATGGTTTTAGAAACCTAGGCTAATAGAGAATCGACTCTAGTTTTCAACTAGGACACACGAGAATGTCGGGATTAGGTTTCCCAGATGATAGAGTTCTCCCTTATATAGTCTTTCAAATCAGGTTTGCTTTCAATCAAAACTAAGATAGCTTAGTAACAAAGCAATTGATATTCACTGTTAGATGAACTCCTGATTTAAGATTCAAGCTAAGTCTGCTAAGAAAATATGCAATCAATCTCCACCATTAGATGGTATTAGCTTGATACACACAAATGAATATACTTGTATTTAGATATGGATGAATCGTACCTAAACGCGTATAACCAGTTGGCTTAATAATAGTTAACCGAAGTTAGCCATATGAACAATTTTAGTTTAGCCATATTCATCTAACATTTCTAGATCAAATATGATGATCAATAAATCATGATAGATAATCAAATGAGTCTAAATGTGCTTTAAGAGAGTTGTTCAAATGTTCACCATCTCATAGAAATATTCATGAACAATTTGAAACATATTCAGTTTGGTTTGTAGTTGTACAAAGTACTTATACAAGAACCAATTCATGAACATAATGGCACGGTTTGCAAAACAAGTTCGCATACCTTATTTCATTAAAGTTCCAGGGCCTTTAGTTTGCAAACAAAACTGAGTTCATGAATATGAATTTTCATACTTACCGATTTTATGACCTAACCACTATGTTCACAAACTGAGTACGCGAATCACAATCCTGGACCTGGCCTAATCTAGCCGTTGGCAAAAACTTTTCGCAAACTACAGTTCCGGACCTTTCACAGGTAAACCCGTTCGCAAACTAGAATTCCGGACCTGAACTAGAACTTCACAGTTGGCATACTAGATACACATGTTGTGCTATATCCAGATATTCCTAATTGTTCTAAAACTCTCATTTAATCATTAAAACATCCTTAAAAGACAACGATAGCAATCTTACACATACCACTAGCTTTAAGTAATTTTAAAGTGAGTAATTGATCAATACGAAACTTCTCAAGTTAACATCAAATGATTGTCTCACATAAATAATGCAAGATGTTCGAGGTAATTTTTACATGATCATCTTGAATTAATATTTAGTTTCCAACAAATAAATTGTCTACAACTAAACTCGTCAAGTAGATGATGAAGTTTAGCTAAAACTAAAAAGCTTTCAACACGTATTTCTAGAAATATATAAACGAGATAAACTCATCTCAAAACTTCAAATGTGTATAATGAAAAGTCTATATAGCTATATGACTTAGTCTCATTAGAAGATATAATAGAATAGACTTATGAGTGATAGATAAGTTTTAGTCTCCGCATACCTTTTGTTGATGAAGTTCCTCCAATCTCTTCAGTAGATCTTCTTTTTCAATTGGTGAACACCGTGAAGTCTAATGCTTAACTACACACTCTATCCTAATCCGAGACATAGCTATAAGTAGACTAAAAATCAAGTATATAGTTTTCATCAACTAAACTTGGCATATAAGCTTGAAATAGAAACGCTTGAGAGTTCGACCGAGCAGTGCTCTAACAATCTCTCCCTTTGTCCATTTTCGTGACAAAACTATCAATACATATGTATTAGAAAATAAATAAACCTTGTATCTTATGATCCATCTTGCTTAATTTACTTGGATCTTCAACTTCCTTGAATTCTTCGTTACTTCAAGTTCTCCATCGATTCTGAATGTGTTCAACTCAGCATTATTGTTGTTAAAGATCCGTAGCCATAACAATATGAAAACGAAAGTTCTCAATCATTGTTATTCAGTGTCATAGTATTATTGTAGGATCAGAATATCGCCATGACATTATTTCTATGAAATTAACAACACTTTTGTGAGTACTTCTGCGAGTACTTCTGCAACACTTTGCGAACATCACAAGATAACTTAAAGAGTGACGTAATAGATGATGATGGGAAAAACACGAGAAGAGCATGATGATCCTGCGAGGATTACAACACCTGCGAGAACTGACATTATAACTGCTGCGATAATACCGTTGAGTCGAGTTCGAAATTAAAGGACAAATCTTTAGCTGTCATCCATTATGTAACTACCCTATATAAAGAGACCTAGTAGACTCAGAGAGGGGGATGAATTTTTGAGCGTTAAGATAGTTTTGAGGAGAGAGAAAATCCAAGAAAGCGGTTGTATTCTTGATTTCTTCAATTTCTTGTAAACATTTCTGAGAATCAAATAATAAAGTGTTGTTTTTAATCTTCAAATATCTGTTGATTATTGTGAATTCTTGTGAAGGGTGTAGTGTAGGTCTTCCTGCAACTACATTTTGGCGCCCGAAACAGGGATTGACTTAACGAAAATTATAGAAAAAACGAGGTTGGAGAGGAAAATTATTCAAGATTAGGAAGATAATTGAACAAATCGGTGAAATAGTTGAAGGAAAAATGATTAGATCCAAAGATAATTGTAGGAAATTGGAGTGTGGTATGATAACAAGAACAATGGTCGACAAATTCCATGAAAACATTAAAGGGAGGATACATAAACGAGATTTTGAAGGAAATAAAATTATGACGGTGGAGAAAATATTACCGTTGAAGGAATGGGAAAAGCAACATTTACAACAGCATAAATACCAACAGAAAATTTGAATCATACATCTCCTTTGGTAACAACGGTATCCGTTATACAAATGAAAAAGGGAAAATCAACAAGATATGTGGAAGAATGGGCTGTAAATAGAACTTTGGTGGATGCAGGAAGTTCTGTATATATAATATTTTATCATGCATTTAAGAAAATGGGATACAAAGATGAAGAAATGTCTTGTTCAACATATCATATTCATGGCTTTGGAAAATCTTTAACAAAACCTAAAGGCGAAATAGTGGTACGAATTCCGCTAGGAAAGATTGAAACACAGGTAACATTATGTGTGGTAGACGTGGAATCTCCGCATAACATGATATTTGGAAGACCATGGATACATGCAATCAAGGATATAGCATCAACATTGCATCAATGCATCAGATTTCCTATGCCCAGTGGAATTGGAGAAATTAGAGGAGATACTGATGTTGCGAAGCTGTGTTATCAAATTGAAGTGAGAAATTATGAAGAGCATCCAAATCTGCGAAAAGCTAGCTGAAAAATGGCGAAAGAGACAAAGAAAGAAGAAGAATTTAAATTTTACATGATAAGAACAAAATAAGGAAAAGGAATACCCAGCGAAATCTCGCAAGAAGGAGATGAACCTGCGAGATTTGTGAAAACCTCAACACCAATGGGAGAGCCTGAATCCAGCTACACCGCAGCAGAGCCAACAAAAGAAGTAAATATTGGAAGTGAAGAAGAACCTAAGATGCTGAAAATTGGAATGAAGATGGATGAAGATGAGGAAGAGCGAACAGTAAACCTATTGCGAGAGTATAAAGACATCTTCATGTGGAGTATGGATGAGATGCCTGGAATAGACCCGTCAGTTGCATGTCATTAGTTAGAAATTAACAAGGATGTAAGACCATTTAAACAAAGGATAATAAAAATCGCAACAACATACCATTCCAAAATAGAAGAAGAATTACAGAAGATGCTTGATGTAGGAATTATAAGGCAGGAAAAGTACCCGGAATATATTGCAAATATGGTGGTGGTTCCAAAGAAGAATAAAGGGATAAGAATTTGTATAGACTTTACTGACTTAAACAAAGCTTGTCCTAAAGATAGCTTTCCATTACCAGATATTCCTCAAATGGTCGAATCAGCAGCGGGAAATGATAGAATATCTTCATTAGATGGGTATAAAGGGTATAATCAAATTCCTATCGCTGAAGAAGATCAAGAGCACACCGCATTCTTTGCTCCAAGAGTATTTTAATACTATACAAAGATGCCCTTCGGTTTGCGAAATGCTGGTGCAACATATCAAAGAATGGTGGAGAAAGTGTTTGCGAAGTGGATCCATAAAACATTAGAGGTATATGTAGATGACATGTTAATCAAGAGTAAAGGAGATAAAAACCATGTCCATGACTTGAAGGAGATTTTAGATCAAATGAGGCATTTTAACATCAAGGTGAATCCCGAAAAGTGTACTTTTGGAGTAGCTTCAGGAAAAAGTTTGAGGTATATTGTGTCAAAAGAAGGAATACAAGTTGATCCAGATAAAGTACAAGTAATTCGCGACATGCCAACGCCAACAACAGTAAAATATGTACAGAAGTTGAATGGGCTTTTGGCTTCGCTAGGAAGATTCATCTCGCGATCATCAGATAAATGCAAGCATTTCTTCAATATACTCAAGAAGGGAACAAAGTTCAGATGGACAGATGAGTGTGAAAAGGCTTTTCAAGGAATTAAAGAATATTTAATGAACATATCTATCTTACAGAAACTGGAGCCAGGAGAAGAATTATTGATCTACCTTGCGACAACTTCACACCTATTTTCAAGCACATAAAGTAAAAGTATTAACAAAGGTGCCAATTGAGTCAGTAATGAAGAATTCAAAAAGATCAGGCAGAGTCGAGAGATGGAATTCACAAGTAGGGCACTTCGAAATTAAATATGAAATTTTATCTTCGCCAAAATCACAAGTTGTAGCAGATTTCTAAGCAGAGTTTCCTCTAGAAGATGATGAAGTTGTAGAAGAGATGATGGATGTAGAAGAAGAACATGGGGATCCAAGAGATCTGTTAACAGAACCCAACATGTGGGAAATATTAGTGGATGGAGCATCAAACAGGGAAGGAAATGGAATTGGATTTATCTTTATCTCGCCAGAAGGAGAAAAAATATCTTTTTCATTCAGATTGGAATTCGCGTCCACTAATAATGAGACGGAATATGAAGCTGTGATTCATGCGTTAAAATTCGTAATAGAAATGAAGTTGGAGAATGCTAGAATTACTAGTGACTCGCAATTGGTTATTCTCCAGATAAAAGGAGAATACACAAAAAATGAACCATCTTTGAAGAAATACAAGAAACTTGTTGAAGAATTGTCTGCGAGAATTCCAAAAATAAAATGGAGACATATATCAAGAAAAGATAACAGACTCGCAAATGCTTTTGCTTTTATATCTAGTATGATGATAAATCCAGCTGCGAGATGCATAAAAATTCAAACACTTGTATCACCCTCAATTAATAAGGAAGAAGAAGAAGAAGCAGATATGATGATGATAGAAGGTGGCGAAGAAGAACCAAGAGGAAATATTGCAGATTGGCAAGCAGAACTTCATGCATATTTGGCGAGAGGAGAGACACCAAGAAATAGATTAGAAGCACATAAATTAAAAATCCGAGCAACAAATTATGAATTAAGAGATGGAGTATTATATCGCAAATCTTTTAATGGACCATCACTAAGATGCTTGACACGGGAAGAATGAGAAAAATTGTTTAAAATGTTGCATAGTGGAGACGCTGGTAATCACAGTGGGGGAAGATCTTTGGCATACATAACAAAAATGAAAGGCTATTACTGGCCATACATGCATGAGGACGCGAATCAACTTTCAAGACGTTGCGAAGATTTTCAGCGATATGGGAAGAAAATACATGCACCAGGGGCACCATTATCATCCTCAACCATTGTGTGGCCTTTTGGAAAATGGGGGTTGGATATTGTGGGACCATTTGTACCGGGTTCTGGACAAAGAAGATATTTAATTGTCGCTACAGATTATTTCACAAAATGGGGAGAAGTAAAGGCAGTGCAACACATTCGCGACAAAGACATTTTTACATTCATATTTGAAAATATAATTTACAGATTTGGGATTCCTGCACAATTGGTATCTGATAATGGAAAGCAGTTTGAAGGACAAAATATAGAATTGTTACTTAATGCATTTAAGATTAAATGTGGAAAATCAACACCACTATATCCACAGGCCAACGGACAGGCAGAGGAAACAAATAAGAAAATTGCAGGTATACTGAAGAAGAAATTAGAAGGACACCATAGGGAATGGTGCGAACAAGTACAAAATCCAATATGGGCTTACAGTACAACTAGACGGGAAGCTACTGGAATGTCACCTTTTTGTTTGACATATGGGGTTGAAGCTGTGTTACCAACAAAAGTTGCTATTCCTACAACAAAAAGCTTGGGAGAAAAATCTTAGTACCGGTATGATTCTAAATAAACTTGATGAGTTAGAAGAGAAGAGAGAAAAATCTTCACAACATATGGAAAATTATCAGCGGAGATTAGATCGCGAGTATAACAAACGTGTCAAAATACGTGAGTTCCAAATGGGTGATTTAGTGCTGCGAGAAACACCAGGTTATCAGCGAGAAAATGGTGGAAAGCTGGCGAGAAAATGGGATGGACCATATATCATTAAAGAGATAGTTAGAACAGGGTCATACAAATTGATGGATCCGGAGGGTAGAGACGTTGGTCAAAGACTTGGTATACCATGGAATAGATTATATCTGAAAAGATATTATCAATGACAAATTCTGTGAGATTTGATATGCTGGTATATTATATGATAAAATGGATAATAAATTTTTTTATCACAGCTGCGAGATTTTTGAAATTACAGAGAAAATTAGAAACGCGAATAAAATTTCGCAAAGATTAATAGAATGGGACGAACCTTTATGGCGTACACCCTAGTTCGCGAATACAATTTCGCAAGAGGAAAATGTAAGACCTAAAGTACGTCATATAAGGGGGTATATGTTTGCATGGCTCAGGGATAAGGTTATACCGCTACTGGAACTTGAGTCATGAATAGATGGGGTCCATCTCCATGAGGCATACCTATACAGGAGAGGTACCTTGGATTTCCAACTATATATATAAGGTTATACCCTGGTTGGACGACCCAGGGTCTCTCTTAAGGAGTACAGAGTATGACCAAGGCGCTGAGGTACACGGTTGAGCCAAGGGTGCCCGGGGCGTACAAAACTACCCTGGCCATTCTTGCAAAGTCTTGGCTATGATTCACTCGGCCCGAAGAAAACCCCACTTAGGGTGCAGTCTCGTAACTATAAGCCATATAGGCAAAAAGGATAAGAGGCTGCGAAAAAAACTGGTTGTTGTTAAGACCGGATGGGAGGAGCTAGTCTTGTATGGACGATGTGCCCTCCTTGAATGGGCAACCAGGGGGAGATAAGGGTGGCACCCTCCTTTAGGGAGATGATAAGTGTCTAAAGACGGCAATGTCATGTGGATTTATGTTCTCTAGGCCTATCATATTGTCACGTGACAAGTATTATACATAGGCAACAAGCCATTTTTATGAGAAAAAGTTAAGATGAGATCAATGGGTTTTTACATGAAAGCGTAAAGATGTCCTGCGATTTCATCGCAAGACGGCAATTTCATGAGGCTTTGTTCTCGCAGGGGAGCTTAGACTTGTCATATTGTCGCAATACATTAAAAGAATAAAGATAAGGCAAGATCAATGGGTCAATACATGCAAATGTAAGGACGTCCTGCGATTTTGTCGCAGAAATAAAAAATTGGCAAAATAAGACCTTTAACTAGGATGGCAAAATAAGACCAACGGAATGATCCCAAACATTAACTATTTTCTTTTAAGAATGCAGGAAAGATTTGTTCATCGCAAGAGAGATAGTGAGAAACAAGTACTATTCAAAATTTCTCAGAAGTATTATTCAAATTCTCTCAGAAGGATTATTTACAATTTATGACACTATCCATAATTTCATGATCCTATTCGCAACACTGTTCGCGGCAATATATTAAAATGCAGGAAACACTTGTCCATTACAAGAAAGATAATGAGGGGAAAGTATGGGAATTGATAAATAAAATATCATTATCTTTCTTGAAAATATTCAAAATAGCAGAAATTTAATTGAATTCTAAAGTTACATAAAAGTACATTACTCGCAAGAAAGAGGAAGTAAAGGAAAAAAAAACTCAAGCTTCAGTATTGGTCTCGCCAGCTTCATTATTATTTCCAATGTTATCAACTTCACTAATATTCTTCTCTTTACGATTGATTCGAGTTTCTTCTTCATATAACTCTTCACCAGCAATTGCTTCACCACCAGTAGCTACTTTTCTAGGAGGGCTTTTTTCTTCTTCTGTTGGGTCTTCTTGAGAAATATCTTCTTCACCGCTTGCATAATCTAGATCATTATCTATAGGAAGAGGAATTTCATCATCATCTACTTCTAGAGGCTCAATGGATACGGGGGCAGAGACTTGGATATCAGAATATCATTCACAAGAACTTCAGCACTAAGATGAACTTTGCAAAGAAAACCTCTATCGCGATTTCTAATCTCCATATTCTTGAAGTATTCAAGATAGTCATATCTTCTCTGCTCGATCGCGAGATTGAACAAGATGAGAAGTGAAAACTCCATTTTCTTTGCGAACTTTAGCCAATTTGTCAGTCAGATCAGAAATGGTAGAATGAAGACATTTTTCAGATTCTGCGAGAAAAACAAATTAACAGAAAATATATTCAGGTAAAGATCTCGCAAGAAGTATATCAGAGAAATTTAACAGAGAGATTAACAATTGTGGCAGTCAAAATGACTACCTTCCTTTTGCGAAGTTAAATTTTGAATTAGTGTTAAGCAACAATTCTCCCATTGGTTCATGGCATCATCAAATTTAATCCCAACTATACCCTTCAGGCGAGATTTTATATTTTCTTCTTTGGAGAGGATATACGAATTTTCTTTTGATAATAAAGAGTAAGATTCTTCTAATTGGGAATATTGATCTTGGAGTTTACTGGCCTTTAAACTTAGAGTTATCATACACTTGATAAGTTTATTTTTCTCAGCGACAGATGATTCGGTTACTTCCTTGAGTTCATATTTTAGTGAACGAAGAGATTCCTCTTGATTATCACTCACTTTTTTAAGAATACTCAATCATTGCGAGGAAATCGCCATCATATACGAAAAACTACGCTTCTCCTGAGACAAAGTTTTATTTTCATCTGATAAAGATTCCATCGCCAAGTTAGCCTGGGTTAACAAATATGAGAGGCGAGTAACTTCGTTAATTAATAAATTTTGACTTTGCAATAATTGGCCATTCTCATTAGTAAGATTATCTATTTGATCGATCGAGTATGTGTGAAGATTGTCTAGTCTATTATATTAGTCCATCCAAGAATCTTTCTCAGCACGGGCTTCTTCAGTAATAGACTCAAATTGAAATCTCTCCATGAATCATTTCTGATTTAAAACTAAATATGCAAACCAAGGATTTAAAAAGGGAACTGAGTGCAGAAAAGATGAAAATTTGCTAGAACAGAAAAACAAGAGACAGAGGCAGGGAAATTGTACCCTTTAGTTCATTGTTTTTTCGTGAAGATTTTAGCAATCAAGTGAAGAATTGAAGCTTTTGGTAAAAAAGTGTCACATTCGAAGTCTTGGCTTGGAGACTTTTTTAAAGTTTTAACTTCATTCTCTAAAGATGCATGTGAAGCCATTTGGTTAGAACCAAAATACTTACCTAAAACCTCATGAGACACCACCTTGCCAGGATCAGTAGAAGACTTCCTAGCATCATCTAAAATATCAGACAAGAATTTAAAAGAAACATCTACTCCTACTGAAGTTTTCTTAGAAGAAGGGAGAGATGCAGATGGTAAATTAGTGATAGTAGAAAGCTGGAGAATTGAATCATTCGCAATAATTGTATCACCAGAAGGTGGAGTGTCTGGAAAAGTAACAGTTGGAAGTGACATAGGAGTGGAAGAAGTTTTGTTCACAACAACATTAGGAGTCTAATTTGTCATAAGAAAGGCTGAGACAACGGTCTTGGTAACAATGTTCTCGCATATAGAGGATGGAGGTTCCATTTGCGAGGTTGTAGGAACAGAACTCGCAGATTTTAATTTGGGAATGATAATGTCAATCTCAAAAGTTTTAGCTTGGAGAGATCGCTTGCGAGGTTTAGCAATACCTTCGTCATCCTGCGAATAATAATTTAGATAAGAAACAGATGCAACAATATTGTTATTAAGAAAACAAATTTTTCTTACTACCTTATGACTCGTGGGCTTTCTTTTCTTTTCAGCTAGTTTTTTCCGCGAATCTTTAAGAAGATTAGGGTTTTGGATTAGGGAATAGGGTGTTAGGAGTAGTTACACTGAAAATAAAACACATTATGGGAATTACGAAGAATCAAGTAGAAAAGATTGAATAATATGGATGAACATAGTTCAGACAAGCAAAATCTAGTCTAATAACGTCATAAGAACACATACCTTGGTGGTTCCATTAAATAAGTAGCATGTGAATTTGTAGAAAAAGAAAGATGCAGGTGGGAAAAGTTTGCAGAGAACGAAGAGGTGAAGAAGACGAAGAAGTAAAAGAAGAAAAATATTTCTTTGACAGATTCTATCTTTTATAGACAGAAGAATGGTAACCGGATAATAAAGGATTAACCGGTAAAGAAAAGAATATTCGACACGTGTAGGCGGTTACACTTAATTTATGGAGTTTTGTCGGAAAAAGAAGATGAAAAATGGGTACCTGCGGCATTAAGAAGAGATAAATTTCTCATGATCTTATCCTCGTCGCAGAGAAGGCATGAAAAGAGGCAATATGTAGGATTATAATATCGCCATGACATTATTTCTATGAAATTAACAACACTTCTGCGAGTACTTATGCAACACTTTGTGAACATCACAAGATAACTTAAAGAGTGACGTAATAGATGACGATGGGAAAAACATGAGAAGAGCATGAAGATCATGCGAGGATTACAACACCTGCGAGAATTGACATTATAACTGCTGCGATAATACCGCGAGTCATATCCGAAATTAAAGGACAGCTTAGCTGTCATCCATTATGTAACTACCCTATATAAAGAGACCCAGTAGATTCAGAGAGGGGGATGAATTTTTGAGCGTTAAGAAAGTTTTGAGGAGAGAGATAATCCAAGAGAGCGGTTGTATTCTTGATTTCTTCCATTTCTTGTAAACATTTCTGAGAATCAAATAATAAAGTGTTGTTTTTAATCTTTAAATATGTGTTGATTATTGTGAATTCTTGTGAAGGGTATAGTGTAGGCTTTCCTGTAACTACAATTATTATATAGAATCAAAGTCCAATTGCATCACAACTTTGAAATAATACTACGGTGATATTATCACTCCCCCTTAGTCAATACTTCCATCTTTGATTGAAATCCACCCCCCTTACATAATGATCCGTAAACCATATGTATGTAGTGTGAACTACTAAATAAATTTTTCCTTTGCAATAATTGGCCATTCTTATTAGTAAGATTATCTATTTGATCGATCGAGTATGTGTGAAGATTGTCTAGTCTATTATATTGGTCCATCCAAGAATCTTTCTCAGCACAAGCTTCTTCAGTAATAGACTCAAATTGAAATCTCTCCATGAATCGTTTCTGATTTAAAACTAAATATGCGAACCAAGGATTTAAAAAGGGAACTGAGTATAAAAAAGATAAAAAATTGCTAGAACACAAAAACAAGAGACAGAGGCAGGGAAATTGTACCCTTTAGTTCATTGTTTTTACAGTGAAGATTTTCGCAATCAAGTGAAGAATTGCGAAGCTTTTGGTAAAGAGTGTCACATTCTGAAGTCTTGGCTTGGAGACTTTTTTTTAAATTTTGAACTTCATTCTATAAAGATGCCTGTGAAGCCATTTGGTTAGAACCAAAATACTTACCTAAAACCTCGCAGACACCCTGCTTGACAGGATTAGTAGAAGACTTCCTAGCATCATCTAAAATATTAGACAAGATTTTAAAAGCAACATATACTCCTACTGAAGTTTCCTTATAAGAATGGAGAGATGCAGCTGGTGAAGTAGTGATAGTAGAAAGATGGAGATTTGAATCATTTGCAATAATTGTATCACCAGAAGGTGGAGTATTTGGAAAAGTAACAGTTGGAAGTGACATAGGAGTGAAAGAAGTTTTGTTCACAACAACTTTAGGAGTCTCATTTGTCAGAAGATCGGATGAGACAGGGGTATTGGTAACAATATTCTCGCAGATAGAGGATGGAGGTTCCATTTGCGAGGTTGTAGGAACAGGACTCGCAGATGTTAGTTTGGGAATGATAATGTAAATCTCAACAGTTTTAGCTTGGAGAGATCGCTTGCGAGGTTTAGCAATACCTTCGTCATCCTGCGAATAATAATTTAGATAAGAAACAGAGGCAACAATATTTTTATTAAGAAAACAAATGTTTCTTACTACCTTATGACTCGTGGGCTTTCTTTTCTTTTCAGCTAGTTTTTTCCGCGAATCTTTAAGAAGATTAGGGTTTTGGATTACAGACCGGGTGTTAGGAGTAGTTTCACTGAAAAGAAAACACAGTATGGGAATTACGAAGAATCAAGTAGAAAAGATTGAATAATATGGATGAACATAGTTCAGACAAGCAAAATCGAGTCTAATAACGTCAGCATAACACATACCTTGGTGGTTCCATTAAAGAAGTAACATGTGAATTTGTAGAAAAAGAAAGTTGCAGGTGGGAAAAGTTTGCAGAGAATGAAGAGGTGAAGAAGACGAAGAAGTAAAAGAAGAAAAATATTTTTTTTGACAGATTCTCTCTTTTATAGACAGAAGAATGGTAACCGGATAATAAAGGATTAACCGGTAAAGAAAATAATATTCGACACGTGTAGGTGGTTACACTTAATTTACGGAGTTTTGTCGGAAAAAAAAGATGAAAAAATGGGTAGCTGCGGCATTAAGAAGAGATAAATTTCTCGTGATCTTCTCCTCTTCGCAGAGAAGACATGAGAAGAGGCAAGATGTAGGATCATAATATCGCCATGACATTATTTCTATGAAATTAACAACACTTCTGCGAGTACTTCTGCAAAACTTTGTGAACATCACAAGATAACTTAAAGAGTGACGTAATAGATGACGATGGGAAAACACGAGAAGAGCATGACGATCATGCGAGGATTACAACACCTGCGAGAACTGACATTATAACTGCTGCAATAATACCGCAAGTCAGATCCGAAATTAAGGACAAACTTTTGTCATCCATTATGTAACTACCCTATATAAAGAGACCCAGTAGATTCAGAGAGGGGGATGAATTTTTGAGCGTTAAGAAAGTTTTGAGGAGAG
The DNA here is from genome assembly GCA_023529315.1 of Papaver bracteatum. Taxonomy (NCBI): domain Eukaryota; kingdom Viridiplantae; phylum Streptophyta; class Magnoliopsida; order Ranunculales; family Papaveraceae; genus Papaver; species Papaver bracteatum. The sequence goes on from JAJJWX010000021.1 coordinate 167,306, forward strand.
AGAGAATCCAAGAGAGCGGTTGTATTCTTGATTTCTTCTATTTCTTGTAAACATTTCTGAGAATCAAATAATAAAGTGTTGTTTTTAATCTTCAAATATGTGTTGATTATTGTGAATTCTTGTGAGTTTTCCTGCAACTACAATTATTATATAGAATCAAAGTTTAATTGCATCACAACTTTGAAATAATACTACGGTGATATTATCACTCCCCCTTAGTCAATATTTCCATCTTTGATTGAAATCCACCCCCCTTACATAATGATCCGTAAACCATATGTATGTAGTGTGAACTACTAAATAAATTTTGCCTTTGCAATAATTGGCCATTCTCATTAGTAAGATTATCTATTTGATCGATCGAGTATGTGTGAAGATTTTCTAGTCAATTATATTGGTCTATCCAAGAATCTTTCTCAGCACAGGCTTCTTCAGTAATAGACTCAAATTGAAATCTCTCCATGAATCGTTTCTGATTTAAAACTAATTATGCGAACCAAGGATTTAAAAAGGGAACTGAAATGAGAAAAAGATAAAAAATTGCTAGAACACAAAAACAAGAGACGAGAGGGGAAATTGTACCCTTTAGTTCATTATTTTTACAGCAAAGATTTTCGCAATCAAGTGAAGAATTGCGAAGCTTTTGTTAAAGAGTGTCACATTCTGAAATCTTGGCTTGGAGACTTTTTTTTAAAGTTTCAACTTCATTCTCTAAAGATTCCTGTGAAGCCATTTGGTTAGAACCAAAATACTTACCTAAAACCTCGCAGACACCACCTTGACGAGGATCGATGAAAGACTTCCTAGCATCATCTAAAATATCAGATAAGATTTTAAAAGCAACATCTACTCTTACTGAAGTTTCCTTAGAAGAAAGGAGAGATGCAGATGGTGAAGTAGTGATAGTAGAGAGCTGGAGAATTGAATCATTCGCAATAATTGTATCACCAGAAGGTGGAGTGTCTGGAAAAGTAACAGTTAGAAGTGACATAGGAGTGGAAGAAGTTTTGTTCACAACAGCTTTAGGAGTCTAATTTGTCAGAAGAAAGGCTGAAACAGCGGTCTTGGTAACAATGTTCTCACAGATAGAGGATGGAGGTTCCATTTGCGAGGTTGTAGGAACAGAACTCACAGATTTTAATTTGGGAATGATAATGTCAATCTCAACAGTTTTAGCTTCGCGAGATCGCTTGCGAGGTTTATCAATACCTTCGTCATCCTGCGAATAATAATTTAGATAAGAAACAGAGGCAACAATATTGTTATTAAGAAAACAAATGTTTCTTACTACCTTATGAATCGTAGGCTTTCTTTTCTTTTCAGCTAGTTTTTTCCGCGAATCTTTAAGAAGATTAGGGTTTTGGATTACAGACCGGGTGTTAGGAGTAGTTCCATTGAAAAGAAAACACGGTATGGGAATTACGAAGAATCAAGTAGAAAAGATTGAATAATATGGATGAACATAGTCCACACAAGAAAAATCGAGTCTAATAAAGTCAGAAGAACACATACCTTGGTGATTCCATTAAAGAAGTAGCATGTGAATTTGTAGAAGAAGAAAGTTGCTGGTGGGAAAAGTTTGCAGAGAATGAAGCGATGAAGAAGACGAAGAAGTAAAAGAAGAAAAATATTTATTTGACAGATTCTCTCTTTTATAGACAGAAGAATGGTAACCGGATAATAGAGGATTAACTGATAAAGAAAAGAATATTCGACACGTGTAGGCGGTTACACTTAATTTACATAGTTTTGTCTGAAAAAGAAGATGAAAAAATGGGTAGCTGCGGCATTAAGAAGAGATAAATTTCTCATTATCTTCTCCTCTTCGCAGAGAAGACATGAGAAGAGCCAAGATTTAGGATCAGAAAATCGCTATGACATTATTTATTTCTATGAAATTAACAACATTTCTGCGAGTACTTCTGCAACACTTTGCGAACATCACAAGATAACTTAAAGAGTGACGTAATAGATGATGATGAGAAAAACACGAGAAGAGCATGATGATCCTGCGAGGATTACAACACCTGCGAGAACTGACATTATAACTTCTGCGATAATACCATGAGTCGGATCGAAATTAAAGGACTGACTTAGTTGTCATCCATTATGTAACTACCCTATATAAAAGAGACCAGAGTAGATTGAGAGAGGGGGATGAATTTTTTGAGCGTTAAGAAAGTTTTGAGGAGAGAGAGAATCCAAGAGAGCGGTTGTATTCTTGATTTCTTCCATTTCTTGTAAACATTTCTGAGAATCAAATAATAAAGTGTTGTTTTAATCTTCAAATATGTGTTGATTATTGTGAATTCTTGTGAAGGGTGTAGTGTAGGTTTTCCTGCAACTACAATTATTATATAGAATCAAAGTTTGTAG